>BMAO01019887.1:0-361404 GCA_019973975.1 Trichonephila clavata | reverse complement strand
GGGGGGGACGATTTAATTTATGTAACATTAAAATAAATTTTGATTAACTTAAATAAATCTTTGCATCACTAATTTTCTGAAATGAATCCAATAGCAAATTATAATAAACACTTCTTAATAATATGTAATACTTCTTCAATAATACATAGAAATATGCAACAAAGAACATATAAGTTCAGTAACTAAAGATAATTCCTTTAAAGGCAAACTGCTGTGTAGCCATACTTACTAAATACAAAATATTTTATTTTCAATTGATTTTGCAATATTTAAGTGCATCATAAATTAAACCGTGAGTGAAATTCAAAAAAAAAAAAAATAGACGATGCAATTTTAACAATGTGGCTAGCCCTTTAATTTTATTCGAAAAGCTACTTCACAGCCCTAATTTCACAAGTTCTAATGAATTATTTTGTATAATTATTTATCGTCTTCGCGTATATTATCTTTCTGTTAATTACGCAGAATTATTTCATGCGTTAATTTGTTAAAATTACATTCTTTAGGTTTCGCTAATTTAGATGTCCACGATTAATTGAATTTCGTTAAACAGTTAGTGAATAATGTAATTTACGGCTTAATACGAATAGATTTTAAACCAATTAATGAAACAATTTTCATTAGAAAATATTTTGTGAAGTAACATTTAGCGACAATATTATTGGAGTTTGCAATTACGATTATTGAGTTTTATTGGATTTTTTTTTGCACTCAGAGTAATAATGACTTCCCACAGTTCTAAATTAATGTATTCGCTTTTATTAGTCAATGCTAATTTCTAACAACGAAAATCAATTTGCATTTTAATGAAAAACAACTTAGTTAATTAGATATCCATATACACATTTTTTTCATAAAAACTCTTTAATTACTCAAAATATAAGTATGTAAAATGTATTACTTAATTTAATTAAGTCATTTCTTATATACATTCCCTAGGTTTGGAATCCTTTTGATTCATACAAGAAAGTTATTTTTCAGAGAATTTTTTTAACTATCTCTCTTTGTTAATGCAATTTTCTATATAATAAATATAATATATTTTTATATAATAAATAGTACGATAACTTAATCCCAATATATTTGTTTATCGTCTTACGATCCTATAAATTCTTTCAAATACATATGTTATAAATTAGTCGGCAAATAGATATACTTAAATGGTTAATAATAGTGTAATTTCAAATAGAAGGCAGAAAATAATTTTTGCAGATTGAGTAGAGAAATTACTGAGTTAAGCATTTTGTGTTTTTCTTAACTTTACTTATCTACATCATCTATGTAATTATCTTTTACGGACTTAATTATTGTTCCTAGTATTAATTGATTATTTATCCCATCCCTTGTATAATATGTATAATTATATAAACTAGCAGTTAAGCTGATAATATGAAGCGTAGCAAACAAATAAATAAGATATTATAACACCTAAGCATTTATATCAAATTATTCTGAATTTCATTTATAATTCCTCACTTAGTAGACACACACATATTATTTCTTTATATTAATTAAATCAGAGATATCTCTTAAGTCAGACGGTTTACAATAACATTGCTTTGTATTGTGTTTCCACATATTTCAAAAAGTGTTCAATGACGTCATCTTTCTTTACAGACATGTTGGTTTCCCGATATCAAAAATGTCCCAACAATGGTGGCAACTATATCAACGTTTCTCAAACTGTGGGATACACCCACTAGGGTGGTCGTGATAAGCCTGTAAAGGTGGCGCTAGTATATCGAAAAGTCAAAAGCAAAAGATTATTTAGAAAAATTATTAACTTAATTAATGGAAGTAAAGCAAAATACGTTCAAACATAACATTAAAGTACACATTTACGCTGATATAATACACTTATCAATGCATCAAAACTACACAAAGTACTTCATAATTAATTTAACATTGCTAAGTTAAGAACAAGTTTAATAATTACCAGGGACCCCATGGACATGTCATAAAATTATCTACAAGTTTAACACTTATTTTGATAATTTGTACGGTTTATAATTAAAGACGTATTGTATCTTTGCGTCAAAGTATATTATTATTAAATTTAATACATTGTTATTGTATGGAGGGGCGATGAAATTATGATTGAAAATTGAAGTCACAAGTATAGAAAGTTTGAGAAGCACTGAACTATGAAGAAGAATATATTTCGATATGCTCTTTTATGTAAAAATAAAGTTTATTTTGGGAAAAAAAAGATAATTTTATGAGAATTTCTGCAAAACGAGGTATTTTCTGGACACGTTTCGTGTTATGGCTTCGGTGTTTGTAGGCATCAGACTTACTCATGTGAAATAAGAAATAGAACACTCCCTTGAACGTACGCTATGGATTTCACACATTCTCAGACTGCGAAGTAAAACAAAATGAAATCATTGCTTGAGGCATGGAGTTTCACCAGAAAACTGCGAACTGAGAAAGTTTAAATTAGAATTTCCAAAAAGCTAATGGTGGTTGACGGTTTTTTATGGAAAAGTGCTGTTCTCAACATCAATTCACTTCAAATCTTGCATACTCGTTCGAGCTTCAAGAATGAATATTGATCCACTGAAAGAGTTAGAAGAATAGAAATGAAATCGAATCAGTAAAAATAAATTGAAAGCCATGCAATATGTCAAAAACTGTTTATTCATCTAATGTTTCCTGACTTTTAAGAGACCAGTATGAGAAATTAAAAAACAAGATATACTGGCGTAACTAGTTGTGAGTGGGCCCCGTATCAAAATTTCTTTGGGGCCTTTTTCAGATATGAGAGCCTTGTTTAGTGGGACTTAAACTACATATGTTGGGCCCCTTTATCCCGTATACCTGTTATGATTTATTTTGTTTTAACTTTTAAGCTAAAATCAGAATATTAGTGATGCTTTTTTTTTAACTAAAAATTTTCAATTTCACACTGTCATGATCCTGTGATCGCTGGTGAAGTTTGAAACACCGAATAATCAGTAATTATTATAAAATAGACAACTTTATTTTATCTAACAAGAACTGTCATAAACCAAGGAAGCTATCAACTAAATGCTATTCTTTTACAATTAAAATGCTATATTAAATCACTTATCTTGCTGACGATCCGAAGTAACAGCACAAATCAGGCTTGACCGATCATCCTTGATGAATCGGACTAAAGATTATCTTCGCTAACTTAGGGGACATCAGATATTAACTTGAATAATCTAACTTCTACAGCAGCCTAACGATCAACTCCTACACTCACTACGCTAGAGTTTAAATAGCACACAAATTAACATGTTGTTTTTTCAAATCCCCTTGGAGCAGGAAAGCCTACACCAAGTCCTTTTGACTTTCTGCATAAGAATGTCACCAAGCAGGTCTTGATCTCCAAACAACTGGCCCAGGGGAATGCCCCAGCAGTCCAGAATATGAGCAGGAGAAGCAGTAAGAGAGCTTAAACAGGTAAAGAAAGACTTTACCCCCTGCACAAAGGTCATACTACTCAGGTGACCGCTTCTAAAGCGCACTGAAGCAGTCTGAAGGGCCCTGGATCTCCCGCACTGTAGAGAGAGACCCGGACTGTTGTTGTTGTTGTTTCTTATGCCACCTGTCTGACGTAGTCAGATCGAGGCCCACGAAATTCATCATGGTAACGGGCTAGAGATACGTCTGTCATTAGCCTAAGCTTTGAGCCCATGAAGGTGACAGCACGATTTTGCTCACGATAGATGGCGACACTATTCGGACCCACAGATTTAACGAGCACGTGCTCCGTTTTGTACTCGGTGAGTATTTGATGGCATCGGGCATCGAACCCAGGCCTTCCGGTCCGGCGTCTGACGCTCTAACCACTAGGCTACCCAAGGCCTTACCCGGACTCTTAGCTGCGTACCAGTGGAGAGCGGGAGGGTTTCGCCAAGACGGATTCATTTTAGCTTTCTGGTGGGAATGAATTTCAGAATGGCTCAAGACAGAGGAACTGGGGTTAGAAAGATCACAACCCCTACCAGCCAGCTCATCAGCTGCATCGTTCCCAGGCACACCAACATACGATGGTATCCACTGAAGAACAAATTTCATAAATCATCGTTTCTCCACGAGAAGCGATTCTATAGACATACACCAGTTAAGAAATATATCTCCCCAGAGGATAGAATATTAATTTCTGATTCTCTTTTAGATGAAGGTAGTTGATTGCATATCAGACAAAAGTATTTAGGATTTCCATAAACATTCCATGAAAAAAAAACTATTATAATGCTCATAGGTAGTGAACAATTCTTCCATTGAAATCAGTATCAGCATTATAGAATTCTCTTGTAAATTCAAGTTTGCCAGCTCATTATAACTGTTCCTTACAAAAGGCATACTAAATATGTTTACTTTGCTATCTTGAAAATTTGTTTAAAATGTACAAAACTTTACTTTACAGATAAAAAAAACATGGAAAGAAAAGAAGAGCCATAACCAGAATTAAAATACTGCGCTTAAGTGCTGTCTTCAACGTTATTATTGACGCTTCATTAAGAGATGAGGGTTGCAGCCATTCCACGCGTCCCCTGTCAGCAGCGATCTCAGGGTAATGGGTTACGGGGAAATACAGCAATACCGGAAGCATTCTTGCGACGAAAAGAAAAATTTTCTGTTGGACTGCTTCCAACAATGTTAGAAGGGAACAAAAAGAACTTTTTTCCCATTCCCTTCTACTTTTTTAATGTATTCCATCCACATTACTTGAATAATACCAACACTTCCCTAAAATTTACGTCTTCGAGTTTGTTCAGTTTAAAGTACCCATTCAATGCAGTACCTAGGGTAGATAGAATCATTTCAGTCTTCTCAAAAGAAGCTAGAATGTCTTTTTCGATTATGTTTCTTTATTTTCTTTTTTTAAATAATGAATTAAACTAAAGCGCCATATGATAGTTTCTTTTTTTTAAAAAAAAATGACTAAATAGCAATTTTTTGCGTATATGATGACTTATTTCAGTGCGGTCACTTACGACCAAAGTCAAGCGGAAATGTGCAAGATATGTAGGGTAGCATGATGGCAAGCGACGTTTAGAATGATTTTTTGAAGGTAATTATGGTGTGTGGTTTTTATTTTAGAAGAATTATTAGAACTGCCTTTAAAAGAAATAGGCATGCGTCAACGCGAAATAAAACTATTTGTAAATGCATTTTTGTGATAAAATATTTTTTAATAACCAAAAAATTATGTTGTTTTTAGATAAAAACAAGCACATTCAAATATGTAATATGTATATGAGTGTGGGCGTGCATGCTCGTGTTTGATTTTCTTAAAGGGAATCCACTCTCGACGACACATCGTAATACATAATTGTATTTACTTGCAGGGACGTCTTAAGGCATGGGCCAACTGGGCCCTGGCCCAGGGCGTCGACCAAAATGGTGGCCTCGTCTCGTTTTCGACTAGACCTTAGTATGATCATGATTCGAATAATTTCAGCGGTTAAATGATCTTCCAGGTTTTATTCTTCGATAAACTGGGAAATTAGACAATATGCCAATTGGCTACATGTGATGACCATCGTCCATGAACAGGCCTATCCCTACCACCATACACCATCATTACTTATTCATTCAAATGGCAGCTGTATATAGGTCGAGCCGGTCCGGGCGATAGTAAGTCAAGGCATTTATTTGTTACGGGTTATTGTTTGTGCGAGTTTTTGACAACGTGTTCTATGTACCGTATACTTTTAAGGATCATAGATGGGGTCTACTTTTGTGTAAGGACCCAGGGCTTGCATTTGTGTAAGGGCCCGAGGCCTACATTGGTGTAAAGACTCGAGGCCTACATTGGTGTAAGGACCGAGGCTACATTGGTGTAAGACCCTAGGCCTACATTGGTGTAAGGACCCTAGGCCTACATTGGTGTAAGGACCGAGGCTACATTGTGTAAGGACCGAGGCCTACATTTGTGTAAGGACCCGAGGCCTACATTGGTGTAAGGACCGAGGCCTACATTGGTGTAAGGACTCGAGGCTACATTGGTGTAAGGACTCGAGGCCTACATTGGTGTAAGGACCCTAGGCCTACATTGGTGTAAGGACCCTAGGCCTACATTGGTGTAATGACCGAAGGCCTACATTGGTGTAATGACCCAAGGCCTACATTGTGTAAGACCAAGGCTACATTGTGTAAGGACCAGGCCTACATTGGTGTAAGGACCCTAGGCCTACATTGGTGTAAGGACCCAAGGCCTACATTGGTGTAAGGACCCAAGGCCTACATTGGTGTAAGGACCCAAGGCCTACATTTGTGTAAGACCAAGGCCTACATTTGTGTAAGGACCGAGGCCTAATTGTGTAAGGACCGAGGCCTACATTGGTGTAAGGACCCGAGGCCTACATTGGTGTAAGGACCCGAGGCCTACATTGGTGTAAGGACCCGAGGCCTACATTGGTGTAAGGACCCGAGGCCTACATTGGTGTAAGGACCCGAGGCCTACATGTATGTAAGGGCCCAGGGCCTCAAGAAGTCTGAAGACGTCCCTGTATATTTGCTTGTAATGCACGTATAATCACGTCCGACTAGAAATGCTTCAAAAAGCGATCTCACGTATTTCTCTGTATGGCCGTGAACTCACCGAGAATGAACCAGACGTATTTTCCCGCCTTCATGTACGACCTTCCAAGATCGTTTGAGACGTATTTTTCCGAAATCCTTTCCCAAAGGTTCAACATCTTGAACGATAATAAGGGAGTGTTGCTGTGACACAATGGACACTGACGGGGAGTTAAATAGCCCGTTGGGAACCCAGCTCTAGCTCTGGAACAGTCGTACCAAACCGGGAGTATGAGCACTTTCTTAGACCCCATAGTGTACTATCAGTTTTAGTGTCTGTAAGTCGAATGGATTTGTGATTTTATTGGGTTTGAATAAAATCTTAAAAAACACCAAATCATGAAATGTTCCTGGTGAGCTGACGCAATATTGCATCACCTATTCGGTCTGATCAGCTGGCGTTCTAATATAAAAAAATCGTGTAATTATAGAACATTCTCGAAACTTTTTAACAAAAGGAAGATGAGGGTTTTTAAATTAAGAGACGAATGCTTGTCACCGTCATAAGTTTCGTCTAAACGTTTTCGTGAGGTCATTGCTGCCTTTATGTCTTGCAAATGTCTTCATATGTCACGTGCATTCTGTATGGAATCATCGTAAGTAAATAGATGTGATAAAATGCTTACTTTTGAATGTTTTTTGCCACAATAATATCCAGAGTGTTATCAAAACCGTGATCTATTTCACACGCGTGAGCATATATATACTAAAAGACTGAAAATATTTTAGCTTTTTAATGAAATGTCAAGTTTTTGGTGGGACAAAAAGTGTTTAAGTATTATTTAAATATATTACAGAATAATTTGAAAATATACTTATATGCAAAAGATTTAGCTGAATTATAAATCAGGAATAATTTGCTGAATTGTTTTTTGTCCCATATCGTGCATTTTATTTCTTACGACTTAAATACCAAAACAAAATCGACTAAACGTAAAAAGAAATTGAAAACATGCTTCAAATTTTTTGGGGGGAATTTAGCTTATATAAAATTATTAATTATTTTAATTGTAAAAGGGAGTTTCTTAGATAAGGTCTTAATTTTTTTTCTGTAAAATTTTCATGATTTTTCATATGTTTTAAGTTTTTTATTCTAAATGTTGACAACCTTGATATCTTTCAACTCACGTATTTGGCATCTTTCAGGAGCTTTTTAAGTTTCATATTATCATTCGTATAAAAATCCTTTATATTTATTAATTAAAAGCATCTAAAAATACTGATTTTAAAAGTATTCATAGATTTATAAGCTGAGAAATAAGTAAACGTTAAATGCAAAGTAATTTGTAAATGCTAACAGATTTAATATTGTGTGAATATATTTATAAATTTTGAGCGCGTTTTTCACGTAGTGGAACAAAAGCGCTATTAGGACACAAATTTCGTCTTCGTTCTATATTTTGTCGTACCTTTTTCTCAGCCAATACGCAACCCATTGACCTCGGGTTCTCGGCATTGGGTCGCATTTGTGCCCTAGATGAGCCGAATCCTATTTAAATGTTCCCATAGTTTTCCCGAATTTTCCTACAAATTTTCCTGAATTTCGCTAGTTTATAACAAAATTTTCTCAAATTTTACCTAGTAAATTTATTGTTTACAAAAAGTTTTTTTAAAAAAATCTACCTGCATTTTGAAGGAAATCTTCTCAAAAATGAGATCTTCACAAAAAAAATCCAGAAAACAAGTATAAAAGGCTCTGATTTTACTTCTTTATTTTTTTTATTTTATTTATTTATTTAATTTATTTATTTTATTTTTTTTTGCTTTTTTATAGTGCTGACACAGATTTGTGTCATTATTTCTTTTCAGCTCAATAGTAGTACATTTAGAGGAGTGGTGCAGTACTACTTTCTGTTAGTAAAAAGTTCATGAGTTGCATTATTGTAAAAAAAACATGTGAAAAACGCCCTAAAATTACTTGGCCATGCCAATGATTGATATCTTGTTTTAATTCTTTAGGCAATTACAAATCATTTGACTAGAAACTGATTGAAAACTTTCAAGAAATATAAATAAATATTTAAAAACTTCAAAACCTTAAGATGATACGAATAAATATATTACAAACGTTGATTGTGTATCACATACAAAGAAATAGCCAGCAAACGGCATTTTAAATATTCTTTTTCAAACAAAAATTCCTCAACCGTTTCCTTTGAATTCAAAAGTATCTTGAATAATTAAAATCCTAATCGCGCAAGATTGTATTATTTGAATCTAAACAAATTAAGGTCTTGGGAAATACCTAAACTCTTCAAATAAACCGAAACACATCTTACGATTCACTTTTATTTTAAAATCATTTAATTAAATATGAAGGGAAAAGGAACGGTTCCATCGCATTCGTTTCAAAAAGAAAATATTAAATTATATTCCATTCAAAATACACAAAAGATAACATTACATTTATATTCAATTCTCTTTTAATGTCTCAGTTTTAAGCATCTGAAAACACTTTAAACTTAAAAGCTGTCTTCGGCTTTACCTCTAAGACAAAGAGTTTTCTTTTCAAAGATCTTCAGTTTCAAGTAAATGTTATTTAATTTGTTTAATGCGTTCCGTCTTGGCAACAGCTATTAAATCTCATCTTCCAGTTCGTTCAAACAATGGCGGAGTTCCCCTGCTCCAATCTCGCTTTCCTTGTAGTTAGTTAGACATCTTTTAAACACTCTAGTTCGGAAGAATCAACAAAAATCCTTTGAGGGAACATTCATTGATAATGCGATGAAGTAAAGTCGTTTATTTTCACTGAACTTGGTTTCAACGAAACCTCAATAAATCTATAATGTTAACCCGGAGAGTATTGTGGGAGAAGTTTCTGAGTGGAAATTCTGCTGCGGCGTTTATTAATGATGTGGTATTCAATTTGTTTGCCAGGAACGTTGGCTTAAAAACATCATTTTTCATGGTGGATTGTGTTTAATACAGCATAAATCTTGATTAGAGGAAGGCAATAAAATATTTTATTCGTGGCTATCCATTTCTTTAAGTGAACGCGATGATGTTTTGATTTAAAATGAATTGGCTTTATGTTTTCATATATAAACATCCTAGAAATTATGGTATTAATATTATTTATTTTGCTTTGTGTTTACTTCACTTGTATACAAATGTTACATAGTAGCATTTGTCTAATCTTTCTGTCTACTGAAAAATCCGGCGTATAATCCGCACTTTTAACACAAAAAATGAGATCGAAATTTACAGGCACGCGTTATGCGCCGGGTATGAAAATGAGAGCTTAAAAAATAAATAGGATAAGTATAGAAAAAATTATTCCTCTACATAGATCGAAATACTGTTTATTTAAAATAAATGGCATACTTTACGAACTTAAAGGGTTGTAGTTCCAAAAATTACTACTTTTACTTCTAAAGCTTGGAATAATACCTCGAAAATTTACTTCAATGCATACAAGCATTGTGTAAGTACATTTCAAGATTCTTCGTAAAAAAAGGGGTACGCGTTATACGGTGATAATACCTAAAAATTAAAAAATGTCAGTTTGAAAGTAAAGGTGTGCGTTATACGTCGGATTTTACAGCAAAGCTTTTTGTTTTTAGTCATTTAATAATGTTATTAAATTTAAAAAATTACATTATTTTTTATTCTGTATCGCCATTTTTATCATTCTCTTTTCGTCTGTGATTGCATAATCGTTTTTCCTGCGTGTTTTTATAGAGCTTTATTCTAAGGTATCAATTAAAATGTTTGAGGCTCCTGTCGCATGCGAAAACCGTTTTCAAATAAAAATTTCAGCGTTTGAAACGTGCACGTGACATGAAAATAAGTTCTAAACATTATTTTAAGAAAAACAATACAAAAATTAGGTTGTTTTTAAATTTTTTAAAAGATTATAAAATCCGGCGAATAACGCGCATTTATACTTTCAAGCTGCGTTTCTTAATTTTTAGATATATAAGCCATATAACCCGCATCCCCTTTTTTAAGAAGAAACCTGAAATGTAAATGTTCAATTAATGTTCTTGTATTTTGAAGCAATTATCTGTATGTAAGTCTAAAATAGTTTATGTTTAAAAACTGAACAATTTTTTTTCATAATTCAGTTTATTGTATTTCCTTAGTTAATATATTCCATGGTCAGGTAGACTATTATAATTCCAATGCATCATTCATTCTCTATTCAATGATTCAGTTCATCTTTTGGCATTTTGTATATTTTGCAGACAACACGGAAGACATGTACACAACACAAAGAACATTACATGATTCTGACTCTACAAGCCAAACGCGTATACATCTCACATGACTTGTAGCGCCATCTATACATTTAATATTTCATTTACAACACATTTAAGTTTATGCATTAGTTGATATATTTTCATTAGTTATTTTTTTAATCACTTTTTCGCATAAATATGAATGGTGCTTAAAAAAATACGCCTTGAATATTATTAGTTTATTTATTGTTGATATGGAGAATCAAAAGTAATTTAGAACCAAACTTTGATTTTTCTTATGTTTAAGTATTTTGTTCTATTTAAGGAATGATTTGTAAATACTCGACAAACATCAAAGACTACTTTTCGCAAACTGCACAATTTTTTTCTTCTTTTCATCAACTAATGTTTCTTGTTTAATTACTACTAATTGATTTTACTTATTAATTAGCTTTGATCTTAGAAGCTCAGCATTTTTTTCATTACATTTTATACTTGAGGGGAAATTGTGGATTGAAGGTTTGTGCATTTTGTTTCTTAAGTTGCTTAATGTAATTGATTTTATGCATTCTGTCGAAAGAATTCACTTCAAAGGAAAGCAGCCGAAGGATGTGTTTCATCAGGATACTCTTGTTGGATCCATATTTGTTTTGATATTTAAGTGTAATTTAAGCAAGATAAGATTTCGTAAAGATATTTAGCTATTCGATAATTAAGTAAATTAAATTTAATAAATAAACCGTATTTTTTTCTATGCATTGTCTTGAAAACTATTAGGTGTTTTTTTTTGGGGGGGGGAAGACTCCAGGTAGATCTTTTGTGTGCCGACAAATATAACACAAGACTTACATACGTAAGTCAATACTCAATCAAGAGTAGTAATAAGTTTCAAGTAGTAGGATACAGGCACAAATGGGAGTTAAAAGGGAAAAGAAACAAGAACGGATGTAAATACACTAAATACAGAACAAAATACAAGATTGCTCGCATGCAAACGGAAGACATTCAATAATTAAAATTATACAATGGGGAAGATTTGGAAACATGATTATAATAAGATTTTCAAAATACAAATAGATAAAGCATACATACACCCACATGTGTGTGTGTGTGTGTGTAGTAAATCTCGCGAATTATTTTGTAGCTTTGGCCGGTGTTTATCGGTGTTAGTTCTTTATATGCAGATTTGGCCAATGGGTATTTCTGTTGGTTGTTTCTTGATAAAAAAAACAGAAAACTTCTTCTGAATTAGTTTTAATCTTCTTTAATTCATGGCCACAGATATAAGAAATTCAATATCATTTAGAATAATTAATATGAACGAAAACAAATACACAGCAGAAGCAACAAGCAGCAGCGACGAGGACATGTTGTTGGCGAGCAGACAAAGAACAATGAGAGAGAGCACACAGCGCTCTGGGTTTAAATACTGGCGGTGAAAATTGCATGACTTCTTTCTAACGAGAGCCGTGATTGGTTCGAAACGAGCGGTAGCGATTAAGGTTAACTCGGGTACTTGAACCAAAGAATTAAAAAAATTTTAAAAAGATTAAATTAAAAGAATACTAGAGGGAATAATACAAATACACACATATACAAACAAATATATTTCTATATACATACACGTACAGTAAATGTTAGAAAACACAAAATTTACAAGCTAAATAATACGGAAAAAATACTGTTAATGTATGCGCAAAACGATGTAAAAGATGATTTACTCTGCACAAAGGCAAAGAAAGGAAGAGGGAAAGCTATATTGTTCTTGTGTAGGCAATACATGAGTGTACGTCTCTCTGAAGAGAATTTCGTACAACAAGTATCAGATGCTTGGCATCCTGGACTGTGTCACTGGAGCAAAAAACACAGGTCACTATTACTATTAAGTTGGTGCATATACTCCCTGTTTTCGTTATGTTTTTTGTTTTTTGAATAACTTCGTGAAATGTCGTACTGTCTATTAATAGAGGCGAATTCGAATAAAGATTTTGTCAAAAGTGCTTTAAATTGCTATTTGCTTTGAATTTCTTAAGGATATGAATTCAACCAATATTCGTGTAATTTTTTATGTGAGTATAAACTTGTTAATAATACTGGAAAAGCTGCTCTCGTAGTATGAACCAGGCATTTGGGGAAGAATATTGTTAATGATCCAAAATTACACCATTGGCTTGAAAAACTTCGTTTTTGGTGATTTTCCCTACAAAATGAACCACGTAGAAGACTAAGCATCTGTGATCCATGAGGCTCTGAAAGAATGGGTGCAAATGAATCTAACTGTGTCCATTTAACTGCTAGTAGTACATTGGCGAAATGCATGAAAAATTGAGACCTATACTCCCGTCACTTATTAATCGACAAGGCCCAATATATCACCATGACAACACTCGGCCGCGTACGTCGTACAAAGCGACTGCGAAATTAAATTAATTTAAATTTAAAAAAATTGCAGCACACCCAACTTATACTCTGGACATCTCGCTTACCGACTTCTATTTTTTTTTAAACATCCAGAACAGTTTTTAAGAGAGAAACATTACGAAAGTGAAAGAAATCTGAAAATTACCATATCAGAGTTTATTGATTCTAAAGAATAGAATTCCTTTAAGACAGTCATTTTTCTACATTAAAATCTCATTGGGAAAGGTGTATTAAAGCAGATGAAGCATATTCTTATTAAATAAATAGTTTTTGACGAAAGATGCACAGTTTTATATAGTCACTTAAAAATTCACCGTATATTACGCACCTATTAAATATATGCTGAAGCATATTTTAACGGAACGGCAAATGAAATTAAATTGTAATTTTTTGGTTCTGAGCGAATACTTCATTACACATTTTACATAATTACATAAGAGCATTTATATACAGTTAAAGATTTTGAAAGCGTAGTTATATCAGGATTGTATTGTCGTATCTGATATAAATAAATCGTGGGATCAATGATTAAATAAAAAACACCCACTTTATTAAATCCAAACAGAATCTAGATTTGTTCCACTCGTGAGTTCAGTTATATGTATATCAAACGAAAAATATATTTCAAAACGAATTAATTATCGAATTACGTCACCATCAAACGCAGGCAGACGATCAATAAAAAATTAAACTCGAAGTACGATCAACAGCACTTTATCGGTGTCTGCTATAGTTATTTAATCACAAGAAATCACGCATAGTTGTGTGAAACATCTGTAAACTGTTTATTTTCCATTTTTATTAAAATCTGCACAGAATTTTTTGCAAAAATTTTTCCATGAACCATTTTAATCTCCATTTTAACAACTTCATTTTAATAAAAATACTACTATTTAGGTGGAGAAAGCTTCATTATATATATATATATATATATATATATATAACTAAATAATATTGCTTATAAAATATTAGTTTAATCTTGAAATAATCATATATTAAAAGTAAGTATTAGAGCAAAACTTTTAATTGTTCAGTAATTGCTTTTTAAAAAATTTTAATGGCTTACATTTATAATAAAAATTAAAAAATGGTAAAAAAAATTTTTTTTTTAGAATTATGAAAATTGTTCATTGAAAACTAATATAACAGTAAAGTCACTGTGTAAATATCAAACTATTACTATTGAGAAATGTGTGTACATACGCTTTATCGAAATCATAGTTTGCAATATATATGCTTTTAATTTCCAAATTTTTCTTCTCTGTAAATGTTATGTTTTATTGCGAAATATTTGCCAAGTTGTTGTTGAAAGTAATTTGTTTTTATCTTAGGATTTTTTAAAAGATTTTTATTATATTGTTACAATACCAAAAGAGAAAATCAGTTAAGGCTATCTCAATAATTGCATGTCAAATTGACTCATTTAGCTTTTTTCTTAGTTTAAAGTAACGTACCAATAATTATATTGTTACGATTCTTACACCAAAAGAGAATCAGTTAAGGCTATCTCAATAATTGCACGTCAAATTGACTCATTTAGTAACATACAAATGATTCTTTTTCTATTTTATTTTAAATGAAAGCACCCGAATGATTTCAAAAATAACATAAGACATAGTAGAATTTAGAAAATGTGTTCTTCTTCAGCAAGATTTTATTCTTGCTCCTGTTTAGTGTGAATAAAATCTGAATTACACTACTACAACTCTGATGCTGCGGGAATCCTAATTACTCTTCACAAAATAAAATCGATATAACTCTTTTGTAAATATTCATAGTTTCGTTCAAAGAGTTTTTGCTTGTAAAAAGAAATATACCTACGATTCTTGGTTGAAAAAAAAATGAACTAATTGAAAATGAAACTACGTCAAGTAGATGTGTTGAAAAGGTTCAACATAATCGTTTACGTTTCCTCGGCAGTATAACAGTTGAAAAATGCCCCACGTATTTCCATTCCCACTCTGAGAGATTAGTAATTAAGATCAACTCAAGTGCTCACAAATTAAAGTTATTAGCAGACGTCGGTGAATTAAGGCCCGAAACGTCTAGCAATCAAGAAGTTGTCGTTGTAATACAACAAATTTAGCACTTTAATTAAAAGCAGAGAAACTTTGCAAAAGTTCTTTGGGGGAAATATTGCTAAGTGTTGCTGTGGCGGAAAAACAACTTGAGTCGTTCGTTGTATATCCGTCTGTTCGCTCTACGCCATTCTCGAAATTGATTAGTTCTTGGAATGTTGAAGGGTGTGTAATAAAAGGAATTTTATTGGACATAAACATTTTAGAGGTGGAGCTATGTTCTTCAGTAGTTCCACTTCAGTGGGGATATATAATGGGGGTGGGGTCTTTTTTCTTCTATTAATTGAACGTTACGGTTGTACAATCAATTGTTGAATGAACATTAACCAAAATTAATATTTTAGAAAATCTAGTTAGAATCGTAAGCATTTTACGAGATTTAGAATTGTTTTCTAAAAAAAATTCTGTTTTATTTCATTGAGTGATACTTTTTGCTTACCTTAAACGAATAAGAAAAGTACAAAATACACATTGATTGTTATTGCTACGTTGTAACATATATTTCATAATTTTGAATCAAGATCTTGAAACTGGTATTTGAGATTATACATTGGTCTCATTAACTCAAAATATTCAAATACCAGAACTATGACTTCCGGTTCAGTTTAACGTAAAACAGGCCCGTTGTTCCATTCGACGATCTTTGATAAAATCGGGATGTGGAACTGGGAAATTTCAACAAAGCCAATTACTAATACACGAATTACAGCAACCAGTGATAAGGGGAAAATGAATTGGTTTTGGAAACTGACTTAACAATATGATAGGAATACTTAATATTAAAAATGTTTTTCTAAACCAATGGTGATAAGATATTCTTTTTTTGTCTCGTTTACAAAATACAGGTATTACATCCGGTGAATTCAGTGGTAGAATGAAGACGATCTTTTTGTCTTTTATAAGGTTTTATTGCTGGACGACACGACACGAACATTAAACATATATGATTAAAACTTAGGTTGTATTATTAGGGCAACCGACTCTTCAATTACAGATTACAACTGTACCAAATGGTAGCTCACCTGCCACTGAGCTCCTACACATAACAAAAACAAAAGTTTCGCGTTACAGAGCAGCGCCCTCTATACGACGCTTTTCAACAACAGGTGATGAATTTTAGATAAGTATATTACATTGAGTTTCACTAGGTATTAACTGACACATGAGGTCTTTTATTAAATCCAAACACAAAGAAAAGATGCTAAAATAATTTATAGCAAGATAATTTTTCAAAAAAGTGATTTAACTTTTAGAAATGATATCATGATATATTTTAAATAATGATGAAATGTTTTATATGATAATAAGTGCCTTGCATTTTATATTGCCATTTTCCCCCCAAATTTCCTACATATCACTATATATCCATTGACAAATTCGTTTAATTTCATCCAACTCAAGTCGTTTTGTATTTTTAATATTGGATTAAGTCTTTATATAAGGATTATATAAGAATAACCTTTATAATAATTACGAAAACATATCCCACATTTTTATGCTACCTTGAATTAGTTTATTCTCTATCTCAAGGTTCACTAAAATCTTAATTATTTAATTATTTCGAAAGTGCTACTGAGCAAATACTGTGAAAATATTTTTTTTTAAATAAAAAATTACAGAAATAAGATAACTAGTCAAAATTAATTTGCAAATTTGTGTGTATATTTTTTGTGTAGGAGATGTTTTCATATATTTATTTATTTCATTTTATAAGAATGATTTTTTTTTCTCTCGTCAATTCTAATTATTTCAATGATTCTACATTCATTTTGCAACTATAACTTTTCATAAATGTAAAATGTTTAAGATGGAATTCATTTCCTATCTTAGTATGTAACATCACTTTTGGACGCAGTTCAAAAGAGGGATTACTGTAGCGAATTGATGTATTTTACAAAGATGAGCATTGAAAATTGATTGTCGCAGATTTAGATGGATTCAACTAATATTATAATGGATTTAGACTTAGAACAACATCCATTAATACTTAATTGGACGTTATTACTTTATGTCCAATTTCCGTGAATTACTTAATTGTTATGTACGAGGGCTGGAACTTTAATACGGGCAACAATTTATTTACATTTATTACAAAAGTGATTCATGTCACCATGTTTTACCGAGCTTCAATATAGTTGGTGGCATTGTGTATAACCCGTTTCCAACGATGAGGAAGCAGGGCCTGTTCTGTTGATAGTTAGAATAGACCGGTCTATTGCCGCAAGAATCTCTGGAACAGTTTTGAATCGAATGACATGAAGTTGTTCCTTCATCTTAGGAATTAAGTGACAAGGACTTAGATCTGGAGGTTGATCACTGTCCATTAGTGCGGC
Organism: Trichonephila clavata; assembly: GCA_019973975.1. Classification (NCBI taxonomy): domain Eukaryota; kingdom Metazoa; phylum Arthropoda; class Arachnida; order Araneae; family Nephilidae; genus Trichonephila; species Trichonephila clavata. The sequence goes on along the minus strand of BMAO01019887.1, from coordinate 343,833 downwards.
AACAGCATGCGCTTTTGCTTTGCTGACACTTGGACGACCTGGCCAATGCATGTCTGCCACATTTCGGCGTCCTTCTGAAAACTTTTACCCATCTTGCTACAGTTCTGTAAGGCAATGCAAATTCCTCGAAAGCCTTTTGAAACTCTAGATGACATTGTCGTGTTGTGCGACCTTTGGTACATTCAATTTTTATCTAACTTCGTCGTTCTTGTTTTAAAAACATCCTCTGACAACACTTACTTTACTTTAGATCACAAGCTAATATAAGGATCCGTTCTTCTAATCACTCCGACTGCGCGTGACGTAGGAAGGACGAGTCTTTTTGCTGAGAGGTAAGGTAAGTATGTAGCTCACATGTGGTATACACGACATTCTTTGGTTTTGTTATGTAGCATTTTTATAGCAGTGTTGCCATTCTTAAAGTTCCAACCCTCGTATTGTTCAGTTACTCAAGCTTCAAGATTTACTTTCATTTATCATTTCAAGTTGAGGGTCTTTAAAATTACAAAGGTAATAACTGAAATAGATGTGGTGCATAAACCTGTTATGTGCATCTAGATCCGGGGTGGGCATTACGTCGATCGTGATCGACCGATGGACCGCCAAGACAATTTGGAGTGACCGCCTGAAAATAAGCCGTTAGTAATTGTATACGGAAATATTCAAGATTGGCTGACAGTACGCAGACTAAGTCTTCTACTGACTATTATTTCGAGAACTAACTTTAGATGGAAATGTTTTATTTTTTAATGCATTTTGAATCGTTTGATAATAAATGCATCATTAGGTATTATTATATTTGTGGCTATTATTATGTTTGTATTTTGCATTTTGTGTGTGTATGTGCTTCAAACATGGCTTCAAAAAAGTGAGTTTTTCATTTCATTTACGTATAGGTTAGTACATATTCCGTATTTATTTTTAAGTTATAATAAATATTGTTGACTTTTTCCTTACCTGACCACACCTAAGACCCTGGGCAGTGGTCGCACTCGTGAATTTTTCAAAGGGGAAGCGGTGCGGTGGTCCAGGGTCGAATGTTTGTGTGTATCTACCATTCTTATATCCTCTACCCCAATGCGCTGCCAAACATAACTTTTTTCATTTTGTATATTGTCAAGAACAAAGATGAGTAAGAAATAAATTATTGAATAAATAATTAGCATTAATTAATAAAAAAAATTAGGAAAAACGAAAACTTAATTAAATTTTACATACAATATACATGTGATTATAATCGATCGGGGAAAAAATCATAAGCTATGGAGGAGGGTCTGGTCCCGTGGAACCTTCCTCCATTGTGTGTGCCACTGATACTGGGTGGACCGCAACACCTTGAAAATATTAGAAGTAGCCCGTACCCTGGAAAAGTCTGCCCACCCCTGATCTAGATTGCTAAGAAATAGGGTTCAAACTTGCAGCTTATATAGAGTTCTGTTTTTTTTTTAAATGAAATGTTGAATTTATGCCTGTTCAACATCACTTTTATGGCAAATAAAAAATAGATTTTAATCCAAAAAACGAATGCCTTTTTTTTGTAATCTTTTCAAAAAATGTAAGCCAGAAAAAAAATGTTTCAAGGAGAACGAACAAATCCTTTCCTTCACACTTCCTACATTTCTATCTTATCTTTACAAGAGGCATATGTTGACGGTTATCAAAAAACCCTCCGTCAGCATTACAACATACTCCAGGAGCCATAAGCAATCATAGTCACACAGAAAAAAGGAAGCATATCAAAGGCAGTTGCATTTTTTTTCCCTTTCTTTTCATTTTGAAAAAAAAAATGATGCATCTACTGCACCATTCGTATCTCTTCTCGCTTAGTATTCCCCTTTTTTCCCCTGAACGTAAGTTTCTTTTTTGAATGATGCACCTCTCAGAAGAAATGATTGCTTGATATTTCTGAAAGGCTATATTTCTCTATTTTCCCCCTTTTTTTCCCTAGACCTTACAAAAGAAGCTTTCACTTCCACGCTGTGGAGACTCCAGTATTAAGGCAAAGGAAAGATCCTCCAGAAAATTGAATATCATAATCGCATAATCGGGGGAAAAAATAGGGAAAATACGTTTCGTTTTGGCCCGTTTCCCCTGTTTTAGAGGGGAAAATAGGATGCATTTTTGGATGGTGAAAAATTCGAATCGAGTTCACGCTTTTTTGGTATTTCGCTTCTTTTTGTGAATATTTTGATCAAATTACGAGGTTGGAAACTTAGAAACATTTATTTTTTAGAAACAACAGCTCCCTATAGTACAATTGAAAAAAAAGTTACAAATATTAACTTTTCATCAAATACTCTCTCGTTCCAGGTATTTTTTTTTCAAGAAATAATACATGAAACAAGAATACAATCCTAGAACCTGAATAAGATGAACAAATACTAAATATATTTTGTAAATGACTTGCAATTAAACATTATTAAAATAATTATATGGAGCAACTTTAACAAAATGAAAAGATTTATTTCTGTAAATATTATATAGATATAGAGAACAATAGATAGAGATAGATAGACATGGACATAGAGTGAGTGAATATTAACGTCGCACTGTTTAGCTACACGAGGGCTTTGATAGACATAGAGATAAAGATATAATCGTAGTTGTATGTGTTTTATAAATATCTTACAATCACATTGGTTCTTCTAATCTTAACAACAACAACAAAAAAGGTTTAAAAATATTTTTATTAGTTTCACTTTCATTTTATTCATTTTAGTCTTTAATCATTTGTAGTTAAATTAATTACGGTGTCATTCATGTGGTTAATGTAGTCTAGTTTAGTAATAGTTAATTTGATAGCTGCTTGCATTCTTAACTAGACTGCAGAATACTTCTAGATTACGTTAAATTATTAATCTTTTTTCTCGGCGTTTTGCTTTCTTTTGCTATTAGTAAAAGAAACCATTACATTAAGAGATCAAATTAGCAAAAAACTACACAAAAATGTTTTTTTTTTAAATCACAATGCTTCTTTCTTCCAATGCAGTTTATATTTTTTCTGGCCAAAATAAAGATAATTTTGTAATCGGGTATATTTAAGCTGTTATGCGATGGTTAAATCTAAATTTTTAGTGAAAATCACAGTTTCTTAAAAATGTAAAAACCAGCCCACTAATGAGATTTTTTTTCTACTTTGAAAATTTTGCTCACACATTAATATAATACAAGACAACACACAACACCCATTGATATAATACCAGATATAAATATTTTAATGTGATACTTGGTGAAAAAATTATTCTAAAAAATTTTACGATTTAAAATGTACACAAACTTATCATTTTAAGCACAATTGGTCAAATTCCGTTATTAAGTTTTAAAAATAATATAAAAAATGCAAAAAAGTATATTTATTGAAAGTATTTATATTTGTTGTGTTTCAGCATTATTAGTTTTAGATATTACGTTTTTCGCAATCTATTTTACGTTTTTAAGAAGGATATTCTGTTATATAAATGGAATATTGTCTTTGCTTGAAACTTGTATGTATTTTAAAAATGTATTTCATATGTATGAAACAAGAAATTATGTTTAAAATTGTGTTATACTAACCAATAATACATTTTTAATACTAATATTGCATAAAAAATAATCAAATAAAATCCTGTAAGAGATTTTATTGTATTTTACATTAAATTTTTTTATAGTTTTCCTTTTATTTTTTGGGAAGAAAAAATAAAAAAAAATTATCACACAAAGGTTGGCATAGTTATATATATTTACATATCAAGATTTTAACTATGCAACTTATTTTGCTAAAGTAACACGACTCATAAAAATATTTGTTATTCCTTTTCTATTTATTTATTTCCGATTTTCACTTCTTGGAAGATTTTGTTAGTCCTACTAATATTCAAAATATTATGATTCATAAAGTACAAAAAAAAGAGGTTTTTGAAAAGTCCAAGCATTAAAACCAGGTAAAAAAAGGTTTCTCCTGTAGGGTGCTGCACTAAAAAGATATTCCAGCTTCCAAGGAATGTACTAGGTCGGCAATGGTAAAATACCAATCCGCAGCCCATTAGGAATCCAAAAAATTCCCTACGTATAAAATTTTCTCTAATTTTGTAATTTGTAAAGGATTTTATTTATTTATTATTAAATATTGTTAGTATTTTTTACTAATTTTCGTTTACATAAATTTATCTTGCATTGAACTTAAAAAAATATTTTTTTTCAAACAATTTTCTATTAGTATAACTTTGTAATTACGTAATACAAATGCTTAGAATTCATGTACTCTTGAAACCTGCAATTATTCATTGCTATATGAATGGTTGTTCATAGTGTGTATATGTGCTGTTATTTTCTGAATTCTTAAAATATAATTTGTTCCTTTTATATTTATTTTTTATACTAATGTCTTTTTTTAGTAAAAAATATATAGAAACCATTATTTTCTAAAATTCCGAGAGCTTTCGAAACCTTTTTGAAGAAGTTAAGTAAAAATTGATTGTTTATAATAGTTTGCAATCTGTTTATTTTTTTTATCTCAAAAACCATTTCAGTTTAAAGTAAAAGAAAAAAAAATTCTTAAACAATAACTTCCAATAAAATAATAGCCCCTTGCTGCTGATCTTCGAAAATTGAAGAAAATAGTACCAAGATAGGGTTGACCTATTTCCGATGAAGCAGCAAAAATATCAATATCCAGAACATTTTTCTCTTTCCATTTGATGAAAAAAAGAAGATGAATGTGGTGAAAAAAGAAGAAAAGATGATGTTCCAGAAGCAGAAGAAAAGAATGATAGAATGTCATGTGGTGGTGAAGGTTATTTGTACCGATTCAAGGATAGCTTTTGGTGCTAAACTACTTTGAGTCGGTACGAATCACTTTCCCCACTCCTATCTTCAATCCAATCACATCAAGGTACAGAAGAATCTATCAGAAGTTTCAAAATATTCGGTAGTATCAGCTGTTTGGATCATTCGGAAGCAGTTATGCGATGTTTGCACGTTCCCCTACAGATGGCGCCACACGCTTCTAATACAAGCAAAGTTGTTCGTTTTCTCAAACCAGAAGACTCGAAATAATTAACCTATAGAAAACACTTCATAAAAGTACTTTAAAACATTTTTTCTTATCAAAAGTTTATTTTGTTTCAAAAACTAAAATCAAATTATCATTTTTTATAGAACTTTCAGACTTCTTCTGAAAAAAGAAACATTATACAGAAATAGTTAATTTAAAGTAACAATAATATATATATAGTAAAATGCATGCATTATACGTATATGAGAAAAGAATGATAATTATGTTTAGAAAAATTAGGAATAATTTCTGTTATAATCTCTAATTTTTTCATATGTTAACTATCGCTTTTTTCTTTTTTTTTTTTCTAATTGAAACCCATTAACTTCATTTTTAGTCTCATTTTCACTTTTATAGAATCAAATACTTAGTTCGTCTTTAAAACAAGGTTTGGTGACCAAGCATGTAGTTTTATGATGTTCTTGTTTTAAAATAAAAAGGTCCCTTTTTCTTGAATTTAAGATTTAAAACATTATTTGAAAGGAGTAAATATTAATGAGCAAAGCTGTATAAATTGAATGCAAGAAAATACATAGATTACCAGGAGAAAATCATACAAAGTTAAAAAACTTAACTATTTTTTCATTTGTATAAAATTAATTATATTATGTTTATATGATTGTAAAAAATTCTACATGCTGTACCTGTCATTTCATAGAAAATATATTTTTTTTCGGTTCTTCTTTTATATAAAATGTATAAAAATAAACAAAAATTTTAATCTAAGGATATAGATCTCAACGTCATTTTTCTTATTCCATTTTTATTTTAGAACTAGGATTTTTACTTATATATAAGCGTTCTCTTATAGGTAGTAGTAAAAAAAACTGCTAACTGTAACATAAAATATATTACTGCTTCTTACAAATATTCTTTTTACATGAAACAACATAAATAGATTGCAATGTAATTTAAATAACATTATATATGTTTTAATGGAATTCAGCTTTTGTCTTTATGTTTCTCTCTAAGAAAAATTCTACAATTATTTTTGTGTTAACATTTTCATTTATTAACCATATTTATTATACCTCATAACATGTTGATACTAATACACTTAAATTCAAAGAAAAAATAATAAGGGTCTCAGGAGGTATAAATTGGAATTTTGGAAACAAATCCTTACAAAAAAATCAAATTGTTATTTTGTTTATAATGTATATGTTCTATAATATTTGATAGTTACATAAAACCTTGCTCATTTTTGTCATTTATTCATTTTTTTTTCATTTCCTACAGTGCATCAATTTCAAAATTGTACTGGATATGTATTGCAGAATATCCTCAATTAAAAATATTAGTGTTAAAAAATTTGTTATTTTATATAGCCTTATAAATCATTTTTGATATTTATAATTATACAAAAAATTATATTATATTTATTAAAACATGGCAATTGTATTAGATTTGTTTGAGTGTAATAAATATAATAGAATTGAATATAAATATAATAATTAAATAATATAATAATTATATACATTAATTATATATATTATGTTTGTTGAATTTCAATGATGTTTGAGTTAAAAAATTTCTGTAACTGACAAAAAATATAATTTACGGGGGGAAAAAAATAATTCTACAGTTCAGTTTTTACTTGGAGTTCGTACTATGATTGTTTAATATTCAACTTATTTTTTTTAAATCTTTTTAATTAATATTTCTAATAAATGTCTAAAACTACATTCACTCATTTTTTACAGCAAACATTCTACTATTTCAAGAACAAATAATGAAATTTTATTTTTACCATATCCATTGTGGCTCAAAAAAAAAAAAAATTGGCAGTTATAGAGACTGCCGATAGAAGTGAAAACTTAGAACTTTTAGTATTAAAATTTGAAATTTCATAATGTTTGAATTAAAATTATCAACATCAATCTGGTTTTCACATCTATTGACACTCCGAGCAACAACTAAATGCATGTTTATATGGTTTTTTATTATTCAAATGTATTACGGGCTGTACAAGATCATGACAAAATATAAATACAATTCAATTGAAATAACAATTAATATACAATCATATTATTTTTGGATAGTATTTGTATTTAAATCTTGATTTTTAACATTATTTTAATTGTTTGCATCATTGTCATCATTAATTTCAACAATACTTAGACTTTTTGTACTTTCAATTATTTCATTTTGTTCTAAAAAGATACAATAGGCTTGGGGTAACTAAAGTAAGAAAGGAAAATGTTTGATTCATACAAATTTATCTAAGCTCCGCGTAAAAACCGCATCGATCGTCGTTTTATATTTTGTAGTACTGAGTTTTCGATCATTGGACATATTTAAATTGTTTCGTGTAGAAATTCAGTTAGTGGTACATTTTTATCACATGCAAAGTTAATATTGAACAACATCGGTTACAATCATCGATAGATTACCATATTTTTCGCCAAATCTTTTTTCGAGTATTTCAAAACTTTTTTTTGTATAAATCATCGAATTTTCGAATAAAAATTGTTGTATCTGTCGCATAGATTTTCCAGGCAAAATATAAGCGACTATCACACATAAACATGTATTGCCCATTCTCGGAATGGCAACGAGCAATACACAGTATATACACATTGAAATTTTGACTAAATCCATTCAACTTCACTTATAAGATATACACAGCATTATACTTCAGCTGTATAGCTATAGATATACTGATATATATATAAGCATGTCGGTGACTCGAACTCATAAGATTTTCCCCTACCAAAAAGTGCCCAAAACCGCTAAAGAAGTTTTCACTTCAATAAATACAAAAATCAAAAACCAATAATTTTTAAAAATTTACGCACTCCATACCTTTATCGCATAGCCATCAAAACACAATAACTCCAAATTTAATTCTGTTGAAAGTATTTTGACTTCGAAATAAAATGAAAAAGAACTTACAAAATAAAGACATTTCTTAAATGTATCTGTCGATTAAAAAGCCACCGGCAGTTTCCTCAAACGACATTTCTCTCAGTCGTTTATTGCATTTGTGAAATTTTAACAGCCCCCATAAAAAAAAGCGGGCCCCATTAAAAGTTCTAACGACAGTTCACCATGGAAACTCCTCTGTTCAGTCATAAAACCCAAGTCTTGCATTAAAACGCCAAACGCGGAACATGAAATATATTCTAACAATGCATCTCCAATAAAATGTAGCTTCCCTTTGCTTAGGTGCTACTGTAAAAATATGCTTTTATAAATACGTACGTCGTACTTACGAATAAAATAGAAAGATAACTATGGTAAGAAGGATTTAGCGGGAAATATCGCTTCCTAAGCAAAATAAAAATCTGCCTGTCGTGGGTGAGCAATTGAGAGTCAAAAAATGTATTTTCTATTATTACAGCAACATATTTCATGCTATGTGCCTTATAACAAAACACAAACTATAGCGCGGATAAATTATTTCTGCTTTCCAGGTTTTGCTGAGTAAGCAAGATTTTAAATAATATTCGATTTTGACAAATCCGAATTGGCGCCATATTTAACCACATGTTGAAGTCTTTGGCGAGTAATTTTTTTTTTTTGAAGTGAAAACTACTTTAGCGGCTTTGGGCACTTTTTGGTAGGGGAAAATCTTATGGGTTCGCGTCACTGACATGCTCTGACTGGCGCACGCGCAGTGTGCTGTTCGCCTTAGACACTTTTTGGATGGGTGGAATCTCGTGCGTTCGCGTCACTGACATTCTCATAGCAGTATATCTGTAGCTATACAGCTGACGTATAGTGCTTTGTATATCTTATAAGTGAAATTGAATGGATTTAGTGAAAAGTTCAATGTGTATATACTGTGCATTGCTCGTTGCGATTCTGAGAATGGGCAATACATAATAATGGTTGCAGTTTATATTTCGCCTGGAAAATCTATGAGACAGATACAACAATTTTTATTCGAAAATTTGATGATTTATACAAAAGAAGGTTCTGAAGTACTCGAAAAAAGATTTGGCGAAAAATAGGATAATGTACCGATGATTTTAAATGGAGACTTCAATATCAACTTTGCAGATGATAAAAATCTACCACTAATTGAATTTCTAAATGAAACACTTAATTTAAATATGTCCAATGATCGAAAATTCAATACTACAAAATATAAAAACGACGATCGATGCGGTTTTTACGCTATACTTAGATAAATTTGAATCAAACATTTTCCTTTCTTACTTTAGTTACCATAAGCCTATTGTATCTTTTTTAGAACAAAATGAAATAATTGAAAGTACAAAAAGCGTAAGTATTGTTGAAATTAATGATAATGATGTAAACAATTAAAATGTTAAAAATCAAGTACATTGAAATTTAAGTAAATACGAATACTATGCATAAATAATATGATTTTATATTAATTGTTATTTCAATTGAATTGTGTTTATATTTTGTCCATGATCTTGTACAGCCTGTAATTTATTTAAATAATAAAAAACCATATAAACATGCATTTTGTTGTTGCTCGGAGTGTCAATAGATGTGAAAACCAGATTGATGTTGATAATTTTAATTCAAACATTATGAAATTTCAAATTTTAATACTAAAAAAGTTCTTAGTTTTCACTTTTATCGGCAGTCTCTGTAACAGCAATTTTTTTTTGGTTGATCAATCAAGTATCAAATGAAATTATCTTCGGGAATGTTACGCGTTATTCAAATATAAAATGTTTTTTCCCTTTTTAAATAGTTGTAACCCGATTGATCGGGCAGGAAACATTTTGTTCGTTAATTTGGGGTTATTCGTTATGTCAAAGTCCAACATTCATATCCAAAATTAAGGTCAGAAACATATTTTTCGTACTAATTTTAAATTGCCGAAAGAAAAATATTCAGAATTTGTATTTTATATATTTTGGAGAATGGTAATACCATATTGACCTATAGCTTAGGAAAAGATGTTGTTTAGTGTCAGTTTTTGCAGAATTACTGAATTGGGACTGTTTAAGCGTATGGGATTTTTCCCTGCAGTTTTCTGAATATTACATTAAAACAAACAAGTTAACCTGTTAGCAGTGAGGATGACTTTTCATAATCATTTAGATCAAGGGTACTCAACCTTTTCTCCCGCCAGGCCGCATTCATACGGCTGATATTTCAAGCGGGCCGCAATTAATGAAAAAACGTTGAGATGAATGAATGAGAATTAATGGAAAAAAACGTTAAAAGACCAAGCCAACATTTAACGCCCAAAATATGGAAAATGGATCAAAATATTAAAACTCAGTTTTGGGGCTGTTAATAAAAAAAAAATCTCAATCAAACACACATAAAAAAAATCCAATTTTTTTTTACTGAGTTTTGAAGTAGTTTCGGTTTTCTTTCACCCATGATCTATAGTCGTTCAAACAAAGCTGCCGCACTGTTTGATAATTTGATTTTTTGTTTCTTTTGTAAAAGTCTCTGTTATTTTTATTTCAAATATTAATTTAACAAGCGCAGAATGGCAGCCAAAAGAAGTTTTGACTGAATTCCAGCTTGAAATCACAGTATTATTTGTTTATTATTGTATTATTTGCCACTTAGAAAGGCCCAAATGGACCACATACGGCCCGCGGGCTGCAGATTGAGTATCGCTGATTTAGATGATTTTTTTGAGTTGGAGAGCCGTTTGCAGGATTGAAGCTGGCCAGTCTCAAGTGAAGCTGCTCGATCGTTACCACTGGCCCAAAAGTAGTCCCCCGGCTGTGGAATCTATTAAAAACAAGTGATACTGTCACCAGGATAAGTCAAGGTCGCCACAGAGTATCAACATCTGCACAGGATCGTTACTTAGATTTACACGCACGATAACATAGGTGGATAAGGACTCCTCGGCTTGCTTGTGACCTTACTGCTGTATTTGAAAGAAGAATTTCCTAACAAACAGTCTACAGCTGTCTTGCAGAGACTGTTCTTTGTATCTGGCGTTTTGTGTATCCCTTTGATTGCATCGTACAGGAGAGAACAGTTGCCACGGAGCTGTAATAATCAGTCTTGGACACCAAAATAAGGCAGGCGTGTTCTTTCAAGGGATGAGTTGAAATTATCCAGTCAAAGTGATTCTCGTCGAGTCTTCTTCATCTGGAGAGAAAGTAGAGCTCGCTTTTATCCCTCCTTCATAACAAAAAACGACAGGTTTCATGGAAAGGGAATCCTTGTGTGTGTCGACATAATATCGGGTAGTCGTACACCCCTGTACGTTTTTGATGCGAGTACTGTCAACACACAGCGCTAAATGGATGATATCCTGGAAGCCTATTTGAGTCTTTTCTGGGTGCTATGAGTGTGAACTACATTTTTATGGACGAAAATGAGTGACCCCACATAACTCGCAATGTTGATTAATTTAATCGGGGAGAGGATATTAGCGATATGGATTGGCCCTCGAGGTCTCCAAATCTGTATCCTATTGAACATAATTGATATAGTCTAGGAAAAGACATTTCTCAGCGTAGCGCCCCTCCCAGGTACCCCTAGGATTTAAAAGTCGTGCTTTTAAAAGAATGGGCTTTGTTGCCACAAATATTTTTGACACTATCATAAACAGTATAACAGTGCATTTTGAAGCTTGTATGGTCACACTTCAAATTAGACGGACTTTTAATGCTTTCTCTTAGATTCATGATTTAACACTATTTGTTATATCCTGTATATTTTTATTAAAAAAAATTTTATATGGTTAAGATGCTACATTCTTTCTCACACAAGCCAAACAGGCACACTACGGATTGTTTGAATATTTATTTCAAAAGCTTTGCTTTCACAGTTCAAAAAAAAATTGCCCAGGCAAAACTCCTGCCATAGTTTTTTATTTATAAAATGTAAAATATTTTGGTAAAACTTCTCTTGTACAATTCCTTTTTTAGCTAACTTTAAACACTCAAAATATTTCGAGAGCTCCTAGTGTAGCTTCAAAGTGCAACATTAAAAAACAATCAAGCAATCATTCTAAACTTATAAACTTTTAGTTTATCTGTATCAGAGCATTCTTGAGAAAATTGTTCTGTTTTTGTGTTTGTTAGTCGAAGTAGAAGTTAAAGTGGGTAAAATGGAATTTTTACAAAGAATAGTCTTTTTGAAAAGAATATTTCTTTTTCTCTTTACCAGTTCTCTTGGTATTTCTTTTGATTGGTATTTACTCAACTTAAGCTTACTTTTAAGCTTTAAAGTATCTCTTGACTTTCTTACTGCCAATTTAACTTTTTTCGCCAAACATTTTCTTACTTTTTTTTCTTTTGAAAAAATCTTATTTGTTATTTCAGCAAATATGATACACGTTGTATAAAGTAATAACATGTCTTTACTGGAAAATAACGTCAAAGATTTCTTCAAACCCGAAGAATCTTAAATGAGTATAATAAAATGGCCGATGGACAAAATTCCACTCATTATTTATTTTAATAACAAATAAATAAATAGTTCTGGTTTTAGTAAATTTATGAAATAAATTGTGAAACATCATTGTCTAGCAAAAGTTCCACGCAGCTATTAAATGTTGTTATTAAAAGCAAAAGGGGCAGATGTGTATTGGCAGATAACTCACTTCACTTCATTGTGTCTACTTTGAAAGAAGTTTTCATAATTGTATTCCCAAATAAGCAAAACCAAAGTAATAGTAATACCATTAACTCATATCTTGCAATCACTAAATTAGACTCTATTGAGCTGTCCTTGGATCAAGCAAATGAAAAGCCTGGAATTAGAAGTAAATTTCAGAAAACTAATCTACCAACTGACTCAAAAGTTCGTTGACATTAGAAAAATTCAATAATTCACGGGTAAATGTAAGTAGAGAGGTAATTAATAATTGACACATTGGCTTGAAATAATATGGGGTTTTATTGAAAGGAAAAACGGTGCAAAAAATTGTCGCTAGATGGCTCTGGACTGCAAAGCATCAGTGACGCCACATGAAAATCGTGTATAAAATGAGCTATAGTCACAGAGGTATCAGATGGTCTATCATGCACCAATGAAAGAGCAGCCTTTCAACTTTCCTTCTCAAACTTTATACAACATGCATGAACATTACCAAACGAATGGCTTGACCAATCAGGAAGCAGCTTATCAGCATGTTAATGAGAACTTCGCTCAACATCTATTTCACCCATAGATATGGGTTTGGGGCCACAAGATCCCCATATGCTCAGATATAATAACTTTCTCATATCGCCGCCAGGTAGACGCCTATCACGACCAAAATCCGCCAAAATAAACAAAAGTTCACTTTCTATTCTTTGCTCCTTCCTGCTGGCCTCTTTTTTTCTCTTGACTCCATGTTCTTTATCTTCAGGACTGTTGCACGGCCCTTGAATTTTCTTTTATTTTTTATTGGGAAAAACATGGTCTTGCACACGACACCCTCCGTCCCTGTCCCAAACACCACAAGTTCTTTCAAGACAAGGGCCAGTCTGGCTCACGCTCAGTTTTGCGACATGCATTGAAAGTCATATGGATGGGCCATAAATTAACATGTCACTCCTTTGCATAATGCACTATATCCTCCTTACAATAGTGGACCATCCTTTGCACATATATATACCAGTGTCACGTGTCAAATGTAACAAATGAGTAGATCTTTGCAGCTGACAACAGGTGTTGCTTATCAATTGCTCGCTTTGTAGGAAGAAGCCATTTATTGCGTCTTTTCGCCTGGATTGCCGGGGGAAAATTGGTTGTAAGCAACTGGTCAACTAAGAAGCTATTTTACAGTATTTTAATAAAGAAAATAAAAACAATAGCTAAAAAGAAAGGAAAAATCTGTTTTTCAATTGTTTGTAGCTCTTTATGTTGTGATGGTACATAAAGGTGTCTCTCATTTGCGAGACGAACAGGTCGTGAATTGCTATTTGAAATTATTTTCTTAAATTCCATCGAGCCATAGAAAGACGTGATTTAACCATAAAATACCAACAGTCATTTTTTAACCATCAAGGTGATTCGTGAGCAGGAAATTAACGAATTACATAGAATGACGTCCAGTGGCGGGAACTAGTTTGATATCACGGGGCACGGCGCCAAATACTGTTTGGCGTGATAAAGAATCACGCCAAGCAGCGCATGTCGTTGGAATGAAATTCAAGATGGCGGCCTAGCGGTAAGACTCGTCAAGAAAATAATTTTAAAGAATTGTTTTGAAAAACATTAAAATCGTTTTCAACTGAAGAATTTAGGAATAGATTGAGACTAACCAAGATCAATAAATAATTAATATCAATATTATAAAAAAATCATATTTACTAATAGTAATATTATGCAGTTTACAATAATCATGTAATATAATGTTATAGAAATTATATATAATATTCATATAATAATAATCACGTAATATAATTTAATAGATTTTATAAAAAAGAATAATCATCCTATTGTAATATAAGAATCGTACAGATACAAGAATACTCATTTAACATAATTATAAAAAAAAATAATATAATTGTAAATAAATAACATAATAATAATAAATAAATAACATAATACTTAGAAATAAATAAAACTATAAATAAATAACACATATGTAAAATATTTATAAAATAACAATTATTACAAATAACTGATATTATATGATTATTACACATTATAATTATTGTACTTTTATAAAATAATTACATAATATATATTAAAATGGATAATGAATAGCAACTAAAAAGTACTGAAAGCTTGCTATATTCCAAAAACTGCAAATTTCTTCAACGAATTTCATCGAACAAGAAGCGAAAAAAAAAACATTTTTAAAAAGTAAAATAAATTGAAAAAAAAAACGATTTATAGAAATAATTAAAGACATAACACTCATTCTTTTTTAAAAATATATCCTAGTTCTCACCAATGATATTAGAAATATCCATATTCGAAAATAGCATTAAATAAAACAGAAGACTGAAATATATTTTGATTCGGGATTGCAATGAAAATGGTTAAATTGCAAAAGAAATCGAAATAAAATCGTCTGAAATTAATAGGATTACCGCCGGAACAGAACCAATAAAAATTATTTCTGATATACGTTATCTCCATGGCAACCACATCGCCAGACGATAAAAATATCAAGGTAACCATATTGTAATGTTATCGCCCATCTTGGCGAATATAAAAAACAACTTGGCGTGATGCCCCGTGATATCAAACTAGCAGGCAGTGGCGTAACGTACACCTCCGCTCCACATTGCGGGGGAGTTCAGGATTCTAGGAGGCTCAAACCGTATGTTAAGTTATGGTTTTTCAATCCTTTGTAAGATCTAGCCAGGGTTCCCAAACCTGATTTTGTAAGGGGCCCTAATATTCTCCATTATGCCACTAATGACGTCCCCATCTGAACCCACAACCCCCCCCCTTATGTCAATACCTCCAAGAGGTATTCACCTAAAAATCGACAGGATGTGGAACAGTGTGACGTTTGAGATTTATAAAGGTAGCGTGATATTTATTAATTTAAATGTTTAGTTTATTTACTTCGCAGCTATTAATTACAGTATGTACACTGACGTAATTTAAAAATATTGTTTAGAATGATTAGAGTCCAAGTTCTGTTGTTTGTGAGGGAAAAAAGCCACGTCTCGTTTCTACGAAAGAGTTTTCAACCGTCTCTCTCTCTCTGCCCTCTCTAGGTTTCGAGATCATAGAGGTCGTCCGTCCCCTTTATCCTCGAGTTGCATCCGGTTCGTGGGTGGAGTAAGGGGGGAGGGTTCCTTGTGCTGTCGAAGGTTGCAGGGTGGATGCCCAAGACAAGACCGGTCAATATTTTAAAGGTTCAGGTGTTCCTTGAACGTGTTGATCATATCCACAAAGAAGCCGATTCACGGCTGTGTGGCAGGAACCATTACAATAGCTATCGAATAGTTCATTCGGAGCTGAAATATGTGTTTCGATCTACAAACTGAACCGTTCGTAAATGGTTCGGTTCGAAAATGCGTACGCATCCTATTGTGCAAATATATTTCTCTTAGATGTTCATTAAATGGTTTGAAACATTTTACGCATTTAGAAGGATAATTTATCGTCATTGCGAGATGATGCTTTAAGTAATGACTCAAAATTTACGCATTTTAGTAAGATTACCTAAAAAAATTCTGAAATCATAATCGAGTGTAAGTCAAGATTCAAGACTTGGAAGAAAATTGGAGAAATTGTTTATTGAATATCAGAGCGTGAGAAAAATGACCCGGTCTTAGTTTAGGCCATAAATCACATTTTGATGGTTGAACTATTTATGAAAATCAATGATGTTGTCGTGCTAGAACAATATTTTTTCCTTCTACTAATTTTTTTTAAAAAAAAATCCATAATATTTTTTATGCGCTGCTATTATTTAAATGACAGATGATGATAGGTAATTTTTCGTATTTTTTTTTCTCAGCACTAGAAGGGAAAAAGTGTCGTTTCCCTGTTGTCAATGGTTACCGCCCTTCTCAAATCCATCATTTACAATTGACTGCCCTGTCGATATCTGATGGGTAAAGTTATAGAGGAATATAAGCCAAGAGTTCAGCTATTTTTTTATATATCTTCTTAAAACTTTACTATTCAAAGTAATGAACTTAGAAGACTTTACTCAGGATTATTGGCAATATTGATTATTCTGAGGTTAATGTTGGCTACAATAGATTATCGCTTTTATATTCATCGATTTGTTTTACTTAAGAATAAACTAAGACCATTTAAACTTTTTTGTGTTAACCTTTTTTATGATGTATACACCTAATTAACTAGATTTAATTTATTTTTAAAGATATCTACTCATTGCTACGGATCAAAATATTTATAAATTGAATGTTCTTAATAACAATATTGAAAAAATTTATTTTATTTTAAGGAAACTTCATACGAGACCAAAAAGGTATTTCTAATACAAAAACATCAACAGTTAGAAACAGAAATTTCAGACATTTTATCAATATATTTTGATTTTAGATATCTGTTGGGATTTCTTTAACTCTGGATTTCGGTATTTTCAATAAATCTGTCATATTGAATCTTTTGACTTTCTGTATTTTTCAGCATTCATTTTGAAATAAAAAAAAATCTTTATATTCTGGAAAGTCTTTCATATATATATATATATAAGTCTAAGACAGAAAACCTTTCCCCAAAGTTTTCTGTGTCATGGAATTTTTTTTTTTATTTCATTTAATTTTCAAATTTGATATCAGAGTTTTGGAAAAATATATCAAATACGTTTTTTATAATAGATCTGTAATAATTGTACTGGACAAAACTAGATATGTATTTATAGTGTAAATAGAACAAAGGCAAATAAATGTTCTAAATATCAATTTTTTCTTAGAAATGAAAATAAATTGATTTAAAATCAAATAGCAAAAAAGTATTCTGATTAAGATTTGTCATCTGTTTTAAATATAACTTCACTTAAAATTAAATATTAAAATTTGGAAATCCCTTCAAGCTTTTTTTTGCATCCAAATATGGAAGTGTTTAGATCAGTATTCCAAGAACCCCTTAATGGAATAAATAAAGTTAATTGAATTAATTATTAAAAAATATTAAAGTTTTTTTTAGGAGTATTATAAGTAGATTAAATTTTAAGCATATTTTAAACCTTTGATCAACTAGTATACATCATCTTCAGTTATTTTAATTAAACTTAAATTTGATATATTTTTTTTAATATTGATTTATTTGAAAACAAGATTTTTTTTTTATAGTTTTCTTAAATTCTGCAATCTTTTAAAATGGTTTGGCAGTCTATTTGTTTTAGCTATCTTTTTTCACACACATACACAAATTATTTTTCTTAAAAAATGCAATTAAACTAATCCAGGCATTCTTTGTAATATACCAATTCTACCGCAGTAAGATTTCTTTTTTGTTGTTGTTGTTATATTCAAGAGAATTATACGTTTTTTGTTATATACATGGTTATCTCGTTCAAGTATTCAAAAATTGAAAAGGATTATTAGAGAAAAATGAAATTAAAAATAATTCTTATCACATTATTTTAATATAGAAATCCCTTTAAACTGAATTAATTAAAAATCTTAAATGGGAATCATTACTTCAGTATTTCTATTTAATCCATACATGAATTTAGAAAATAAATACTCTTCTTAAAACACTTTAAAAATAAAATAACCTTTCCTTAGATAAAAAAATACGACACCTTCGTTGAAAGTAGTTTTAAGATAACATTATACAAACTCTAAGGTCAATAGTGGAATTAAACCTTTAAACCTTCGGTTCAGTCAGCCAATAAATATAAAGAACCATTTAATCTCTTAGAGTTCGCAGAATTAATTTCCTTTTCAATATTTTAATGGCTCCTTCGTACTTTGGCGATGGTTTAATTAAAAAAAAGGGGGCATATTTTCCAAGAAAAACATTTTCTTAGCGCATTAAGTTTAGGAAATTAAATCTTCCTTTATAGTAGAGGTTTATCTTCCCTTTTTTCCAGTTTTTATATTTTTCGGAAACATCGCACATTATTATTTTTCGGAAACTTTAATAAAGGAAAATTTTATGAAAAAAAATACAGTGTCTTATGTTTTTACCGCATTGATTGAAAAATTCTTAACGCCTGAAATAAGCAAATATGCCTCAGAGCAGAAGAAGGGTTGTCAGTTTACGTTTAGCCTAAAGGTAAGATATTTTTTAAAAAGAAGTATTGGTTGTCAGAATATTTTCTATACTTCTCATAAAAAATGATTAATGGCAGTTAATTGAACATACAAAGAAAACAAAGTCTTTATAATCTTTACGAGCCTATTTAGATTAAGAATTATATTTTCTTTTTTTTTTTTTGTTCCCTTAGTAATGTGTGTTGAGGTGTGCGATTTTTATTTCAGACTTCATCAAGACGTTTTTGCTTTTAATTATGCGTAAATAATTATATGAAGTACTTTTAAGACAATCGCATTATCTAAATGTGAACAAAAAAAATTAACATTTGACAAAAGTTTTTATAAGATCATTGCGTGAAAGTATGTGTATAGTTCATTCTAATATTCTTATTCTTCATGTTGAAATATCAGTTTGAATCTAAAGAGGGTAATAGGCAATATATTTTCAACAGCTTTAGAGAGAGATAATAAAAATTTCTTTTAAATGTTCCCTCAAAGATGAATACTGAGGCTTACCATGTATTTACTGTACATATGTACACTTATTAAATAAATTATGCAATTCTCTAAAAAGTATTTTTAGAACTGAAATTGTTTGACCCAATTTGTTATTTTTTTTAGCAATCTTGAAAAATCTACAGACATGTGGATGGTACTCCAATAAATCCACTTTGCACAGACACAACAATTTATTTAAAATTATTGATCTGGATTACTAATTAACTATATAAATTTTCATGCATGACATTTAAATTTAAGATTTCACGTAATATACTACATTTATACCTCGGAGTCCACCACAGGATTTGCTACCAAGCCAGACTAGACGGCGTCTTTCACTCTTCTCTTCCGCTTAAACTATTTCTCCCCTTTTCACTTCACTTCATCATCCGAAAAGGGTTGAGTGGAGGTGAGTTGCATAACATCTGCATTCTTGATTATTTTCATGTGAAATGAATGTACAGTGAGAAAACTTCCAATTTATATGACTACAGAAATTGAACATTCTATTACATGTCATAGCAAATGCCTTATTTATATTTTTTAAAAAATGCAAAGAACACGTAGAGTATGCTATTACCCTAAATTTTAGAGAGTTCTTGGTTTTCTTACTTGGAATTTCTTTTTAAACTCTTTGCAAAAAAGAACATTGAGCGAAATAATAAGATGCAAAAAGGATTCAAAATATCTTTATTGTTTATCAAAATAAAGTATAAAAATCACACAAAATTTTTATAACAAGGAAGATAATCAAATTTACAAGAGAACTTCCCACAAAAACATGAAAAAATCATTGAAAGAATAAAACAAAGTAAGAATGAAAAATTAGTAACATAAAATTAGTCTTTATTATAACTATCCTTAAAATTAAAGACTGAAGTTATAGTATAGGACTGAAGTACAGCTATTTGGTAAGTTGTTATATAGACAAATTTTGAACAAACCTTTAAAGTATATTTTCCAACGATGTTTGATGATGCTTCAAGTACATTAACACTTTTAATATTATTTGCAATGTACATAAGTTTATTCTCGGTACCTCACTCCAAAGATTTTCTACAATTTGAGATTCAGAGATTGGGGGAAGACGACTCTCAGTTGAGTAACTGAGCATTTTTTACTATAAAACCAGGTATTAATGTGTTTTTGCTGCATGTACAGTAGCATTATTTTGTTGAAATACAAAATTCTGCTTTACTATATGAAGCCCATGCTAAAAACCATTGTCGCGAAGAACATCAGTCTGAATTCTATTATTTTTCCATTGTTTAAATTTATTATACTTTTATCGGGCTATCTAATACATGTCCTAAATCATAATGCTTCTACATCCGGGTACCCACCTTATCAGAACCCGTTATTTTTTTTCTTGAAGAACATAAACGTAATAGCTTAGCCCTGTGGGGGAGGGGTCCTAACTGGGACCCCTCTCCCTCTGACCAGCGCGTCTCTAGGTGTGTGTGGGGGGGGGGTAACAAAGCATCACCAACAAACTCCATAATAACAATTAAATTATAAGAAGAAACCTAGGAGTGATTGATATCTAAAGCGTCGATTAATCCTAATAATCAATTCTAAGTAAACCCGACTACCAGAAATGGATAAGGAGAACAATCACTAATGAACCTCTGGCCGATTCAGATTCTACTATCTTAAATCTTCAATCTAATAATTTAATCTCAGAAATTACCTTTTAAACGCGCGCTAAGTTTGTGAAGTAAATACTCCAGTGTCACAGTTACACACAGTGTTGACAGCTTCACGGCTCCTTCTCCCTTTACATCTACAAAACCTATATATAGACTTTATATAGTCGAACTAATTAACATATATCTATCTCGTGTTTTTCTTGAAAGGCTGTGAATTAGTATAAATGCTAGCCCCAAAGTTTCCCCAAGAGGATTTGTGAGAATATCTCGCGAATAGCCCCGTCACAGCCCTTTAAAATAATCTAAACAGGAAATTTTCATGAATAAATGTTATGTAATTCTATTCTTACAACCTCGGAACATGATTTTTGTCAAACGATAAACTTGCTACTTTGTGGAGGGATTTTAAGTAGACTTTTTTTATTCATGGTTTCTCTTGAACAATTTTTTCCTCAGTTCTTAAGCAAATATAACCACCAGTTTCCATTTAAGTCAGAATTTGACTTGATGTCAGTGTTGTAGAATTAAGTGCTATTCATCGATTTAGGGTTTGGTGACGATTATAAAAAAAATTTGGAGTCCAGAACTTTTTAATGCTGTACAATGCTGGTATTTTTTATGTTCTTAACTACCTGGTCACTACGTTTGGTTATCAATAGAAACATTTTGGACATTAAACACGTCGAGTTTTACTTGTTCACGATCAGTTACTTCTGTACCTATTCTTATAGTTGTTATGTGCAAGAAAAAATTATCAATAAGAAGAATCACTAAGAAGAAACAATATCTCATTTAAAACTATTTACCAATTATAAAAAATTTTGAATTGTTGAACATTTTTGCATTTTTTAAAATAATACACCTTTTCATCAAATTTATTATTAGTTGAAGCGAACATTTTGCAGAAATTTCCCGTTCGTTTTTCTAAAGTAAGATTAAAAGTATTTCTATGCTAAAGATTTTTAAATTTAAAAAATTTAAATTATTTAATTAATGCTATTGATTTTATTTGCATCTATCATTCTTTCGTTGGCTGTACATAATACCAATAGTTATTAAAACAGAATAAAATTAGAGATGAGTTTTCGAACGTCAAAAAGATCCCCAAGACCTGAAAGCAGGGATGGGCAAACTTTACCTGGGCACTGGCTACTTCTAATTTTTTTTCAAGTTGGTGCGGTCCACCCAGTGGCGTATTAAGAAGAAAAAGGCTGTACGCTAAGAAAAAGGTCTACAATATTTATTAAAACATAATTATATAAATGCAAAATATAAAAACACTTACCTACATAACTACAATAAAATAAACTCGTACTTTTAAGACAGCGTTTAAAGCAAAACGCAAGATACAAATATAATAACAATAGCCACAAATATAATAATATTAAATGATGCATTCGTTACGAAACGCATTAAAAAATAAAGCATTTTCATCTAAAGTTAGTGCTCACAGTTATAGTCAGTCAAAAGACTTAGTCTGCATGCCAAGGGCGTAACTACTGCCGTATTAGCTGTATCAATGATGCGGGTCCCCCAAGCTTCAAGGGCTCCATACCCCGAAGGGGGGACTATACATTTACAAACATCCATACCTTTTCCGGGATTCGGACCCAGGTCCTACGGCACCGCCGTCAGCGTCACTAACCACTATACCAGATGGGCGGGTATATTATAGCATGTTTAATGAAATGCAAACTAGATGACGGAACGTCTACGTTTTACAACATTCTCGTTTCAAAATGGCTTCACCACAAGAAGAAGCAAAACTTCTTGTAGGGTTTATGAGTTTAACTCTGTAACACGTGTGTGTGCTGCACAAATGGGGCACCCCCCCCCCCCTCCACTGGAGTTTAAAGGTGAAAAAAAGTTTCCCGGACGCTGGATGGAAAAAGGAAACCCACCTCCGTGACCACCTGGATCTATAGACATAACACTAAGTCTTCTTCTAAGCATATGTGAAAAACATGTTTTACTAATTTCCAATTCGTAAGACAAATACACTGAAAAACCCAATTGCAGTGGCCATTCTAAATGTTGATCCTGAAAAGCTTTAAGAAAGTTGCCAAATATCTCACACATACTTGATGTTTTGAGTTCAAATATTAATGCACACATTGAAATCGTGCATTATAACAATGTTAAAACAGCTTCATTTTCTTTATGGAATATAAAAAGCCGCGTAAGTGAATATTTTTGCTTGTTAACTTGTATTTAATATTTGAAAATTGTAGTCATACTTTTAATTTTGAAAAGAATTTAAGGATTGTTTGATTGTTTCAGTTGTGATTAAAGATTTAAAGATGTTTTCATATTCATAAATTGTACATAAATCCAGAGAATTTTTCAATAGTTTAGTACGAGTCAAACGATAACATTTACTATTCAAGATGACAATTAAAATTTTATTGCAGTGACTCATTTCCCACCACAACGGGTTATTCCTCACAAATTTTACATATGAAAAGAATTTTAAACATAAATTAGAAATTTAAAATGCGAGAATTCTTCGTTTTCCATATATATTTTTGGTACTACTGTGGGTATGAAGAGGGGGGGGGGGTCGTCTAAAATTAGATAAAAGCGCAGATATGAGTAAAATATACTTTGCATTTTATTTTTAAACTCCACCAAAAGGAATGTGCTTTTGAGATATGATAGAACGTTTCACACAACAGCAATATAAATAAATTCCAAAAAGCATATAATCACAAAGATATTAGAGAATTTCGACAAACAGAAAATGGAAGTTCAGTTTTTCTAAATTATCATTCCAATTTCACATTTATAATGCTAGAAAATTCTCCAACATGAGACAAATTTTCCAAATTGAAACACAATCTGGAAATTGGATTGGCTGTTAAAAAATTTTCCAGAAATGTTTTGTGGAGAATTTGTTGGTAAAATCATACTAGAACTATTTTCTTGCTCTAATAATAAAATTTAAGAAAATTCAAAAAATTTGCAGTTGTTTATCGAAGCAAACTGCATAATATTCCATTGATAAAATAATTCCATTCCATTGAAGTAGTATAGGATCTTTTAAAATACAAAATGTTTCCCTTTTTATTATCTCTACGAAGTAGAGCAGTAGTGAACACCAAGCAGTGAAATCCGTCTAGCGACATCTAGTGACAAAAAATTAAATAGAAATATAATGTTAGAAATTTGTTTTTGAAAGAAGTGGCAGACTTGTCATTTTCCATTTAACATGTTTATTGTTTAAAAATACTAATGTTCAAAAATTTTTTCTTAAAAAAAAATGAGATACAAAATGAATTTGTACAAATTAATTTACATTCAGATTCAGGTGTTCATATAATAACTTTCAAATTCATCAGCCAGGGTTTTTTATCCTTCATTTTAATTTCTTAAGAATTTCTATGTTTTGCTTAAAAAATTAAGTTTATGTATAAATATATATATAATGAGAGAGTGGAGAGAAAAATTTTAGGGAGATCCTGTATTTCAACTTTGTTTTTGAAAATATATATTTTTAAATAATTAATTATAACTACACCCAAAGCACCATTTATATCTTCTAGAAGAAACTATAATTTCTAAAAATTTTTTTTCCAATTTCTGTTAAATGAAAGATTTTGAAAAGGCTATTATTAAAGAAAATCTAGGTTTTTTTTTTAAAAAAAAGCTTTTTTGAGGGTTTTTTTTTTCATATGAAAGGAAAAAGAATTATAAGTAGAAAGTGTAAGTGACATTTAATTAAATCAGGAAAAAAACGTATAGATAACATAATTTTTTTATGCTTTTACATTCAATCAACGGATTCCTGAAAAATGTGTGTGTAGGAAACATTTTTTCAGTTTCTGCTACTCATCTTGAAATTTGCTTCTTTTGCATTCGTTGTGGCGCCATCTATACTTTCTTTTCGAGACTAGTAACATAATACACTATTTAAAATTCTCCGAATTCCCGACTATAAAAATTAATAAAAGATGAAACAAAAACAAAAAAATTACATTTGAGTGCCAGTTTCAGTTTTATTATAATTTTTTCGGTCCTTATACTTTTTTAAACACATGTCAACATAAAGATCAAGTAGCACTTTTATATTGAGGTGATGTGATAACAACATTTAAGATAATAAAATTATCTTATCTTTTAATACTCTTTTAACTCGTGAATTTGTCATCTGGTAACTGTTTTCTTGGGTAAATTGTTTTCGAGAATTGAAACATCAAACGAAATGAAAATAAATTTTTGTATGAATATGATTTGCTTAAAAGATGACAACTATTTGGTATGTTGAAGTTAGGTAAGGTAAATAAATTTTCATTCCTGTTATATATTTTAATAGTACTACAATAATTTTAAGTAATTGTAATCTTCATATCAAATTTTATATAATATATAAAGCTAAGATATGATGATGAATGTTTTTCTTTGGTATTTTTTACTGCCAATATTTGCGTGAAACAATTATATTTTTGACAGTCATATTTTCTGTAAAAAATGCAAACAGTGAATGGCTAAATTTAAACAGAATTATAGCTGATTTGGTTCATATTAGATATTTAAAAATTTATCTCTTGTTAATTTTTTTTTAGTTACGGAAGAACAATTTAAAAAATTCAATCAAGCATAAAAAATTAAATGTTTATTATATGAAATGCTTATGCATTCTTTATATTTAATTAAGAAAATATTTGATGTTTGAAGTTCCAAAAAACAATAACTCTGTTTTCTGTTCTTGTTCTCTCTCTCTCTCTCATTTCATTACTTATAAATTGAATGCCTGGATTTTTTGTTTTTCATTTTAAGGGGTTTTTTTTGTATAATTAGTTTTGGTTAATTTCATTCGCTTAATTTAGGGTAATCATGAACTTGTAGATTTCGTATATTGTACATCTTATTCTTGTAAATAAGTTTTTAATTACTTCTTCTTATTTGTTATTTATTTTACTTTTTTACTTAATTAATTGTTTAATATAGGGGGGGGGGTATCATTTTCCATTTATGATATACAAATACCGTAACGTAAAAATTTCAAAAATAACGTTAAATATTTATGGTATAAATATTTCAGAAATGAATTTTCAGGACTTTTTTTTAAAAGTCTATATATAACATTAGTCTATCTCTAATAACATAAATAATTATTGAGGTACTACATTTTGATTTTTACAAATGAATCATTTCTTTTTATTGTATAATAAAACTTTTTTTAAAAAATTATTTTTTGCTTACAAAAATTTAGGAAAAAATTTACTTTTTAAAAAATTTTATTTCATTATAATTATTTTTTTCTTTCTTCAAAGCAACCAATTAACTTTATAAAATCAAAATTGTTACGTTTGATTGAGGTATTTTCAAGGAGTTGTGACTGAAGAAAACTAACGACATGATGACATTACTGAATACAATATTTTTAAGGATAAAAGCTTTATATTTAATTCAGAGGTGTGATTTAAGCAGATTAATGATAGTTTAGCTGCGATGAGGGACGTTTTTATGTGCAGGAAAAAAATGCACTGCAAAACCATTTTATTACTTTGATTCGATAAACTCGATTAATAACTAAATAGATTAGTATACACCAGTGGTATTCAAATTGTGTTCCACTAAACCCAGGGGTTCCACAAGGCATACCCGGGGGTTCCACGGGTCACAACAGAAAAAATCGAGAAGAAATAAATATGTACGCAAAATGGATTCCCGTTCTCTGTGAAGTTTGTATAGTTACAAGTATCTCAAGCTTATCCTATTCATTAAAACTGAAAATTTTATTTATATATAATAGCTTTATTTTGTAACTCTTTTTAAACTTTTATTATAATATAATAAAATCATATTAAAACTTTTTATCTTTATATATATATTTCCTACCAGATTTTGAATATTCTATTGTTTACTAACTCGAATTACACGAGATAATTTTATACTCGTTAGTTAGCACAATGTCTTGCAAAACTAAATAGTTTTCATGTGGAAAAAGCACTTTTTTATATTTGTGGAAAACAACGCCTATAATGAAAGAAAGGGATCAAAGGATTTGATGTTAAAATCTAAATTTCAGCAAGAGCAGCTTTTAAAGTTTAGGTTGCAAAAATCTATGCAAAATACTCGCGATTTCTCATACAGCTATAAACATTTTAATGCCATTCAGAGCATTGTGTTTAAGTGAAATTTGCTTCTCAACTTATATAATTGTGTAAGAAAACAAAGTGTAAAAACAAATTAAAACTCAGAATATGCAATCGCATTGCATTTAATCTCAACAGATCAACACTTTGTGTAAAAAATACTTGTATATAACCCAGTTACTAAATATAAAGCATGGGTAGGTGATATCTAAATCACAAATTAATATTATTAATGAGTAAATATTAAAAAAGATTACAATTTATTAATAATAAGTGCAATATTTTTAATTGTTTTTCGCAAAGTGCCTGTAACATATTGATCTACTTTAAATATTATTTTGAGATATATTCTTCGAAGTATGTGTATGGAATGGGGTTCCACGAAAGCACTTTCTATTTCTAGGGGTTTCACGAAAGCACCTTCAAATTCTAGGCGTTCCGTGAGTTGAAAAAGTTTGAAGACTACTGCTATAAAATAAACACCCCTTGCTTGTTTTTGAAATATTTCTAAATTTACTATAATTTTATTCCCTTCTCAGGATATGGAAGCCTGAGATATTGTATATTCTTTCATCCAAATGTGCATCCAAACAAAGATGCAGACATTTTAGGAAAATAATTGATTTTCATTAATTTTCTGGAAGGAAAAAAGTACTGGTATTATTTTTTGTATATTTCATCTACACAAACAGAATAAAGTTATATGATTTACAGCTGCAATGTTATGCGCAGAAATCCTAGGTTTGTTATTTTTAAGTAAAATGTAGAACTCGGTTATCTCCGAAGAATCAGCAACTATATTTTTAACATTAAATTTATTTACCGTTCTGTATTCTAACCACAAACTTAAAATTACAAATCAGCAGATGACATGAGTTGAACTGCCGCAGAAAGATTGCAGTCAGGTTTATATTCGATAATCTAATTCAGCCTGGTCCAAACTCAAAATTTGTTGAGTGCAATGTTACAAGAGCCGCTTTAAATCCTTTATGTTTCATAAAAATATATTTTCTAATTTTGTCTACATTTGAGTAGTGCTAAGCCATTTTCCATATTCAGAATATTGTCTACATTTATTAGATTTCTTGTTTTATTTGATTGATACTACAAAAATTCTAAACGCTACCTCGCGAAATGTAAAGTCCTAAGTGTATCAAATAAATATGCTTTTCAACTTATGAGTACTTCAAAAAATAAATAGATCCTTAAATAAGTGTAAATAAATAAAAAAGCAAAAAATTAAAAATGAGTGTAAGCATTTAAGCACTAATAAATAAGCAAAAGTAAATATAAAAAATTAAAAATGTAAAAAGAAACTATTCTACAGAAATTTGTTTTTAACGTACAAAAGAACATTGATTGTTATTGTGATGGTCGATAAATCAATCAATAACTTACTCAAAAAGGCTGGGTTTATTATTAATGGCTATATTAATTAAGCTAAGCTATAATATTTATATTAATCTGTTTGTTTATGCCACTATATTTATTAAGTATTTGCGCTTGCTTGGTAACTTTGTATATTGTCTAAGAATTTTATAAACTTCCTTAAGTTTGTGTAAGAATTTAATCTCATGACAATTATTTGGCGGGGATTATTTAAGCATTTAAATTGCGCTCTTAATACTTATTAATGTAATTTAAGTTAATAGATAATGAGGTTTCATTAAAGTTTAGGTAAAATTTAGAGGTAACTTTAAAAATGGAATAATCTAGGGTTGTTTCTTGGATAAAAGTAAAATATTCCATACCTACACCATTGTGAAATATTTTAACTTCTTAGTTTCAACTTACAGTGTACCTAGAAATAATGGCGTAAGCCCAAAGGCCTACCCAAAGGCCCGGGTACTAAAAAAATGAGGGCTGCATCTAGAGTCGGATTTTATTAAGTAAAAAAAAATATGAATATTTTAAATGTACAAAACTGCAATCTTTGCTTACTGTCTTCTCTTTCGTGGCATTTTCTTGCGCTTAAACATGAAATATATTTAGTATGTGCTCGAATACTTTCTGACGTTAAAAGGAAGGAGGAACGTAATGCTAAGCTACAAAATGTCGTTGGAGAATCTCTGGCTGGGATTATTTGTGAGGATCAAATTCACCCACCAGAAGGCTTAAAACCGGGGTGGGCATCGCGATCGACCGGTGGATTTTCAAGGCATTTTGGGGTGACCACCTGAAAATTTTACAAGTTAGAAATTATTTAAGGAAAATTCAAGATTGGTTGACAGTAAGCAGACTAAGTCTTCAACTGACTGTAGCAACGGAAATTAACTTTAGATAAAAATGTTTTATTTTTGAATGTATTTTTAATTGTTTCATAATATACAAATGCATCATTTGATATAATTATATTTGGTGCTATTATTATGATCGAGTTTATATCTTGCGTTGTGCTCTAAACGTGGTTTTAAAAGTGTTGTTTTTTTTATTTTAGTTATGTTGGTATATATATATATATAAGTACATATTCCGTACTTATTATTAAGTTATAATAACCTTTTCCTTACCTCACCACACCAACAACTTTGGGCAGTGGCGCACATAAAAATTTTTTGAAGGGGTGGGAGGTCGAGGATTGAGGTCTACCATTTTCGTATCATACCACAATATGCAGCCAAACATATTTTTTTTTATTTTGTTGATTGTCGGGAACAAAAAACAGCAAAAAATAAATTACTGAATAAATAATTAACTTTAAATATAAAAAAATTACTAAAATCAAATACGAAACACATTTTACGTACTATATACATGGAACTTTTATGAATCGGAAAACAAATGAAGGATTATGAGGGAGGGTCCGGATCCGGGGACCCCTCCCCGCCCTTGTGGCCGCCACTGACACTGGGTGGACCGCAATTCCTAGAAAAAAAATTAGAAGTAGCCCGTACCAGGAAAAGTCTGCCCACCCCTGGCTTAAAGCTACAAAATAGTCCACTGAGATAGACAGGAAACTATACAAAACATATGCATAAACAAGAAAATAAAATACAATGTTATTCTAATTATTTAGAAAAAAAAATCACCTCTGCAAAGGAGAAGAGGGGGGGGGGTCGCAAAATTGCATCAGTCCATTGCAGATACGAGAAGACTGCGAAATCTTGAAACAGGAAACTAGCTTATATACTGTGTATCATTGTTATTAAAAATAGAATGTAACTAAAAAGAAATTGCCTCTTGTGTAGGTTTTCTTAAAATGTAATAAGTATGGTAAGATTTTTCATGCAACTTTTAAGTAACGGGTTATAGGAAATAATTTTTAAAAAAATAAAAATTATATAAACTTTTTTCAATAAGTCAAGTTCGCAACACTAAACAAAGGACAGAAGTTAGAGAAATTCCCTACAAGTTCAAAATTACTTTCAACTGAGTTGCCATGATTATAGTTATATATTTTTTTTTGCAATCTTTTACATTTATATCTTAAATACGGGAGAAATTATCTGAAGTTCGACTTGCTTGGTTGTCAGGGTCCGAGGACCCCTTGAGCATGAAGGCATCTGTGCACACCACCTAGCCCATTGGTAGCTACGCCACTGCCTGGAAAACAAGAACACTTAAGGCACAGAATTTAAACAAAATATTACGTTAATGGCTTTTGTTCAAAAATTGAAGAGTATACTTCCTTGTTATAATGTGCATTACCCATTTTAATGTTTGTGACGGATCTATTCGCGGTTTTACCAATTCCTTCTTATCTCTTTAAGCAAAATATTTAATTCAACCCACTTTCATCAAGTAAGCAAACGTGATTCATGTAAATGAGGTACACTCAAACCTGTATTTGTGCGGTCTTTTTTTGTGTGATTTTTTTTTTGTGCAATTTTTTTGTGCGATTTTTTTATGCGATTTTTTTTTTGTGCGGTAAATAAAAATTTCAATTAAATTGAACATAATTGACGAAGTTATCAATAAAAAAATCAGTAGGATTGATCGGTCATTTAGTTTTTTCGATTTTTTGTATGGGTAGTCCATTTCCAAAACTCTCTATTCGACATTTAAAAAAATACAAAATAATTATGTCATATGCAAGCTCTCTCTCAGAGAAAGCTCTCTGTTTGAAAGAGAACCCGATCATATGACAGCAGATAAAATCTATGCAGGACTCGAACTCTGTTATAAATTAGAATGTCATTTCCTTGGAATCGATGCCAATTCTGAAAGAACTTCAAAATTCCAAAAGGAGCTTCAGTCGTGCATATCTGGCTACCGGGAGATATACAAGCGTCTAGTGAAACAACAGTCGTCGCAAAAACTAATCACTAACTATATGGTACCTGAAAAAAAGTCAACTTTAAACGAGTGCGAGATAGTATCTTCAAGTGACGAAAGCGATTTTGAACCAGTTTATCACAGGAAGGTTCGCGTAAATTGTCAGACTGCGAAGGATAATGTTCATACGTTTTGAAAAGTTTTGTATGTGTAAAATAATCACATAATATGTAAATAAAATATTTAAAAATGTTCGCAAGTGTATTTTTTAAATCAGATTCCAAAACGTTTGGCGAAATTCCAGGTATGTACTAGTTATTTCGTAAGGTTTTGAGTTATTTTAAACGTGAGACTTTTTTTATGCGGTCCCTATCCACCGCAAAAATTTTTTTTTTTTAATTGTGTTCCGAAAACAATATTTTATAGCTATTCGTGAAGTTTTGCGCAATTTTTTTTTATGCGTTTTCTTTTTGCGGTCCCTATCCACCGCACAAAAACAGGTTTAAGTGTATATTATATAAATTAAGTTTTTGCGAGTTGACAGTAAGAAAGCGAGTTGTTGACACGCTGAAGTGGATACGTTGGATGTGTGCAAATAGAAGTTATCATAAATTTGAGAATTAGTTGTTAGTTAAAGATTGAAAAGCAATGGAATTAGTTAAAGATTACAGACCGTGGAGCCAACGTCATTTGATCAAGCCGAGAAGAGTGCGTGGAATTTTCCAGTGTAGGATCCGATGCATTGAAGGTTCAGGTACTGTGCATTTGATTAAGTAGAAGCTAGTTATTAGTGTGCGACGTAGTTGTAATTGAGCGTATTTAAGCTATCTTAGATTCAGTTGAGGGTCTGTAGTAGAATTCTCGTGTTATAGAATCTCACCTCCGCACTCTACTATAAATCATAAACCTTAATTAGAATTTTATTGTGTCTGTTTGATAATTGTTAATAAGAATTAATAAATTAATTAGATTGGAAATCAAGTCTTTGGATTATTCCGTTTCTCCCACACCTCTAGCTGGGTTTACAGGTAGACCAGAGGGTTCCGAGGTAAGAGGTAACTGAACGTTATCACATGTTATTTACTTTATTTACAATCTTGTGCATTGCATTCATAAAATCAAAGTCTTTTATAAGACTTTGAATATAAAATCAAATCTTAAAATAGAGTTTACCCACTGTTATACTGTTCAAGAAATTATTAGATTTGATTCCATATACACATGAAAGCAATCACATACTTAAAGGGAATAAATAAAAGCGAACACGTAATCAAAAAAGTAAGCATACGTGTCTTTTCATAAATCTTTGATCATGGACCTACTAAGATAAGCAATTCCTCCATCGATATTTGACGCTATTCAGATCCATAATTCAAAACATAAATCAAAGCAAGTTATTATGCATATCAACTCAGTGAATAAGAGAGAAATTTTCTCAGATGTTTCCCGATTCTAGAGAACTCATTTCCATCTTTAAAAGATATCTCAAGATATTTCGAAGAATTTTATTCCGGTTTTAAGTGGTGACCAGGATTCGGTATCGATCTGAAAGACTGGAAAAGGATCGTATTCCTTAGGGAATGCCCGCGAGGTGGATCCAGGTCTTTAGAAAATTCTTAAGCCTCTTAGAATTCTAATGAGTTGTGTTTGTTATGAAGAATGGGGAATTTATTTTGAGAGAGATGAGAGAAAATTTAGGTAAATATTACTAGTTAGGAAAGAAAGATAATGGTGGGAAAGAATGATGGTCCAAGTTCGCTTTAAATTTTTACTTTTTTCAATTTATTCATTCTCTTGAAATAAAATAAGGCTTAACCCTTGAAATAAAATTAATTTAAATATTACTAATTAATTTCTGAAATGAATTTAAATAATTAAAATATGCTTGGGTGTAAATTTGTTTGAATTTCTCTTTTCAGTAAGTCAGAAATTTTTTAAGGATAAAATTAATCTCTGAGATATTTATATTAACTTTGATCCTTGGTGTTTTCGGAAAGAAAGGATTTATTCATTTTGAAAATGAAATAAGATTTTATTTAAAGCCATAAATCTGCAAGAAAATATATACGTAGCTTAATTCTGAAGATTTTTCTATTCATAATTATTCTGAACTAACGAATTTCTAAATAGTTCAACCTAGCTAAAAATAGCTGAATACCTCAAGACACAATAAATTGATTTCATAGCTGTTTTGAAAAATATATGTTCAGAAATTTATTTTTCTGATTCTTTTTTTCTGTAAATTTGCTACAGTAACATTTAAAAAAAGTTTACTATGTATGTGAGTAAAATATATTAAAACAAAATTAAATTAAATTTTAAATGAAAAATAAAAATAAATGATGTGCCGGAGTCCATTTCTCTTTTCTTTTTGTTTTTAAGGTAACGGGAAAGTTTTTAATTCGTTGAATCTTGGAATAAAAAACAATGTTCGAGGAATGTTTTTACATACGTTTCGTATTTTTGATGGGACTATGTGCTCTGATCTGAAAATTAATCTACACATCCACTTGATTTTACATGTATATATAAATACAGAAGATGGTAGTAAAACTAATCAAAGAATTCAGAACGTGAATTATTTTTTTTTAATTGCCATTACCAACTCGCTTCATTGGGTGTTTCACAATAATATATGTCTATTTCTTCTATTAAGTTATATAAAACTAAGACTTAGCATTAAGCTTTTGATTATATTGAAAAATATTTTTATGGCCCTCACCTCTTGGATTAAAAAGAACGGGATTTGAATGTCTAAAGTAGAATATAGTTATCTATAACACTCCCGCACATCCACCCCTTGGGAGTCGATTTCTAAAAAACAGATACCCATTGCATTTCTACTTAACAAAAGAAAAATGCTTGCGAAATTTTAAGTCAGCATGTGTAATAGTCCAAAAATTGGAATTTTTTTCATCTATAACAACCCTCCAAAGTCGATTCCTCCAAAACCCGTATGTTGCCAAATCAAAATAAATAAATAAATCTCCAACTGCAGTAATCATTTTCTAAACAAGAGCGTGAATCTTTTTCCTCCATTGGCTACATATTACAGTAGTTGATTTTGCACATGCACACAAACACTTCTTTAAGCAAGAAGATTTTAGAAAAAAAATATTTTAAGAATTATTTTACGAATAAAATGTAAATTTTGTATTAAATATTTAACGTTCCTTGAATTATAGTAATTTTTTTCAATTTTTAAATAAATGTTTATTATAGCAATCGAAAAAATCATGGCTTTATTAAGTAAACATTGTGTGGTTTGAAATTTAAAAAAAGAAAGAAATATGTTTTCTCTTTCAAATTAAAAAGTAGCACACTTAATAAAATTTTTGTTAATATTGTTACAATTCTGATTTAAAATAAAAATGTAACTGTTTTTTAAACCCATTAATATTCCAGAAAAGCGTTGAAAATAATGAAGTCATAAGGATTTTTTATTGCTTTGCAAAAAGAAGGTTGTCAAGATTGGGGATTTCATGGTTTGAAAACAAAATTAAAGTTTTACATCCACACAAGTTTAATTTCAAGTCCTTATTATTTGTTGGCCTTACAGCAAAATACCTTTTTCAATTGTTAGTTTTTTAACTATAACGAAACAATACTAAACAACTTCGAATACACAACATAAACAAAACCAGTAGTCATTAAAATGAAACGAATTATTTGTACCTCAAAGCAATGTAAACATTGCATATCCAACTCATCTCAGTTTTTCCACTTCATTACTTCAATTGTACCTTAATGAAGTAACATTTAATTGTGCCCTGAAGTTGAGGAATTACTTCATCGCTTTTACTTCAAATTTTCCACTCGGCAAATTAAGTACTTTTTAATGGGAGAAAAAAATGTTCCGGTATAAATTATGCTACTCTTTTTTTTATACCTCGTGGCATTTTTGCATTTAGTAGGATCATTATCTCTGTTCGAAAATTATTGAAATAAGACCCAATTTCCAGATAGTGTTGTAACTTGTTACGTTTCTAAGAAATTATTAATTTTGAAAGCCTATTGAATTAGTTAATAATGAAATTTTGTTGAATTATAATAAAGCTACCTTTTCTTTTTATATGAGATAGTATCTTTAAATTACAAGGGTCGTAATGAGGCTGTTGATTTGTTGTTATCTCAAATTGGCTATAGCATTTACGAAATGTAAGTAAATTAATTAGTTAAATATGAATATTAATGCGTTTCCTATTATATAGCCTCTTATTTCACGTACGCTTTGGCATCATTTGAGTTTTTTTTTAAATGTATAAGCGAATACTAGTACATTTCAATATATATATATATGATTTTTTTATGGTGGTTTTTTTTTAAGCAATTTAATTTACAATTTTTCAAATCAGTATCCAACAAAATAGAATTTAAAAAGAACATTCCATTGTATCCGACTAAGTTCGGAACCGTGATTTTAAAAAGTGTATAAATGCATGTTTTTTTTATATTTAGTGTTAATCGAATTAGAATATGCATTTAAATATGTTTTAAGAATTTTATGACAAGAAAAAATTATTTAAATAGAATTTGTTTGGCAAAATTGAAGAAAAAATGTCATATTTTCAAACCGTTCTTCTTTTATTAAAAATGCTTCTATATTAATATTTTGCCTGTATAAAGTTAAGGCTTTTCTACAGATCATGAAATAGGATTTTTGAAATGTGTTATTTAGAAGTGGATTAATTCATATATTTAAACGCTTCAGAGTAAGAAAACTTTAACAAAAATAGCACTAGTAATTATTTTAATTGATAATAACTCTGGAAACAATGGGAATTTCTCAAAAATCCTAGTTCTGGCTCTGTAGAGAATTCTTAGCTATAACATAGGTAAAAATAATATTTAAGATAGTAGCATTTTTTAATAAAATTATACGGTGCTGAAAATATGTCATTTATTTTTCATCAAAAAATTGCCCTTAAGTAATTTTTATTGCAATCATATTATTAAAACAATTACATGTGCATATTCTAATTCAAATGACTCTTTAAATATCACAAAACATATCTCTTACACACTTTTTTCAAAATCAGGGCTACGAACGCAGTCTCGGATACCTTAATAATTTAATTTATTTCCTATGTAGTTTAAGAATATAAATTGATATACCTAAATTTAAATACAATAATACAACTTAGTTCAACTTTATATCATTTTTGAATTATAGCTTAAATAGTTAATTTAATAAACTTCTGAATATTCCTAGTTAGTTTAAAGATTTTGATAAAAATATCATTATATTTTCAAATATTGTTTTAATTTAGAAAAATAATTAAATTGCATTTTATTTTAAATTTTTACTTAAAACCGGTATGGAAATATAACAAATAAATGAATTAATATTATAATCTTTATATGCAAGACATCTAACTTGCAGTGTTTAATTTAATTAAGCGTGATTTTCAAATAAGTGACTTTTTAAATACTTTTTATACATGTGTTTGTGTGCCCCGGTTTTAAAGTTCAAAATAAATTCCCGAGAAACACAAAAATTAAAAATTAATGTAAGAGTTATTATGGATTTAAACTCTAACCTTTTAATCCTATTCATACGAAAAAGCATACTTTTTTAACATGTTTAATGTTATCTAAAGATAAAAATTTTCCCATAAAATTTTTATCATTTTCTAAGCAGCATTCTAAGCAGCTTACACTGTTCGCGAATTTATTTTACAATATAAATATCGTTGAACACACACACATATTCATCTCTTATTAACTCAATTAAATTTTACGAAAAGCAAAATAAAATACTTCCATTCATTA
Organism: Trichonephila clavata; assembly: GCA_019973975.1. Taxonomy (NCBI): domain Eukaryota; kingdom Metazoa; phylum Arthropoda; class Arachnida; order Araneae; family Nephilidae; genus Trichonephila; species Trichonephila clavata. The sequence goes on along the minus strand of BMAO01019887.1, from coordinate 307,022 downwards.
TTTTACTAAAAATGATACAAGAAGTTTTTAGTTTTTCCTCTCTGCATTTTTTAATCTTTCCATTATGTATAATTTCCAAGCTATGTGATTTTTGACTAATTCAGCAATAAAAATGCCGTAAAAACTCATTTTTATACGAAAGTTATGTGTAATATTGCTTATGGAAATTATGTAAACTCATTTGCATTTAGAATTCAACAAACTGACATTTATCGAGATAAGAGATGATAAAGGTCACAAAAACGTTATTATACTTTTATCAACACTTTCCAGAATAGAATATTTTGATAATGCGTTTTTGAATTACTCATTGATGATGAAAATTAAAAATGTTTCTATATAAAATATTTCAAAGTGTTTTGCAGTGTGTTACACTAAAAATATTATTTTCTTCAATCTTAATTTAAAAATATTAGTAACTATGTAAATTTAGTTCTAGAAATAAAAAGGAATTAAATTTTTGGATGTACTTAACTATTTTTACTAAAAATTTAATTTTTAAATGTCTTATTATGCGTATAGTTTTCAAAAGAAATACAATGACCACTGTAGCTGAGTATTCATGGTCACGAACTCGTGTCCAGCTTGCCATGAGTTCGAGCCGTAGGCCCACTGAAGATCCGCCACAGTGTCCGTGTAGATGGGTTGATGCACGTTAAATCTGCGGAATCTCAAAGTCCTCCCGTTGGTGTGTTGTGAAAAATTGGAGAAAGTGAGGTGCCAGTTCAGGTGTCCTCCTTGTCACTTGACCATGGCTCAAAATTACGAGGTCCGTCACCAATATACCTGTGTTGCTTCACAGTGGTACATAAACTGAAATCAAATTTTTTAAAAAAAATTACAATTTTTAAATCTACTTGGCAAAACTTTTCTTAGATCCTTGAAGGAATCAATTTTAACGCATAATATTGTTGAATTAACTGAAGTCTTATATACAGAACATGCATTTAATTTAGAAGGGTTTCCTTAAAATTGAGGAATAACAACTGTATTAACAACTATATAACAACTGTAATAACTACTGTACCAAGTTATCTGCAATATGAAAACTTATTATCCTTACGTGAATACGGTAAAAATTAAAAAGCTCAAGAAATCTATGAATGATTTTTAATGCTTCATGGCTAAAATATTTGTTTTACATGAAGTCAATATAAGTCTTTAAAAATTAAACACCTTTACATTGACAACATTTTGAATATTATGTTTATTTGTTGCCGTTTTAACTTGTTATACCTTTTAATTTGAACTTTTTCTTGATCCCTGCAACATTATATATATCTATATATTACAAAAATATTTAAAAAATAGTTATATACCTAAGATAACTATAGTCATGATAGAATAGATTTAGCCACAGAAATACTAGAGCAAACTCCTCGCCTTAGGAACCAGGAATGCAGGTTTAAACAATGTTTTTCGGTCAGCCAACCTTCACCTGAATTTGCCAATACTCTGAGCCATAGGGAAAGCAATAAATTTCTAGAGAAGTTTGACTATCATTATAGATAAAACATAATCTATTAATGTAAAACGATAATATTATAGCCTGTAATAATTACTAAAATATTTAAAATCAAAGTTAAACTATTGGACAAAGACTTACCACGTGAATCATATTCCCCTGCTATGGACAATAACAGTATCGCATAAAATTATTAAGTTTTGATAAAGTAGCATTAATACTATTTATACACATTTAATAATACTATACTAATAATACTATATATATACACACACACACATATAAATGCTCCGTAATAAAATCAGCTTAAGTTTAAAATAAGCATTTAACTTTAAATAAAGTGTGATTGTAATATACATTTTTCCTATAAAATTTTTATTACAATTTTAGGAATTTAAACTTTGGTTCTGTTTTGAAAAATCATAAAAAAAATGTTTTCGGCATTTTATATTTTAAATCATTAATTCTAAAAGAGACCAAAAAGCAGGAACTGTTTCAGTACAGAATGTCGATTTATTACAATGATGGAAAAAAAATCCGTTCAGGAGGATTGAAAAATTCTTTTCATAAAAACGCTTTAATATTGACTCATTTTAGAAAAAATCGTAAAAAAGGGAAAATATCGTTATTGTGAAAAAAAAATTATTCCGTGTTGTGGCGAAATAACTGATCATTCTAATTATGTAATCATTTTTTGTCTGTTTTTAGTAAGAAGAGAAGGATCGTAATTTAAAAAACGACGAAAAAGTAGGGACTTTTTTCTTCTTCCTTGCGGCAGCGTCTTGGCGCATGCGCAGAACACTAAGTAACGTTTTTTTGTTAACACCTGTAGAAATTTTACTACTTATAAAATTTCCATACTGAGAGCTTCATATGAAAATCGATTCTTAAGGAGTAAACTCCAATAATTGAATAAATATCTTAAAATATATATAAACTCCTACTCCATAGATACATTGAAAATATAAATCCACATACAATTCACTGTCATTTAAATAAAATCTTTGTAAAAAAATTCTAATTCGTTGTTACCTTTCGCATTTGCATTAAAAGGAGATGTGAGAACATAACTTAAATATTCTTTATATGAAACAACAGTCTAATAATGCTTTTAGCAAAATCCTTTCTAAGCGATTCTCTACAGTAGAATTTTTTTTGTCTCCATATATTTATGTTATAACTAAAAGCTTTTGGGATTTATTTAACACTTTGGGACTTAAAAACTCAATTCCGATTCGCTGGATTTCCATTACACATTTACTCAAAAAAGTGAAACAATAGGATTCATTTCATTTCACGTTTCTACGTTTTCTAAAGTTACCATGTTTCAAATGAACTATTTCTAGGATCGTGTTATGCATTTGGTTGAGAAGATTTAGAAGAGTAAATCCTGAATTCGAACAGATTTTTGCGGAAATAAAAGTATTAGTATATTTTACCCTAATGCAGTAAAATTTATATAGAAACGAAATTTAAGGATTTTAAAAAACGTTTCAATTTCATTGAGGACTCATTACATCTTAAATACTAACGTTTAAAGATGTTTTGTGTTGTATTTTTATGGGTTACTTCCTTTCAATGATGCATAACATAAAAATGATGTCCGTTTCAAGAATAGGTTACGATTTTTATAATCAGTGCTAAGAATAAAATTTTAGACAATAATTTTTGCATTGATCACCACAACTCAAATAAAAAAATCAACAATATTACAACGAAATAAAAGTGATTAGATGCATTACATACTATATATAACCAGCCTATTTTTCAAAATTCTTACTATTAAATCTCGCTATATATATTTATATATTTATCTTTTTCAGATTTTCAATCGTTATTAAAATACTTTCTATTCATCCAATCAAGTTCATATTTTTTTTTAAACTTGTAGTGGATGACACTTGATGGTAATAAAGTTTTTTCGAATATTGATTAATTAATTTAATTTAATAGAATTAATTACCTGTTTTTGACGCCAACTGAAGTTTGTCTCCATTGTTGTAACAATGTAACTTAAAACAATGACAAAGTTGGCGTCGAAAACCGGCTTTTCATCTAAACTAGTCAAACCGGGTGTGCATTGTTACAACAATTCAGACACAAAACATGCTCTTTTTTTCAATTCCTACACACACACACACACACACACACACACACATATATATATATATATATATATATATATGATAGGACCTAGGCCCGCTGGTAAAATGAGGAGAGCATCAAATCTATAAATAACGTCTTTATTGTTCTTAAAACATATTGAATCCAACATGACGGCCCTTTGGCGCGCAACCAAGTGGAATAATAAACAACATCGCAGCGAGTAGTCGCCAGCTATCTTTCGTTTTTCGCTCTCTCTCTTACATCAGCGCTCGCTCTAACATTTAGTAGTCTTATTTGCCCTCAAATCCCTACGCGACAGTGAAGAGTTCGCCCTATTTCTATTTATTAATTACTTAATTTTGAAGCTAAACTTTGCAGATCTGACACACACACACACATATATATATATATCGTTCAAATTTTTAATCTTTAATAAAATACTTTCTATTCATCCATTCAAAATAGGAATTGACTCAAATTGTTTTTTAAAATTACTTGTTTTTTATTTTGAAGGGAAAAAATGTACACAAAGCTACTACAACAAAAGGTTTACTAAATATCTTTCTTCTACTACAATGCAAAGTAACTAAAGGTTGCTTTAGTCACGTATTAGTTGACATTTCTTTTTGCTAAAAGAACTCACATTACTAAACATCAACAAAAAAAAAATATTAAACCATTGTTGATAAAAATTTGTTTGCAATTTCTTTAAGTGTTTCCTATTACATGGTTCGAAGAAATGAAAAATCACAATAAAATATACCTCATTTTTATTGTCAGAATATATGTCCAACCGAATGGAAACTTTTGTTGTTGTGTATTTCATAATGGGTTGCTTACGAAAGACGAGAGATAGATTACCAGAAGCATACAATACAATAACGGAAGAATATAGATTTTTATTACAAATGGTGATCTCAGCATAGATCAGAAGAGGTACGCTGCTTTCCTTTCAAGACGAAAATCCATTTCAGGCGAAAATTCGACTGCTTTTCCCGAAGATACAGCCATGCTTTAATGAAAACTTTTATAAGAGGGAAATAACAACATTGCAAAGTTAATACCTTGACAAAGTAACAAAGCAGGATATAGCACACATTTATTTAATGCAAAATAAATATTTGTCCATAGTCACTAGAAAATGAATATTTCTAATTCCCATTTACAAAATAATAAATCTAATATAATATACAAAGGCATAATTTATTAAGATAGAAAACTAAAACTATCAATTCAAGTAAAAAAAGCCTCACACAACAAAACACTTGTCACAGCCACACAGAAATGATGATTTATACGTTATGGCAGTGCCTTAGACCCGGCCAAGTGCAAGAGACATTAAAGTATAATAATATTTCAAAGGAACTAAATTTAAGCGCCCCGGTTGGATTATTCCAGTTGATTGATATCTTTGAAGAGTTGTTATAAGATGCGGCGATGATGGATGATCCAAACTATCGAATATCCTTCTTAACAGGTGTGAAAGAAAACTCGAGATGAAATCGATTATCCAGTTGGGTGGGTCTTATGGTCATGAATCACTAGAGACAGGAGCTACTCATCCTATAATCTGAGTAATGAACACAGAAACATTTCAATTGACTATGGTTGGTAGGAGTTTTATGCTCTTTTTTTCAAAATAGTGAGAGAAGAGTAAAAACTACGCTTAAAATTTTTGAAAAGAATGCTGTCTCATTGACCTAATTTTGCAGGAAGAATATTATTCTACAAACTGTAACTTGTTTCTCGTATTTCAAATAGCTGTATTACTTAGATTAAGGCGTCTCGGGGGTGTTAATTTTGTCTCGAGGGGTGAAAATATAAACAATTTTCAAAACAGGTATATATTTTAAATTTAAGTTGAGTAGTTCGAATCTTTTACATATTATTTACAAAGGACAATGGTTTCAAAAAAGTACAAAATGTTTAAAATATAATCATAATTTTAAAAATTATAAGCATATGCGAATAAGAAATAATTTTGTGAAAAATATTAAGTAATTTTTGCGTTGCGTAGGCTGTTTTCTAAAATAGTAGCCTTTGATGTATAGAACTTTATAGAATTGTAAAATGTATCATACTCTTTAAACCCTAGTAATTTAAGAATAATATATCTTTTGTATTTCAAAATATTTGAAAAATATTGAAATTTTAAAAAAAGATTTTGAAAAAATATATTTTTTTATTTTAAAAAAATATAATTTATTATTCTATTTATTTAACAATACTACGGTGTATAATAAGATTACATTTAACTTTATAAATCAAATTATTGCTAGTAATTGAAGCTACTACCTTAGAAAATAGCATGCGCAATGTAAAACTTAATATTTCTTATAGAAATATTTCTTATTTTCATATGCTTATAATTTTTTTAATGATGATTATATTTTAAACATTTTACACTTTTCTGAAGCCCCATTCCTTTATAAATAATGTGTAAAAGATTCGAATTATTTAAATTTAATTTCAAAGAGTTATATGTATTTGAATATTGTTTATATTTTCAGCCCTCTAGAGAAAGTTAACAACCCTGAGACTCCCTAAAATGATAAAACTTAGTAAATGAAATAAATTCATAAGCATTTTAAATTGTTTCTTTAACGTGGAAAGAGTCTTGATAATCGGGAATTTATTGCTAAAAATTATGAACAAACGCGGTTATACTTTTCTATTACTATGTGAATGAGGACTTGGGCATTGTTTTGAAAAGTTCCACATTTTTAAAAGATTTCTCAACTTATAGTTGGTTTTTCAATTCAGGGCAGAGGAGAAAAAAAATCACTCGGTGCTAAATCAGGGCTATATGTCGGGTGAGTAAATACGCCCAATTTAAACTGCTCTGGAAGCTGTTGGGCCACAGAAGCACCTTGAGTGCAAGTATTAAAATAAAAAGGACAACTCTAGAAGTCAATGTTTTCCTTCTTTATTTTAGAATGGCTCTTTGAAGTAACTTCACGAAAAACGTTGTGCTACTCGCATTTAGAGGGAGTATCAATTATACTAGCATGTATGTGCAAACATTTCAACTCAAACTGGCCACTGACCTCGGCAGTTTCAGAGGTAATGCTTTGAGATGCTTTATAGTCTGCTGAACTCTTTAATTTTTATTACTTGTTTGGTATTTAGCCGCTCGATCAAAGGTTGATAATATTTCTCATACAGTAATTAGAAGTGCTATTCAATCGTATTTTGCATTTTAGTCGCTTGGCCATGATTCAAAACTACAAGGTTTATCGCCAATGGGCCCTAATGTTGCTTCTGAGTTAGGACACCCACCCTTACAAAGTCAGGTTTTTAACTCAGAAATCGAATCTTACAAAGGGTACATACTTGGCGTCAGTCAGCCTTCTGGCCCCCTCGCCATGCTGGGGTGTACGTTACGTCACTGTTCTGAGTCCTTATTAATAAGTAGTCAATTAATCAAATAATCACATTTTAAAGTTAAAGTATTGTGCAGAAATTGTTGTTAATTATGAGACATCAAAAGTTTTAGATTAGAATGGGTGCCATTTTTGTAATTTTAATATACTTTGTGACGGATCTGTAAGCGGTTCCATTAATCTCTTCTTGTCTCTTTAAGGAAACTATTTAATTCAACCAACCTTCAGCGAGTAAGGAAACGTGATTTGTGTAAATGAGGTATATTATATAAATTCTGTTTTCACGAGTTGGCAATAAGTTGTTGGCACGTTGTTGTTGGCACGTTGTTGTTGGCACGCTGAAGTTGATACGTTGGAGTGGACAAGTAGGAGTTAACATAAAGTTTGAGAATTAGTCGTTAGGTGAAGATTGAAAAGGAGTGGAATTACTTAAAGATTACAGAGCGTGGAGCCAACGACATAGATCAAGGCGAAGAGAGCACCTGCAAGTTTCCAGTTTATGATCCGAGGCATAAAAAGTTCAGGTACTGTGCGTTTGATTAAGTAGAAGCTAGTTTATTAGTGTGCGACGTAGTTATATTTGAGCGTATTTAAGCTGTCTTAGATTCAGTTGAGGGTCTGTAGTAGTATCCCCGTGTTATATAATCTCACCTCCGCACTCTACTATATATCATATACTTTAATTAGAATTGTATTGTGTCTTGTTGATAAATAAGAATTAATTAAATAATTAGAAGGGAAACATGTCTGTGGATTATTCGGTTTCTCCCACACTTTTTGCCTGGCTTACAGGTAGACAAGAGGGTTCGGATGTAAGAGGGAACCAAACGTTATCACAACTTTATTTATTAAAAATCATCATAAACTCTGCAAATAGATTTCTCTTAAATCTGCAAAATTGAGTATGGTTGTACAATAGCTACAGAATTGAGTATGTAGTGAGAATTCTCAAATATGAGTTGGTTTATGATCTAGTTCTCACAGAGTTTATCAACCTAGTCAAATGTCAAAGTATACCCTTTAATGTTTAATTATAGGTGGGTTTTTTTCGTGACATTTTCCACTAGAACTTTTCCCTACAGCTTAATTTGAAAATAGATCAATTAGCTAATTTAGGAAAATAATATATTAAATTAATACAGTTAAAGAATTAAAGATTTAATGCCTGTTTATCCGTAAAGCTTTAAAACGTAATATGTGTCTACCTTGAAAAGAACACAGACTTTTCTTCTATTTTGCTATGATAGAAATAGAATACAATTTTATTTTAAACGTTATTTTTCAGCATGTGTTCTATTAAAGGCTTAAATTTAACGTTAATTATTGACAATATATGCTTGAATATTTAATGTTCATTTTTGAAATATTTTATGTTAAAATAATTTCCAAAATTAACTTTGAGTTAAAAGTAAAGTTCATTTTGAAAATACACATATTGAAGTATCAAAGGGGCCAGAGGCATAAAAAAATTGCGGGACATGTGATGTAATTAGATAAAACCCTACATTAAGGTATATATCTTAAAATATCCTAAAATAAACTTGTAATCTTAGTTTATATTGCTATATCAAATCAAAGTTAAAGCTCAATAAATATTGATCAATGTCTAAATCAAAAATACACGTACATATGATGCTATAATTAAAAGAATTATTTATTAAAATATAAAAGTATAAATTTTCAAACGGTACACGAAATTTTCTCTTTTGATGCTTAGATGCTGGGTGGATTGAAATAATTAAATTATAAAGATTCAGGTAATTCTCAAATATAAAGATAGTTTTATAACAAAAGTCACTAAACGCAGCCAACAGTAGAGATTTTATTGAAGATAGAGACACAAAAACTGAATTCGATAAACTTTACTTACTGTTCAAATGATAAAAATTCATTAAGATTCTTAGAAAGTACTCTCTTTTATTTTTTGCATCAACAAGGAAGGAAGATATTACTAAAGCTTCTAGAAATTCAATAACAAAAGACGTGATTTTTAATAATATAATATTTTTGTTTTGTTACCAAAGCAATTTCTTTTTAACTTTTGTTTTAACTTTATCGGTAGTCGATAGGAAATTATTATGGAATTAATTGAAGTTGCCGCATTCAATTCTAGCTTCACGGGGTCTCACATAAAAGCACTCTCTTCTAATGGAATGATTTTTTTTGTTGTTGTTGCTCCAAATGAACTCTTCTCCATTGATTGATCAACATGCCCACTAAACCCTCCACCCGCAACAGGTCCACTGAGGGCTATAAATACTTATTCCGATTCTTCCATCTCCCAATATCGATTCCTTTTTATCTGGGGAGGTATGAGTGGTCACCGGAAATGGACTTGCAACATTTTACCATTAATCAATCTTAGACACAATACATAGGAAACCTCCCGGATGGTACCACACATAAAAGGATGGTGGCATTATGTTTGTATGGTTCATGAAGGAAGATCATGATGATGATGATGTTGGGAAGTGTATAAGATGTGCTATGCATGATTGCATGATTTATTCTGCAGTGGTGACCCGGAATCTGCTTTGGGAAATAACTTTGTGTGTTGGCATGCGATGGAGGAATTGGAAAGAAGTAACATAAATCTTAAGCATTCTCACAAAAAAAAGCATTTTTTGGACATTAAACTTTCGGTGCTTTGGTGTCTCATGATTTGTAAGGTAGAAAGAAAGACAACTGTTACGTGTAAACCTTTTAAATTCATGACGCCTATTTCCTTAAATTTTGAAATAGGGGAAAAATATTTAGACAAATATATTTAGTCAATTTTTGATTGTTTGTAATAGTTCATAGTTCATAGAATACTTGGAGAAAACGAAACAAAAATCCTTTGTTCATTTTTTATTTGTCTGTAATATTTCTCAGATTAAGGGGAGATGGTACGATTTATAAAAAAAAACTTTGACCTAAGGAATCCGACTGGTTGCGACAACTTTTTTTTTTAAAAAAAGGAGATATGGGGATTTTTTTGTTTTGTTATTTTTACATTTGTTTTGTGCATTTTAAGAAAAATGTGCTAAAATAAAGAGGAGAAAAAAAAATTATTATGACTAAAATGGGAAAAAATAGGTAAAAATTGACAAAAAAAAATAGCATAAACGCGACTCATTCTGCACCAAAGGTTTATGAACAAATTTTCAATTTTTTCAATCTCTAATGTGTTGCTCTATTATTCAATTTTGAAATGACCTTCAGAATAACAGATTTTTTCTTTTTTACAAAAACTAGATCACTTTATCTCGGTTACTATATGAAAATGCTTAAAAAGACAGTGATTATATTCACATAAGGGACTGTAAATTTTGTAATAAAACAGTGATTGATACATCTGAAGGTTAAAACAATTCTAATATTATACAGAACTTACAGAAAAAACGTCAGTTAATTATGTTCAAAACTTTTTGAGCAATCGTTGACCCCGTTTGATTATTTTCAAAAAATGACATTTCGAGTAAAACGCGTTTTTTAAAGTAATGCATCTGCTTTGAATAAAACACTTGTAGTTTTTGTTCTAGTGAACGGAAAATGATAAACGTGGTATTTTTATTAAGCTAATAAGATGGCCCATAAAATAAAATCATAAAAAAAAATTGTCAATTTTTGGCAAAATTCACAGTTTTAGGGTAGTCGGATACCTTAATGGTCTTAAAATCTTTTTTGCTTGTGACCTATGTGTATGTACTACATAAAATAGTTTTCGTACTCTGCAATAAGGAAACCATTTAATCTTGTAAATAAACATTTAAGAAATTAATAAGAAGTTTTAAAATGCCACCCTTCTTACAATGGTTGACAAACACACGTGAAATTTTATCTACAAACATGTCAAACTACATATAACAAAAGTTGGAATGGAGTTCATAAGATTCATATACGCAAAGTACTTTTTTTATGAATGCTTTTTTCAAAATGTCTGGAAAAAAATTTATAATTTCTAGGTTCTATTATTTTTAAAATAGTCAGTACTGTTTTGATTCAAAAATGCATACTAACTTTTGTTACATGTGCTTATAGTAATAGTTTGAAAAAATATCGAAGCATTTGGCACAATGCGAAAAAAAGTCATAGCATTTTAAATGAAGATACGACCGTTAATTTTTTTCTTTCTGAGGTAAATCAATTCAAAGTTGTTGGGTTTTTTCCCCTTTGGAATGTGAATAAAAACGAATATAAAAGTTACCATAATTCTATAGTTTTTTAACTTAGAACTTTCAAATTTTTTGGTACAAAAAAGTGTATAGAATAATTTTGGCTAAAACACTTTTATATGGGTTTTTTACCGATTTTTGTCAATTGAATCATATTAAAATTATTGATAATAAAAATTTAAATAACATCAATTACAATGTAAGTACTTTGTTTTGCCATCATATTAACATCTTATGTGCTTTTTTATAAATTATTAAGAAAAGACAAAGACACAAATACTACTAATCCTCTTATTAACACGAGCAGGGGGGGGCAACATTTTTGGGAAGAGTGCCATTATTTGATAAAAGAAATAATTAAACGTGGCACTTCCAACTTTTCCAGCAAACAAATGTGGAAAAGTGGAAAAAGATTACTTCTAAGCTTATAATGGGATTTTTGCGCAAATAGCCCATTTTTTAAGCAAGTCTATGGAGTCGAAATTTAAAAATAATATAATAAATAAGACAAAAGTACCAAACTTAGGTTTTTATTTCAATAAACTTTTTTACAAGTTCAAACAATTAGGTTAGGCATATATAAAATAAAAATGAGTAACTTGAATCAATTAATTCAAAATAATTAATAAACGCTTAGTATTTACTCAATGGGGGTCTTTACATTACTACTTTTTACCAAGTCATCTATATTAGGAATACTTCTTACAGATCCCTACAAAATTAAGTTATTGTAGGTTTGAGTGACATTTATTTTACTATGTTAGCATAAACATTTATTCACAAACATATTTTAATCCACATTTTGCGGTTTTCTTTCTGAGATTACCCCACTTCAATAAAATTGTAAAAATTAGTTATATATTATCTTTTTAAAAACTTTAAATTTTTTTTCTTAAGTCTTCGAGTGCCATTATCACCACTCCACCGTGCCACGGATTGGCTCCTGAACTAGACTTGCATCAGCTCAATATTCATTTCCATCAAAAAGTACAGTTTAATTCCACAATCAACATTATTTAAGATGCAGCTAATAATTCAACTTTAAGGAAACTCAAAATTCTGCGAAAAAGGAAATTTTACAAATATTATTCCTTGAAGGATTGTCTCTTAGCGTCTGGTTGGGGTTCAGAATTATAAAATAATTTTTTATAACTTATAAAAATAAATGAAGTACAGTTTTAAAAAACGATCGTTAGGCACAGTATGCTGTAATCCAGGGGTGGGCAGAATTTTTCAGGGTACGGACTACTTCTAATTTTTTCAAGGTGTTGCAGGCCAAGCAGTATCAGTGGCACACACAAAGGGAGGGGGAGGGGAGGGTCCACGAATCCAAACCCTTCTCCATAGCCCATGATTTTTTTCGATCGATTACAATCCCCTACATATAGTACGTAAAATTTAATTAGGTATTTGTTATTAATAATTTTTTATTAATTATTGCTAATTATTTGTTTAATAATTTATTTCTTACTAATCTTTGTTCCCGACAATATGCCAAATGAAATATATATATATGTATATATATATATGTTTGGCAGTGTACTGGGGTCGGATGTGAGAATGGCAAACATTTGACCCTGGGTCACCGCGCCACAACCCCTTTGAAAAATTCACGAGTGCGCCCACTGCTCAGGGTCATAGGTGTGGTGAGGGGAGGAAAAAGTCAAATTTATTATAACTTAATAATAAATATGGAATATGTACTTACTTACGTAAATAAAATCAAAAACTCTCTGTTTTGAAACCGCGTTTAAATCAAAACGCAAACATAATAATAATAGCCCCAAATATAATAATATCTAATGATGCATTTACTAACAAATAATTAAAAATATTATATATATACATTAAAAAATAAAATATTTTCATCTAACGAGATAGTTTTCGTAATTATAGTCAGTAGAAGACTTAGTCTGCGTACTGTCAGCCAATTTTAAATATTTCCGAATACAATTACTACTAACTGATAATCTTCAGGCGGTCACTCCAAATTGTCTTAGGGGTCCACCGGTCGATCGCGATTGACGTAATGCCCAGCCCGTTTGTAATCTATGGCCACATTATTCTTTCAAGAAATTTCTATTGAAAAGCAGTTGCTTCTTATACTTTGAAAGGGTTGAATTTACATAAGATGAAAATTATTCCTAAAAAATACTTTCAATAATTAGTAAGAGATGTCTGTTTTCGCCAGAAGTACCAGAAAATTCGCGAGCTTCAAATTTTTTTATTTTACATTTATTTTTAAGTAGACATAAGAAATTATGTTCGTATATAATATCTTGTTTTCTGCTATGAATTTATGTTCAAAATTCTCAGCAAAAAGGTATATTATTTTTATAAACATTACATTGTCTGTATTTTATTATACTCTTTCAAATTACATCATTATTATTTATTCCTGCTCCACCTTCTTTAAGTTAAAATGAAAACATCTCTTAGGAAGTAGATATTGAAAAAAATTATTGCTTAAAATAAAATCAAAATTAAACGTTAAAAATAAGTAAAATTGTGATAAACTCACAAGCCGAAATATATTTTTTTATATCTAATGAGGATGCGGATTGGTATTTTACCATTGAAGACCTAAAAAATCCCCCAGAAGCTGGTATTTCTTTTTGGTGCGGCACCATATTGGTGGTATTCCAGTCACCTCAAGTATTTTGACACCCAGTTTCCTCCCCAGAGGGAGGCATCATAAAGCTCTGACGATGCGAAACCGATTTAGGAATTAAAATTTTCCAAGTCAAACAGGCACTCAAGGAATCTTTTACATGCCGCATAACCATACGACATGGAAGCTGTCGATTTTCTCCATCAGAAAAATACACCGACTTGGGCCGGGGTCGAACCCGCAAATTTGGGCGAACAAGGCCGGCGCCAAACAAGTTAAGATACAACAAATTGCATTTAGAATTTCCATACATTTCGCTAATTCTCGAAGAATTTTCGAATGAAAATACTATAAGTGAAAAATACAAGCTTTCTCATTTTTAGCAGTCATCATACATCTTTCACAGAATATAATTATATATTTAAAGCATCTAAAGAGAAAAGAGTTCGCAAAGATAAATTTGACGTTTCTTGGCGCCTTTCGCTCTGTGGCCGGTATTTTCTCTCGAATTCCCAAAAGCAGACTCATTTGCATGCAAGGTTAAATTACATCCCCGAAGATTTCTGGAGTTACAGGGCAGCCATTAATTATCGCCAAGTGTCTAATTCCTTGTAATACATGTTCTTGGAAAATTATATTCACCCTAATATTTTAATGATTCTACGTAAAGATGTTGTTATGAATGAAACTACTGCTTTCTACTAATTATGTACTTAGTAGAACGTAAATACCAAAATAAATAACTAAGAATCTGAAATTAATTAAATAGAATTAATTAATCAGATTTAATTTGTTTGAAAGGATTCAGAAAATATATTTAAGGGAAAAAGGTGTTCATGTTTTTAAACAGTTTTTCAAAAAGTTTTTAAGAAGTAGCTTTAATTAGAAGCACACATTCGATGGTTCTGGGTTAAAGAATCAAGTATATAAATTTACCATGGTGCGATAAGCCGTGGCTCTGCCTTTAATCTAGTTCCTTTCAATAAATTAAACTTCTCTACAACGCTTTTGAAAGTATTTTAAAGAATTTGAATGGAAAGGATGGCGCACCTGGAAAATACTTCGAGTGATTTTAAGTTAATGGAACGCAATCACATGAATTGACCATGACACATAGCCCTGTTTCTGACTTCTCGATAAACCTCTTCACTTCATTTCAGGATAAACAAATTTTAAAAAAAAAGAACGTTTTATTAGGGCTGCTAGGTAAGGAATCTTTATAGCTGCAATTTTTTTTAAAAATTTCGAAAAAAGGGTAACATGTAGTAGTCTAATAAATAAGTGAATACATACTTCACCACTGCAATGTGTGGCAAACAAAAAAAATGAATAAATAAAAAACATTTTTACTTGCTTACTGAAAATTTTGTGCTATAGAAAACTCGAATGATTGTTGACTTGTTTGGTAACTTCTCACTTCGAAGTGAAACAAGGTCTATTTACAAAGGACCTTGTGTCGGATCTATACGCGTTTATTACTAACCCCTTGGGAGACTCTTATGGGGAAGTATTTTTATCAATCAACTTTTACCGAAGGTAAGAAAACGTGATTATGCAATTTAATTTTTTTAATGAATTCTGTATTCGCGAGTTTTGGGAGTTAGTTGGTGAGTGGAGGATAGTGAGTTTATTGATTGCAATTCTAAGTTTATAAAAGTATCAATTGAAGAATTCCAAGAGAGGATCATTTGGATGCGATCAAATCCAGTTAAAAATTAACGCTCAAGGCCTCAACAGTACGACTTCACAAGAGTACAGGTATCGTTAGCCTTATTTAAATGGAAGTTAAGGAATAACTTATTAGACGTGATGGAGTTGAAATTGAGCTAGTATAGGTTATCGTGGAATCAGTTGAGGGTCCGTAATATTATCCCCAGGCTAACGGGTCTCATCTTTGCCCTCTTAGTATAGATCAACATTCTTAATTAGATTATTATTGTGCTTGCTTGATATTTTGTGACCATATAATAATTAGAGTGAATCATGTCGACTGATTATTCAGTTCTTCCCACACATCTACCCGGTTCCGAGAGTAGACAAGGGGATTAGAGGGAAACAGGAACAGACACACATAACAACCTTTAACTTTGAACCACCTCAACACTAGTTAACAGCAATAACACCTAATTTAGAACCATCTTTCCAAGCTAGATAAAGGACTGAGCCTCCACAGAATTAACATGCTTCAACCATTTTGCAAGATTTTCAGGGCAAAAAATAGCTGACAAATTTATTAAAATATCATTCTGTTCTTTCTTTAAAAAACTGGAGTAACTTAAAAATGTATGGTAACAATAAGACTGCATTTCCAATTTTAAATAAATTATTTGTTTAATTCATTAACTGAATATTTTTAGATAAATTAATATAAGTTAATTTTTTAAGGAAAAAACTTGGAATTTGTGAAACAATTTTAAAATGCTACTCCTCCAACAAAAGTTTACGTATTCGCATGAAATTTGATTTACATGTACGTCAAACTGTGCATAACAAAAGTCGGTATGGGATTTGTGATAACATGATTGGTATTCGTACAATACTTCTTTTTATGAATGCTTATTGAAAATTCCTTAAAAAATGTACAAATTCTGAGTTCAATTATTTTTAAAAAAAATAAATATTGCTTTGATTTAAAATTACATACCAACTTTTGTTACATGTACTATTAGAAATAGGTAAAAAAAAATTCAAAGCATTAGGCACAGTAGAAAAAAGCCTTATCATTTTAAATGAAGACAAACTAGTTGTTTTATCTTTCCGAGATAAGTAAGTTTAAAGTTTTGATTTGTCATAGGGATGTGAATAAAAACGAAAACAAAAGCTATTATAATTCTGTGTTTTTTGAAAGTTTAGTGCTTTCAAATTTTGTCAGGTATTAGAAAAGTGTATAAAAAATAATTTAAGCTTAAAAAATTTAATTTGGTTTTTTGACCAATTTTTGTCAATTGAATCATACTTGTCCCCTTAACTTGAATACTTATTTTTTAAAGCTATTAACTAAATTTTTTTTAAAAAATTTCGGAGCAATTATAGCAAAAACTTTCATCGGGATTTTAAATATTCGCTAACATGAAAATTAATCTATTTCGTTGTAAAATGTACCTATAATTAAAGAAATACATTAATTTACAAAATATTTTACCAATAATTTAGAAAATACAACACAATATTTTTACAAAATTACTTACCAATAATTATCTAAATTACTGGTACATCTAAACAATGTCTTTAAAATAGTACGTAAAAACCATTAAGAATTTGTGTAGAACAAGTAATATAAAAAAAATTAAGTCAATTCCTACTTAGGCCAACAAAGAAAAATTTTATTTTAACTATTTTTATTAAATAGTTACAATTAATGTAAATATGCATATACGTATGACAGAATCACAATTGAGACAAAATAGAAAGCGATTTTCCTTTTTCCTTTCTATACATGGTGTTGGACTATTTTTGCTCATTTGTTACTATTTATTCATTCATTAAATTTAATTGTTCTAATAAAATAGTATATTTAAAAAATCACAGTCTCAGAAATTAGGCCATCCCAGGTGGGATTCGAATCCACGACCTTCGGATTAGAAGTGCAACGCACTATCCATCGCACTACAGGGACAAAACGCGCGATTTTCCCTTAAAAATATGTTATTGGACTATTATTTCTGTTTGTTACTATTTATTCATTTTTTTAAAATTTAATTAATGAATTAACATTTGAAAAATCTTTATCAACATCAAGTGTCATCCACTATAAGTTTAAAAAATGTATTTTAACTTGCGTGGATGAATTAAAAGTATTTAATTAACGATTTAAAATTTGAACAAGATATATATCGGGAGGGAATGAACTAATTGTAGGAATTGAAGAAATGCTACAAATTATTATTATTTAAAAATTTTCTCATGTAAAAATTGAGTAAGACTTCCGCAGTTTTTGAATAGGGATTATAGATACTTAAGCCGTCATTAATAGTTAATTTTGTCCCTTTTCATATTTAGAAAGAAAAAAAAGAGAAAAGAATTTAATAGATGGTATAAATCTGTTCCCATGAGAAAAAGAACGTATTTAATCAAACACGTTGATAAAAAATTAAATCTTTTGTTCCAAGAATCCTGCTGAATGCAAAGATATTCACTTATAATCTGAAATTCAACAAACGACTTATTTTATTCAGGTATTTTTCTACGAGCCTATTCTTCGAAGACATTGATTTTGTTCCATTTATTCATAGCCGAAGTTTTGAGTGCCTTGAAGTTATTTACCTAGAACAGAACTTGGGAAATTTTCATCGGAATTTTAAATCTCATTTGCAAACATGAAATCTACTCTATTTCCCTGTGAAATGTATTCCTTCCGCTTGAGTTTATCGTTTAATCATTCAAGCAACTAATGGAATGAATGGATTGGATATTTGCTTTGAGAACTTCAGAAAATGGCTGATTTTTGTCAATTTTTTTTCTAGAACGAAACCATTAGATTCTGCATAAGTGAATCAGTCGTTAAGTATTTTAGAAGGACAAAAGGCAAACAATAAGAGACAATGGGTTATGCTCCATTTCAACTTTGATAAAAATATATTTTCTGTTTGGTACGTTAAATTAAGCTTAAACAGGCCTAGGCATTGTGATTTGACAGAGTTCAAATTGGAAGTATGTTCTATTTATAAATATAAATGCAGCGAGAGAGAGTTTGGGTATTCAACTGATTATAAAAGCTTCATTTATTTTTGAAGTGAAAACTTCTTTAGCGGCGTTGGGCACTT
The DNA here is from genome assembly GCA_019973975.1 of Trichonephila clavata. Lineage (NCBI taxonomy): Eukaryota > Metazoa > Arthropoda > Arachnida > Araneae > Nephilidae > Trichonephila > Trichonephila clavata. The sequence continues at coordinate 288,537 of BMAO01019887.1, read as the reverse complement.
TTTGGTAGGGGAAAATTTTATGGGTTCGCGTCACCGACATGCTCTGACTGGCGCACGCGCAGTGTGCTGTTTGCCCTAAGACACTTTTTGAATGGGCAAAATCTCGTGCGTTCGCGTCACCGACATGCTTATAGCAGTATATCTGTAGCTATACAGCTGACGTACAGTGCTGTGTATCTCTTATAAGTGAAATTGAATGGATTTAGTGAAAAGTTCAATGTGTATATACTGTGCATTGCTCGTTGCGATTCCGAGAATGGGCAATACATATTAATGGTTGCCGTTTATATTTCGCCTGGAAAATCTATGAGACCGATATAACAATTTTTATTCGAAAATTTGATAATTTATACAAAAGAAGGTTCTGAAACACTCGAAAAAAGATTTGGCGAAAAATGTCATAATGTACCGATGATTTTAAGTGGAGACTTCAATATTAACTTTGCAGATGATAAAAATCTACCACTAATTGAATTTCTAAATGAAACACTTAATTTAAATATGTCCAATGATCGAAAACTCAGTACTACAAAATATAAAACGACGATCGATGCGGTTTTTACGCGATACTTAGATAAATTTGAATCAAACATTTTTCTTTCTTACTTTAGTTACCATAAGCCTATTGTATCTTTTTTAGAACAAAATGAAATAATTGAAAGTACAAAAAGTCTAAGTATTGTTAAAATGAATGATGACAATGATGCAAACAATTAAAATAATGTTAAAAATCAAGTACATTGAAATTTAAGTAAATACAAATACTATCCATAAATAATTCGATTGTATATTAATTGTTATTTCAATTGAATTGTATTTATATTTTGTCATGATCTAGTACAGCCCGTAACATATTTGAATAATAAAAAAAACCTTATAAACATGCGTTTAGTTGTTGCTCGGAGTGTCAATAGATGTGAAAACCAGATTGAGATGTTGATAATTTTAATTCAAACATTATGAAATTTCAAATTTTAATACTAAATGTTCTAAGTTTTCACTTCTATCGGCAGTCTATATAACTGCCAATTTTTTTAAGCATTATAGAGAAGCATGCATTTGACGTAGTCAAATATGCCTAAATTGCAGTTAAGGGGTATCAGACTACTTGCGACAATTTTTTTTTAAAAAAAAATGGAGAGTTGGGGATTTTTTTTGTTGTTGTTTTTAGATTAGTTTAGTACATTTTAAGAAAAATAGGCTAAAATAAAGAAGAGAAAAAGAAATTAGTATTACTAAAATGGGAAAAAATAGGTAAAGATTGACAAAAAAATAACAAACTCGGCCCATTCTATACCAAAAATTTATGAACCATTTTTCAATTTTTCAATTCTGATGTGTTGCTATGGTATTCATTTTTGAGGAGACCTTCAGGATAAGACAGATTTTAATTTTTACAAAAACTAAAGCACCTTATCTTAGTTAATACATGAAATTGGTTAAAAAACAGTGATCATAATGACGTAAGGGACTGTAAATATTGTAATAAAACAGTGATTGATAAATCTGAACGTTAAAATACTTCTACTATTATTATACAAAATATACACAAAAAAATCTCCGTTAGTTATTTTCAAAGCTTTATGAGCAGTCGCTGTCCTTTGAGAATTTTCAAAAAACAAAAACAAATAAAAAACATTTTGAGTAAAACGAGTTTTAAAATATGACATCTTACCTTAAGTAATGTCATCTGCTTTTACTGAAAAACTTGTAGTTCTTGTTCTAGTGAACGGTAAATAATGAACTTGGTATTTTTGTAAAGCTAATAAGATGGCCTTTAAAATAAGACCATAAAAAGCTGGTCAATTTTTGACAAAATTCACAATTTTAGGGTAGTCGGATACCTTAAATTAATAAACAAACCTACTTATGAGATGTCTCAATATTACATGATATCACGACGAATTAATAAGCTGATATTTTTTTGTATTTTTGGTTTTTTCAGCAATTTACACAAATAGTTAATTCGAAAGGACACAAATTTCAAGCAATTAAATTTGTTCAAAAAAGAAGAGAGGGATATAGAAATATCGGCATTTTTTCGTTTCTTCTGCGCAAGCGATAAAGTCGCCAAAAAGGATACAACAGATGCCATACGGAATATTTCTTCTGGTAACCTTTTACCACCATATTTATAAACAAGTTGCGGCATTTTCTTATTAGCAACGTCTTTTTCATAACGCCTAAAAATAGATGAAAAACCAATGAGAACTAATATTTATTAACATTTCTTTTCATGTGTATATTGAGTGTTGACGCCAATAAAGCCTGCTTGTCTAGATTCACGCCATCGAAACAGAAAAGTACTGAAATATCTGCTGAGTATATTAAATGAAACAAGATATCAATCATTGGCATGGCCAAGTAATTTTAGCGCGTTTTTCCCATGTTGTATTTTACAATAATGCAACTAATGAACGTTTTACTAACAGAAAGTAGTACTGTACCACTCCTCTAAATGTACTACTATTGAGCTGAAAAGAAAAAATGACACAAATCTGTATCAACACTGTAAAAAAGCAAAACAAAAAAAATTTAAAAATGATTAAATTTAAATATGATTCGGCTCATCTAGGGCACAAATGCGACCCAATGCCGAAAACCCGAGGTCAATTGGTCTCTCTCTCTATATATATATTATTATTATTATTATTATTGAAAAAATAAATTTATTCCACTGCTTACTTTCAGATTAAGCATTTACCTCAATTCACTTCGCATCCGCATTAAATGTAATAAGATATCAAAAATTAAAAATTTTATGTATTATTCTGTGTCACTTTTATAAATTATTGACAAAAGAAAAAAAGCATATTTGAGATAATTACAAATGCTCAAAATATAATAGGGAAAATTATATTAATTTTAAGCCAAAATACTCTCATTAAACGAAATTCACTTGAAATTTTACAAATTACAAATTCATATTTGATATTTTATTACTTACTTCAATTGCTTATAAATTAATTCATAAATGTGTTCATTAGTTATTTATAAAATTTAAAAGATGATGCAGGAATAATAGTGGCTAGAAACATAAATCATCTCAAAACTTCGTAGCACTTCTTTCAAGTATTTGAATCTTAAATCAGAACCCAAAAATTTGAGCCTATTATTTTATTCAGAGAATTTTCTAAATATTGAACATATCTTATACGAAAGAGTATTAAATGCATTTCGCTGAAATGTAAAATGCTAATTTCTAAAGACCGTTATTTTAGAGAAACGAGAGAAAAAATATGCGCGTTGTGTGTTTTAAAATTTCTTTGAGAAGATGAACTTTTCTTCTTACATACTACCTTTATTTCTGAGAAGGAATCATAAATTTAACATATTGTATCAGGGAACATATTTTCTTGAATAATGAATAATTTACTTTTGTGTTCCGAATTAAAAAAGATAAGCTTTTGAAATATGATATTCCTTCCACTTTACGTAATAAGAATTTTCAAAACGATATCTGACTATAAAATTACTCAGAATTTAACAGTTTTTGTTTGAAATTACTTTTCTTTTGTACATTGTAATTTGAATTTTATTTCAAAACTATTTCAAATGCATGCTGGGAATCGTAATTTTTTTATTTATTCCTTATTCTTTTCATTTGATTATTTACTCTTTTTCTATTTATATTTTAATAAAATTTTTAAGAATAAAATATTTTTCAAATAAGATTCCTGAAGAGCTTAATTAACTTTTGCTACTCTAATAAAAAGCAGTTGGGAAAAATACTATATTACAAATTAAATTATTGCAAAGTTACACTCCAAGTGAACTTTGAAAGTGACAGTAGAGGAATTGTTACTTTATAGTGATGAAATAATCAACAAGGTTACTTTTCCCCTTTTTTTGCTAGATAAATATTAAATATGTAATTTAATTAACTCAAATTATTTTTAATTACGTTTTTTATAAAAAATTAATTTTTAAAATATAATAAGCTTAAATAATTATTTTAGTAAGAAGAAATCTATATCTGGTTCTGAATTTAGTTTAATTATGTTTGACGGTATAACTCTGTAATTTAAAAAACACTTTAAAGAACTGAATGCAACATAGTATTCCATTACCTTAGTATTTACACCACTCTGCGTTTGCAATCTAGATTATTTTAAAGTGTAGGGTTTTTTTCTAAAATATCTAGAATCAAAGCTCTACTTTACGAGCTGCCCACTGAATAATTTTCAAATCCTATTACTGTATTTAAGGAAGTGTTTATCTATTAAAAGAATTAAGTAATTATTTATTTAGAGATTTGCTGAACCTAAGCAAATTATTTAAAATGAAAGAGAATTTATTAGAAATATTTTTTAATGTTAATTCTAATTTAATACTTATAAATAGTGTTTAAAATCTAATCACTTCAAATATACTACCATTTTCATTATATTTTCAGACAGATGATTTTTTAAAATGAATCACAAGCTACCATAAACTCTCTCATCATTTCAGGTTTTTATATACACCAATCCTAATTACTATTTTTTATGGTAATATGACAAATATACTTTTAACCACGGTTGGATTATGTTTTTTTAAAATGTCAAATAAATTGTGTTTTATTATAAATTTTGCCGATTATGACTTTTAACTGTAATTGCATGATATCTTACCATTATAAGAGCTAAAAACAAAGTACATTTTAAGGAAAATACGATTTTCAAAAGTATGCAATATGTACACAGCATACATGTTATTTTCTTTTTAACTGTATGTGATTCTGAGTGAATACCGATTAAAAATTTTGATCTATTAAATTTATATAAAAAATTGTTAATTTTTTTAATGGAATTAAGTTATTTCTTAGTTTTTTCCCTCTAGTTATTTCATATAGAAAAACAGCACTACTATTCGAATAACTTGAAATTTGCATTGGCAACTTTTAACTGTATTTAAAAATAATCCGGTCTTAGTTAAAAAAATAATTTATATTTATTGTAAAGCATAAATATATACATTTTTTTTTTTCATTTCGTAATTGAGTTTTGTCAAGAAAGCTGTACTTATGATGCAAATATTATCATGATTTTCAAAAACAAAAATTTAAAAAATTCATCATTTTCTACCGTTTGAAGAAAGTAATAATATTTATTTTAATAATGCTAGTCTGAGAACTATTTACTTTTTCGTGAATCGAGCCCCAGGTTACATTGGAAGAACGTTCGCAGTGAATTTAATAACGTAGAAAAATTTTACTGCGTGTGCTTATGATGATTTTCAGAAATGTTAGATATTAAAACACGAATAGTGCAAATAAATATGAAATAATTTAAAGCATTTTATACGACAGAAATATTGTTATCATTTCAGATAAAATTGCTTAAAGCGTAATATGTAGTTGTTATCTTAAAATATTACTTGTTGAGATATTGCAGATAATAAAATAAAAAAACAATATGAACAATATTTATGTATATTTGCTACTGTTTTGAATACACTTACTCATATTTACATTTCAATGTTTGCTTCTTAAAAGGACAAATAAATGAGCATGAAGTGATAACATTCTATAATTTGTAATTTTATTTTATTTATACCTTCCATTTATATTATTTACACAAAACACTTCCGTCTTCATGCAGGTGCTTTATTTTTAATAGAATTAAATTGTATATTTTGTTCATGCACACATCTAGAATAAAATAAATAAATAAATAATTTTATTTTCATTTATCTAAAAATTAAAATAGCAACTCCAACAATATAAAAATATGTTTAAGAATGAAAACTCTCTCTCTCTAAACATTTCTAACCAAGTTATTATTCTAAAAAAATACTAATTGAAGTTCAAATAATATTTTTTAAACTTTATTTTGCTTAAAAGTTACAGTTTACTTGAATAAGTTGTTATAATAACTTTTTTTTAAACTTAATAACATCTCATCCATACAGTCATAACGGTATGCATTCAAAAGAAAATTGAGAACCAGATTTATATAAAATATTTATATAAGAATGTAGGGAATAGTTGCTAAATAATAATCAGGCCATTAAACGTTTTGTCTATAACTAACAGCGATACTGTCACAAGAAAATTTCATATATGGGCGCGAAAAATTAGGATGGTACATTAAAAACTATAAATAATTTATTTTTAAGATTAAATTCAAGAAAAATTCAAAATTATTAACTTTAATAACGCTAAATTCTGATATCGGAATGCAGCAATCCTGAAGGTCTGGAATCCTGACTAATCAGGAAACAGCAGTTAGCAGATTTATGAGTGTTGAAAAATGACATGATGCTGAGAACAGGCTTTTCTATTGGTTCCAATAAAATTTGTTTAAAAATTGGCTACAAATTAACTATAGATGTAGTTGTGAGACGTAGCTTAAAAAATAGTTCATTCGAAATGAAATCTGCATACCATATAATTTTGATATAAAGTTTCATAATTATATCATTACGCATTTTAAAATTTTTATAAAACAAAATGGAGAATTCTGCAATTACGGGGGAATTATAATAAATATAAGGTCTGATTCATTAACTAAGTGATAGGAGCTTGGAAAAAAGTCAAAAGGTTTAGTGTGGAAAAACCATTTGCGGTCTAGATAAATTAAAACTTTAGATTCCCTTCAAACATGTAACTTACCAAAAGAGAAATATATTTTTAAAAAAACTTTGAGTGTCTATATTATGCAATGTGCCTAAAGGTTAACTAGCCATTAAAACAATTTATGCCTTGTGAGTACTTTTTTTATTTAATAAATCAAGAAATGCAATGTGTATATGGTAAATAACAAAAATATATATCTTTTAATAAGTCATTATATTAAGCATCTCATAGATCTTAGCATTTAAGATGTTTGAATTTATACACCATTCACATACATGTGCTTGTATGTATAGAAGTATAGTAAAAAAATATAAATATATATATGGAATTAATGCAAATAAATCTCCAAAATTAAAAATCTTTTGGAAACTTTTGAAGCTTTCTTCTAAAACAAAACAAAAAGCATTTTCTAAAACTTCACATTCAACTGAATTAATTTTGCTTTCGCACCTAATGTTCTACAAAAAGACAAAAAAAAAATTGAAATTCTAATTATTTTTGTGCGAAGCCTGTGTCTTAAGGAATATAAATTTATTCCCACTCCTTAAGCTGCGCCAATTATTTCCCATTCAGGTATTCATTTTCTCCGCCAACTCATCAATTTTACGCATCTTTCTGGATGAATAATTATCCACAATTCATGGTCATTAAGAAGCAATGAGGAATAAAAACATGTCTAAACAAGCGTTAATAATTATTACCAAAGAACTTTATTCTTCCTTCATTTGCAAGCTTCTATGGTTCTTAATTTTGCTTTTGTTGAGCACCGAGCCCTTTGTTCGTACTCTCGATGGAAGCAAGATTTTGAAATAATTGTTGTTATTAAATGACGTAGAAAGTATTATGCATCAAAAAAGAATAATTATAAAGCAATCCAGATGAAAAGAGAAATTTGATATGCTTGTAGCTTATCGTTTGGCTTTTTATAATGAGAGCCGCCATTTTGGAAAATATTTAATGGCTGTCAACTAAGCCTAACAGAACTTTAATAAATAAGTAAAAAAAAGTCTGTAATGAATTTTTTTTGAAAGAAATATTTGACAAAAATCCTTAATTGTCTTGGAGTTATTCCCAGACAGTTATTAGACAATTTGTGCAATTTAAAACTTCGGATTCGGTGGTATTTTTTAGATAATTCTCATTGCTTGTGATGGGCAAAAGGCTGACAATAATTAATTTTGTTAATTAGGTACGCTAAACTAATGACCGTGGCATTTTCGATGCATACTAATTACGAAGAGAGACTGGGAATTGAGAATGGAATTTTTAAGAGGAGAAAATACATTCTTTACTGTCATTTTATGTTTGCATTCTTAATGAGGCATTTGCCGAGTTTCAAAAATTGGCAGGACATTTGCAAGGGTTTCAGAAGAATCTGTTTGAGATTTTTCCCTTTGATACGTTTTCGAAAACTTCGCAATAATACACAATTATCAGAACTAAAATGCTTTAAACAGTCTTGAAAAATAATTGACTACTCTTTTAAAATAATTATCTTACTGTGTAACTTATTTTTGTCTTCCTATACACGCTACTTACCTTTAACAAATGAAAAAATATTTTTTCAAACGATGAATTTCTTTGCAAAGTTTTGGAAATATGTGTGATTATCCTTTCTGTTGAATTATTAAAATAAATGCAAATGATTACATTTTACAGCAGTATGATAGCAAACTCTTAGTTTTAGGGACTGAGATTGTAGGATTGAATATAGTTTTAAGGCCTGCTAATTTTCACCTAAAGAGAATTAAAATAAGTTGCTATACTCTAATTCCTAATAATTAATACTTAAAATACTATAATATGATTTTCAAAACCAAATACCTAGGAAAAAAGACATTAAACTCTAATTCAAAGACAGAAAAACACTAAATAAATATACAGTTAAGAAAATCGGTACATTAGCATGTAAATATTTACTTAAAATTCGCCAAATTTTATGTATATACATACTTTATGTTCATATATAAAAAACTGGCAAATGTTTGAAAAATGAAAGAAATTTGAGAAGAAAAAAAGACTCGATTAAATGTAAATTTAAAATATTTGTTTTATAAATTTATCAATAGAACATAATATATTTATGTGTTTTGTTTTCTATCACCTTTTCCCTTTTAACAATATATTTGGCTATAACCAATCATGAGTTATGAATACAATAAAATATAAAACAATCATTAAACTATTAATGTAAGATTCAGATAAATTAATCTCCTGAAAGAAGTTTTAAAAAATGTTTTTAACTAACACATTGAACAAATCAAAATTACTAAAAAAAAAAGATATTAAATATGTATAAAAATTATACCAAGTAAAGTTATCCCAAACAGTACATTTGAAGGAAAACACATTCTTTAAATATTTTATTTTGTTTCATGCTTTCTAAACCTGTAAAGACACTAAAACATCTTCATAGATTAAGAAATAATTATACCATTTTCTTCATTTTGATTCTTTTCATATTTTTCCATCTAAATTAAAAATTCTCTTTTCATTTTTGTTAACAAAAATTATAACAAATAAAAAAATTGAAGAATTTCAAATAAGTTCAAGCTGCTCAGGGGTAGGACATCATTTTGTAACATATTTGGTTTTTTTTTTTTATATTTTTTTATAGCAATAAATTTTCTTGGAAGAGAAAAGTATTATGAAAAAAAGAAATAGCAGAATTTTTAATGTTGTTGTTACTAATGCCACCTGTCTGACGTAGTCAGATCGAGGCCCACGAAATTCATCATGGCATTGGGCTAGATTGTCGTTAGCCATAGCTTTGAGCACCATGCAGGTGACAGTAATAATGTTAATGCTCATGCTATTTTTCCATTCTTAAAATATGTACCGTATTTATTCGAATCTATTTTGACATCATTTCTAAGACGCACATCAAGTAGTTTTCAGAACGTTTTTGTAAGAAAACAAAGCACATGATAAAAAGATTTATCAATATCCGGTACTTATACAAAATTAAAGAAAATTTTAACGAGAACAAATAAGAAGAGAATAATTTATTTATTTTTCTCGTATTGAAAACTTTTAAATGCGTTCATGAACCCCTGTAATTGATTTAACCATCAGTACCCTTTGCAATTTTTTCCATCCAACGAATTTTCCCGCCTTCGATTCTAAGCCGCACCCGATTTTCAGTTGCATTGGAATTGGAAAAAAGAAAAATGTATGGCTTAGATTCGATTAAATAGAAGTCACGTGAATTGAGATGGGTACAGTCAGCCTTGATGCTCACTGAGTAATCACGGTATATACGTATACGTAAAGGATTTGATTCCTTTCTCATCAAAATTTTAAAGGTTTCGTCAGATTTCTTTCTCTTTATAAATATTTACCCGTATTCTGGGTTTAAAAAGTCCTGTTTCATGTTGAATACGTGTTGTTTTATGCAGCCTATCCGTTAATTTTTTAAAATTCTTTGGTGGCTTTAATTGTTAAGTAATTCACACACAAATCTGTCGTAATTTATATGTATAGTCTAAAACCATCCATTCAAAGTAGTCAAACTTTGAGGTTTAGCTATAGTTCCAAGTTAATTTAAATTTAAAAAATAATGGACGCACAACTAATAGTAATGGACTGTAAAATGTCAATCCATAGTCAAATGAGAAAGGGGACATTTTCACAAATTTTTTTTTTTTTTTTTTTTTTTTTTTTTTTTTTTTTTTTTTTTTTTTTTTTTTTTTTTTTTTTTTTTTTTTTTTTTTTTTCACAATTTTTTATTGTTAATGTTTTGATTTCATAATAGCATTAAGTCCAACAATGTTTTTCATGTTTCCACCATCACAGTTTAATACATTGTAACCAATTATATGAATTTAATTATTAAATATGTAGCATTCCTTGCTGCAGACCTTTGGAAGCCATGCCATAATTATATTATTTAAACATTTTATTTATTTTTAAACATAAGAGTTTTGAAATATTATGTCAGATTTGTTTCGTGCAATGAAAATATAATAAATTAAAAACAATCGATTAAAAAATAACCATACACCAAATTTTAATCATGCAATGAATGCGATAATTTATTACATTGTTTTGAAACGAATTGTTAGATACTGAGCTTTAAATTGCACGTTTGTCGTATTTGAATTATGATCGATTAGTCATGACAGTCAACAATGATTGTCCGTAATTAATGCAACAAGCCTGTGCAGTGAGATATGAATAATGCATGATTAATATGTAGCTAGAGACAGTCTGGCTCCTCTAGTGAGCCACATCTAGCAATTTGTCAAATGTTGCCAGAAACTTTAACATTTATAATTCTAAAGGAGTGTTTCCGGTTGGAGTTTTGCCAAATGCTGGTTAAGCAAAAATGGCAGAGGAAAGTCAGAAAAAAAGCAATATTTTTTTCTGTTTCATGGCATTTGATGATTACCATTTCTCTAAAGATTAAGAATATGGCTCTTTTTTTGGTATTGATCGCATTCCTCATAAAAATTCGTCTGATCCACTGAAACATGCTAGTTTATTTTTATAAGAAATGGAATCGATATAAATTTTTTATACTTCTTTGATTTTTGAAGATCCAGGGAAAAAAACTTTATTGAAAAATAATATTTTATTTTAAATATCTTTTAACCGCAAGATGCTATAAAGTAAATAAATTCATTCAACTACTTTACTTTTATTTAGAAATGTAAAAACGGAAAAAGAAGAGCAGCGCATTTTTCTGTTTAGTAAAATTTACTCTTTCGATTCTTATATTTAAATAGTAAAATCCTTATAGAACCATTTGAAACAGAAGACATTTTTTTGCAATATAAATACTTTTACCTAAAAAGTATCAATATTGGTATGGAACATCACTACTTTATTCTACGCCAATGGTTCTTAAACTGGGGTTTGTAAACCCCTAGGGGCCCGCAGCACCTTTTCAGGGGATCCGCGAAGGTCTCTAAAATAATGTTAAGATTTTCCTCTTGTATAGACTCTGAAAGGTCTCAGAGAAAAATTAAAAGATGTTCAACCTAAACTAGATAACTAAATTGCCCCCAATGAAAAAAAAACTCTCCTTAAGTGTGTATTTCAATCAAGTATATTAAATCAAGTTTTTGAAGTGAAACTTCTTTGCGGACGGGAGTGAATGGGAAATTTACCAATTTTTGCCTGACAGTGAAAAAGCGAACGGAAGTAGTGATTCCCCCATCCCCCGAAACGTCGCCATGGTGAGGAGATAGCGAGCGGGAGGAAAAAAGAGTGGGGGGGGTTACACACGTGACTTGCGTCTCATCCGTAAAAAAGTTGGACAATTGCTAAGGGGAAATCTTGCTGCTATGGACGAAAGGCGCTTAGGTGTTGGTAACATTAACTGGGTACCCTTGCTACTCTCGTAACGAACTCGCGTGGCGTATTTTCGTAGTTTTTATATAATAAACGTGCCGTTTTCAACGAATAAACGCACCCAAAATTTTACAATTATGGCTCTTCCCCTGTATATGCCACTAACGTTCGCACCAGAATCGCTACGGATTGCGTCTTGTAAACAAATACAGTGACTTCTGTTAGTGATGCATTAAGTTTATATTATTAATTTTTATTTCTCCATTGAATCAAAATACATTCTGGTCAGATAGCCTAGAACAAATGCAAAAAGTGGAAGAGAGTTTCGTGAAAGAACAAAAGCAAAACTAGCAGCAATTCCTGGCGAAAGTCTATAAATCACCAGGTAGTTCTGTCGCAGCTTTTATCATCTTTATCCATAAAGTTTTAATGCTGTACACATCAGAGGCTGCTGCAATCATTGGATTAAAAGCCGATTATCTTCACTGGAGACTTTAATGTTAATTTTGCTTCAGAAGAAGCAAAGCCACTCATTGAATTCTTGAAGTGGACTCTGAATTGGACAATGAATACTGATTCTAGAGAAGGAAAAACAATATACGGAACCACGATGGATGCAGTTTTCTCACATTTTCTTGATTGACTACAATCGAGGATTTTTATATCCTACTTTAGTTACCACACACCTATTGTGTCTTTCTTGGGAAAATGATGATGCATAAAATTGAATAAAAATATTTTCATATAATAAGTGAAGTTCGAATTTTATTTGATTAAAGTTATCTCAGCAGTTTAATATAATTAGATCTATTCCTGCATTTACGACCAACGTCACCAAAGAAGTTTCACTTCTATCGCGTGGCTTTCCACGTTCTTTTTTTTAATTTTAATTTTTTTTTTACTTTTTGTATTTGCATATAGCCATTACTACAGCGTAATATTTTCAAAAAAATTGCAGAAACATTTGTGCAAAAATTACGAACTGGATTCATAGCATGCCAATATGGTAACGATTGTATTTGAATCACTCAACCATGTTTTGGGAATCGGGGAGAGGTGTTCAAAATCTCTTGGGGTCAGGCAACATCAGGTTAATACATAAAGGGGGTCCGCGGCAATCGAAAGAACCGTTGTTTTAGACTATTAACACTGATACGGAAATACTATTCCAAATGTTTTATGCTTGAGAAATCATACAAATGATGCTTATTTTGCTTTTACCAAATATTTTTTGCATTTTTTTTTTAAAGAAACATTTTGTAAAATCTAAAAAAGCACTACTCATCGTAACATAATATTTAAATTAATGAAATTAAATTGTTAAAGACGTTCTAAATTGCCGAGAAACAAAATAATTAAAATTCTTCTGCTAAGTTTGAAAACAAAATTCTTTTGTTAGCATTACTTTTGTGTTATATCTTGTTGAAATATGTAAATTGAAATGTAGCAAAATCAAATATGCAACTCTTTTGGGTTTCTTTCATACTGTCTTTTAATTAATTGACTGTGTAAGAATTCGAAAATTGGAGCTTTTTGCTTAACAAAAGGTACAAAATTTCCCTAATTGACTTTAGAAGGAAACATTGTTAATTAGTAAATTTAGTTGACAGAATGTAATTTTTTTCACTCTCGCAACTCTCGTTATTTAGTATACTATTTTTAGGTTGTTTTGAAACAATTCAATTTACTTTTATCTATTAGGAAGCTCTAATTTATCCATCACGATTATAATTAGGAACGCAACAATGTAAAGTTGACTGAGCTTTGTTACGTAATATCAGCATTCTTTTTTCATTGTATTTACGAAGTTAAGTCTAAGCTAAATTATTTGCATTTCCATACAACATTTTTTATGTCTTATGAATATCATTTCAGCTAACTGCACTAATCCAATTACAGAGCTGAGAAAGTACATAATACCAAAGAAAATATCAGAAATACCACATCGTGATTTCAACAATTAAATTATGGCAATTGACAATCAAACACTTTATCATTTAAAAGGTTTCTGTACCACAACTTTTCTTTGGAACGCTTTAAATGCTCTCATCCTAAGAATCTATTATAATTCGGAACTGGTTATAATTATATAGATCTATCAAATTAAATTTGGGTTTCTATGTCATCAGTATATATAAAAGGCTATATATAAAGGTGCTTGGCTATATATTAGTGTGAATCCAGAAAAAATAGTTCAGAATTTCAAAACCTACCTTTGCGGAAAAGCTCTTTTATGGTGTATAGATACAGGAAAAAATAAAATAAAAAATCAATTTTTGTGTTAAAGTACTGAGAAAAATAAGAGAAAGGGAAAGGAGCTTAGGCATTTGTGAGCTTTTCTATAGTAAAATATCAAAGTTATTTTTTTTTTAAAAAAAACAGACATGTTTATTTATTTTTTTTTTAACCTTTATTGCAATAAGAGGACACCTGTGCTATATAGTTAAAAGAAAAAAAAATGCATTTGGAATTATTAGCAGCTTTGTTAGTATTAGAATTTAAAAAAAAAATTTACTATTGAAATTATAGTGCACAATAAAGTGGGATACGCAACAAGGCTTGGGTCTCACTGATTTGGCAAGGGGAGGAAAGAGAGTTGTGTGGGATTTTATATATATGAAGTGTTGAAATGTGTATATATTGTACTATTCACAACGCATACCCAGTTCAATAATCATCGCTTCTGATTATTTATATCACAGAAAAATAATTTTGTTTTGTCTGATATTATTTATCCAAAATTAAGATTTTTCCCCATTGTTTTCGAAAATTCAACCCTTTTGAGGCAATATTAAGTTTTGAAATAATTGTTTCAGCTATTTGTCTCCTAATTTTTATACCATGAAACATGTGTTCCACGTAGGTGGTTTCCTATTTGAAATATATTTTCTCCATATATCTCAATCTATGAGATGAAATAGGGGATGCATTATATGCAGAAATGACATAAATATGTATAATTTTTCGAGTAGTAATGAAGTTAAAATGTAATATAAATGTTAGAGCATTTTTCAATCTGAAAAGATGTATCTAGTTCATGCATTATTTCTTAAGAGAAGGCTGCCATAGCCGGAAATAAACGTGACTTAAAAATAAATTGGTGAACCATCCGGAAATAAATGAGAGTTAACAACTATTTACATTTTAAAAATATATTTAGTCTTATATCTGTTCTAATCTATGCACACAATGTGGAGCTTGTTTTTTAACCCTTTCTAGGGCCATTTATTTCTCTTTTGAATTCCTCGCAGTTTTTTATGTTTTATAAACAATTGTGTGTGTGTGTGTGTGTGTCGTGACTGAAAGCCACTCCTTACACTACTACCTCCCTGTCTATCTGTAAATACTGCAAGATGTGTAGGCGGACTTAAATGATCAAAAGACATAATTGCAATTCAAATAGATTTATTGATTCTAATCAGCACAAATGTTTAGACACACACAATTCAAATTAAGAAAAACAAATAAGAGTGGAGTACGAAACGGGGAATCACTACTAGCGGACTATTCAGAACGTCAACTGAATCTAGGAAAGCTTAAACGCGCACAAGTACAGCTACGCCACGTACGAATATTCGCAATATCTTAAATAAAATCACTAACCTTATATTTTACATCGGCTGTTCCTTCGTAACGATTTCTGCCTTTTTAATGGCTGGAAGAATGGGAGAAGAATCAACGCTCTGTAATAAGGATTTTCCTATATTCAATCCGCTTCTCCTCGAGTACCTCCACACGTAACAGGTTCTCTACGATTGTCAACCCCTTCGTGCTGACGTCTCGATCTTTAATTCACTTAATTTCACTCTTCCTATCACTTCACTTTACTTAACTCGCGAAACCCGAACTTATATGATATATCTTATTTGCATAAATCACGCCTGGCTCTCGGTGAAGATTGGTTGAAATAAATAAATTATTTTAAGAAAAATAGAGGAGGTTATATATAGTTAAAGACCGTATAGATCCGTCACACAATTAAACAATAGCATTTAAGAAAATATCTTTTATTTTGCCAAATTTTTTGTTTACATTTAAATTTTAGAGGTGGGAAGAGTAATTTCCAAAGAACCATACACCGTCATTAAGAAAATTAAATTTAATGGTGATTATTTGCCATGAAAAGATGAGAAGCCCGTTGCAATGCACAAGGGGACATCACATTCTGCACACATGTAGTGGGTCCTCTGTTCTTGTCCCTTTCTGCTACATTTCCTACGTTGTCTATAATTGGAAACCATCTTTGGCATATGATTTCTTACACTGGCTAAGCACACATCATCTGGATCTACACACTTCTTTGCTTGGATGCTAGCTGGACGTCCTTCCTTTTTTTCTTGAAGAATATCCGTCTATTAGCCGACGAGCTATACAGAATGCTAGCTGGTGTAAACTTCTGTTTTTTTTTTCACTTAAAACTATTTATAATTGCAAGGTCACTAAGAAAATAAAGGATACGATGTTGTGATAACGTTTGATTCCCTCTTACATCCGAACTCTCTTGTCTACCTGTAAACCCGGTTAGATGTGTGGGAGGAACAGAATAATCCACACACATGTTTTCAATCTAATCAATTTATTAACGCTTATTATCAATCAAACACAATACAATTCCAATTAAGGTATATGATTTATAGTAAGAGTGCGTAGGCGAGATTCTATAACACGGGGATACTACTACAGACCCTCAACTGAATCTAAAAATAGCTTAAATACGCTCAAATTTAACTACGTCGCACACTAATAAGCTAACTTCTACTTAAACAAGCTCACAATACCAGTACTTTTTATGCATCGGATCCTAAATTGGAAACTTGCAGGTGATTTTTATCGGCCTGGTCAATGACGTTGACTCCACGCTCTGTAATCTTTTACTAATTCCACTCCTTTTCAATCTTCAACTAACAACTAATTCTCAATCTTTATGTTAACTCCTACTTGCACACATCCAACGTATCAACCTCATTGTGTCAACAACAACGTGTCAACAACTTCCTTACTGCCAACTCACGAAAACCGAATTTGTATAATATACCTCATTTACATAAATCACGTTCTCTTTCTCGATGAAGGTTGGTTGAAATAAATATTTACCTTAAAAATATAAGAAGGGATTAGTGAAACCGCGTATAGATCCGTCACAATGTCACCATTTTACATATTTCCTTCTTATTTTGAATCTTTCTTTTCTATGATCGAAGAGAGTCCCCCCCCCTCAACCCCATGACATCGTTACAGCGACAGCTTTTTTAACAAGGTACTTCTTTAGTACCATCTTTTCTCCGATTTACAAATGTCATAATCGCTGGATTATGTGCTGTAGCACAAAAATGAAGCGAGAAGATGTCTACCCATCGTTATAATAGCAAAGCCAATATATTATAATGGGTTTTGTGCTTCCCACAGGTGTATTTTGTAAGATCATGTAGGGGGAAGTAATCTGTTCCCTAGGCTCATGAAAGGATTAAATCAAAGTGTTTAAAACTTTTTTGTCAAGAAAAATAGAATTTTAAAATAGAACAAAGATCTTTCCAACGTTGAACAAGAATAGATTTTTTTCAAATCGATTTTTTTAATATACCAGAGTTTTAAAATTTTACATCGACACGTATTTTTTATGTCAAAATGTTTTGGTATTAGATAGCAAAAGAGAAAGCGCCATCTTATGGTTAATTTCTAAATTAAAAGGTAAGAAAAGTCTTATTAGATAAATACTATTTGTTCTTTTTTTTAAATAAGTAATTGATCCTTTTATTAAAAATTATTTCAAAAGAACATGATTATATAATAATCAGTAAGGAAATATATAAAGAGCTACAAAGTGGAAAAACTTAATTAACAAAAATATAATTTTTAAAATAGCAAATTTTTATTTAAGTGCTGAGACTTAAGAAAAAAGTTTTTCTTAAAATAAGAAAAAGAATGTGTGTAAAGAAAACATTGTAAAAGCAAAATGTTTTAAAAGGGATTGATACTTTACTTGCATTAAAACATTTTAAATTGTTATCAATTTAAAATGTTTACTTAAAATGTTAAAATTGTTTTTAAAAATTGTAATGATATTTTTTTTAATTTAATTTTTCATACTATTATTTTCGGCTCTTCGCACATTTGCCTTTTTTTGTTTTGTTTTATTTTGATTTCCGAGTTTCTGTGTGTGATAATTTATTTCGGCTTTTTATTATATAAAAAGTGGGTTTTTTTCTTTCTCTAATTAAACTTTTAATACTAAATCTTCAACTTTTTCATGAATGATATTAAATTGACAACATTCCATGTTTTTATTATTTACCTCTGAAATAATATTGAAAAGAAAATAATCCATTATTAATATGTTCCAAATATTTCTTAAACTCTTTCAAAATTTAAAATTAAATTCTATATTTAATCATTTTAATCGAATTTCCTTTTAGACTTTGAGTGCGCTTAACCATCTTTCTTCACACTTACAGGCGGTAAAAATAGTCTGAACTAGTGTGATAGAACAAAACACAAGTTTATCTCCCACAGGTCACACCACCCACTTGTTTAACTATTCACTGCTCCAGACACTTTTGTTGTGAGTATTAAGCTGTCTCAGCCAACTGCAAGTTGAAGTTGTTGTGCCTCATTAGAATAACGATGAGAACAATCTCGTTCTTTCTCTAAACCAGATTTACGATCTTTAATGAAGCGAATATTTATTTATTTAGGCAAGTGACAGATGTCGTAACGGTTACCAAAAATTCAGTTTCGTAATTCTTTAACCAATAAACGTGGGTGATCGAGTTAATTCGATCATGCTAAACTGACCAAACTCTGCCCAATTGAAATAATTGGAGCGGAGTTTCATTCTATGCGGCTGTTATTTTCTCATTCGAATATAAATGTTCGCCGACTGCACTCGTGAGACTAACTGCGACCCATTGTCGTGTTCTGGTAAATTTAGATAAAGTTTATAGTAAATTTGATAAATATATAATAAAAAAAAGGAACGAGCCTTACAGTAGTCGCATACGATGTGTAACATCTGACATGTTATCGTGGTAAATTCGCAATAGCAACTTAAATCCTGGGGAAAAAAGAATCGAGTATGATTGGAAATAATTTCTATGGAATAATTATATCTTTAATGAAAATTTTATTTAATTAACACAAGGAGAAATGCAATTTTTTTTATCAAAAATAATTATTCTTGTTCAATTTGGGGAAGAGCGGTAATGATAACTTATGTTAACTAAAATATGACACATATACTTGTGTTTTCAAAGCATTTAAAAACCGTTGAAAAATAGCGTCAATAACAGTATCACTGTTAGTTGTCGAAACATTTCGATTTGTGTTCAATTCGAGGTTGAGTTCATCATTCAAAAAAGCTATGAGTGGCTCGGCCTCTAGCAAACTGAAGTTAACTTTAAAATCACCACTCAAAATCATGGGAAGCGAGTGATAGTTTTTTTTAAAAAAGAGCAGAACCACCTTCGGTATATGGTAAAAGTAAAAAATGCAGGAAATCTTTAATTTTTTTAACCATTTGATTCGGAGAAATGTATACAACCACCGAAATCACTGTTTGTCTATTTTCAGATAAGCATTTTGTCACACATATGTCCCCAATATCTTGACTAACAATACCCATTCCACTTGTTTGACGATAAGTAATATCCATATGTCGAGCCACAACATATGAGTTGTTCTGTTTACGATAGATCGCAACACCAGCTGCTCTGTGGCCCGGTCGTTTAAATTGTACGCAGCAATCGAAGTCAGGTATCGAAACACGTTCGTCTCTGCCTAAAGGACTTAGCTTCTTCTCTGATACTTAAGTGAGGAAACAAAAACAAAGATCCCACGGCCTAGACCGCAGGGGGTGGGGGATGGGGGCGGAGCCCCTCCGGAATGAAGGAGAAAAAACAGAATTTCACTGAATAGCGCGCGCTTCTCCAACTTCCTGTTACGCATTTCCGTCCCTTTTCACGAAATCACTCCAACAAATCTCCAACAATCGAGAGGAAAGATGTTACACATCAAAAAGAATCTTTTCATCCGCTAGAAATCAACTTTTAAAAAGCATATTTTTTGTATACAAAAATTGATGCTTTTCCGTTTCAACGAGCAAACCTCGCCAAGTTGGCGTTATTGGTGACAACACACAATATAACTATTTATAGATATTAGTTTTTGATTAGTTTCTCATCCATTTTTTATGTATTATGAACAAGGTGTTATTGCTCGACTTGTTTTGTAAATGTCGTGGTAAAAGGTTACCAACGAGAATATTCCGTTTGGCGTTAAATGAATCATTTTTGGCATCTTAATCGCTTGCGCCGGCGAAACGGAAGAGTATCAAAAATTTAAGGTGAAGAAGAAATTTATAGATTTCTGAAGAAAATTAGTAGAAAGACTAATACAAAGTTATCATAGCGATATAGATATATAAAAAAATCTGCAGACCAAAATATTCTGCAATTCTACTGCTAACGGTTCATCATATTTTCCCAATTTTGTTCTACCAACCTAAAAAAAAAAAAAAAATGGCAGCTATAGAGACTGCAGATAGAAGTGAAAACTAAGAACTTTTAGAATTAAAATTTGAAATTCATAATGTTTGACTTAAAATTATCAACATCAATCTGGTTTTCACATCTATTGACACTCCGAGCAACAACTAAATGCATGTTTATATGTTTTTTTATTAATCAAATATGTTACGGCTGTACTAGATCATGACAAAATATTTATGCAATTCAATTGAAATAATTAATATACAGTCATATTATTTATGGATAGTATTTCTATTTAATTAAATTTTAATGTACTTGATTTTTAACATTATTTTGTTTGCATCATTGTCATCATTCATTTCAACAATACTCAGACTCTTTGTGCTTTTAATTATTTCATTTTGTTCTAAAAAAGGTGCAATAGGCTTATGGTAACTAAAGAAAGAAAGGAAAATGTTTGATTCAAATTAATCCAAGTATCGCGTAAAAACCGCATCAATCCTCGTTTTATATTTTGTAGTACTAAGTTTCCGATCATTGGACATATTTAAATTAAGTGTTTCATTTAGAAATTCAATTAGTGGTAGATTTTTATCATCTGCAAAGTTAATATTGAAGTCTCAACTTAAAATCATCGGTACATTATCATATTTTTCGCCAAATCTTTTTGCGAGTATTTCAGAACCTTCTTTTGTATAAATCGTCAAATTTTCGAATAAAAATTGTTGTATCTGTCTCGTAGATTTTCCAGGCGAAATATAAACGGCAACCATAAACATGTATTGCCCATTCTCGGAAGCGCAACGAGCAATGCACAGAATATACACATTGAACTTTTCACTAAATCCATTCAATTTCACTTATAAGATATACAAAGCACTATACGTCAGCTGTATAGCTACAGATATACTGCTACAAGCATGTCGGTGACGCGAACGCACGAGATTTCACCCTTCCAAAAAGTGTCTAAAGCGAACAGCACACTGCGCATGCGCCAGTCAGAGCATGTCGGTGACGCGAACTCATAAGATTTTCCCCTACCAAAAAGTGCCCAACACCGCTAAAGAAATTTTCACTTCAAAAAAAGAAGCACCAAGATGATGCGCTGTGTATTGTGCTGAAAGGAATAGCAAAGTAAAAATTGAAAGAAAAGAGTCGATAAATGTGTAATAACTGCAATGTTGGGCTTTGAGCTACACTTTGTTTCTAAATTTATCATACAAAAAAATTTGGATAAGTTTTAAAATTATCATTTCTGTTGAAAAGGCAGAAAAAATATTTTTACCGAAAAAAATTGCTTTTTTTTCGAAAGAAAGATAATAAAATTCGATGTATAAATAATTGTTTTTTTTTATTTTGCCGGTTTTTTTCAAAATAAATGTGCGCTAGGGGGTTGTGATAGTGGTTGGTTCATGCTTACATCTGAACCCTCTTGTCTACCTGTAAACCCGACTAGATGTGTGGGAGAAACAGAATCATCCACAGACATGATTTCAATCTAATTAATTTATTGTTTCCAAATATCAATCCGTCACTATACAATTCGAATTAAGATAGATGATATATAGTAGAGCGCGGAGGTGAGATTCTATAATACTACTACAGACCCTCAACTTAATCTAAGACAGCTGAAATACGCTCAAATATAACTACGTCGCACACTAATTAAACTAGCTTCTACTTAATCAAACTCACAGTACCTGAACTTTTTATGCATCGGATCCTACACTGAAAACTTACAGGTGCTCTCTTCGGCCTGGTCAATGTCGTTGGCTCCACGCTCTGTAATATTTAACTAATTACACTCCTTTTCAATCTTCAATTAACAATTACTTCGCAGACTTTATGTTAACTCCTACTTGCACACTCCACCATATCAACTTCAGCGTGCCAACTCCAACGTGTCAACTCTCGAACTCACGAAAACAGAATTTATATAATATACCTCATTTACATAATCACGGTTCCTTACTCGATGAAAGTGGGTTGAAATAAACATTTTCCTTAAAGAGATATGAAGGGATTAGTAGAACCGCTTATAGATCCTTCCCATGGTTAAATAACAGATTTAGTTATACTCCAAAATTTGACCTTTAACTATGTTGTGGTTTAAATTTTCGTGTAATTACTGTGAGGGAAATCTATGACTTCTACGTTAATTAGGTCCACTTAAAAAAATCTATCGTAGTTCCATATCGAAATATCTTATTCAAACGCTGTAAACAAAGCTTATCACGTTTAAATATTTTTTTCTGATTTACCGTAACTTGTATTAAAAAATTTAAAAAATGAACTTTCATGGGAAATGCTTGAGAATAGAAATTTATTTCTTCAGTTACTGTACTAAGCCTTATATATTCATAGAATACTGTGTTTGCAGTATATCTCTAGCGTTATCTCTTTTCCCATGCATTTCTGAATACATTCATTTATAATGAAGATCATGAAATTGTTGTATAATAATATCGTTATGCATAGTATATTGCGCTAATAAAATGTACATATTACATGATATATAATATTTAGAATATCTGAGATGGTAATATACGTAATATATAGTCATTCGAAATATAAATTCTAACATGAATAATTATTTTTATATCTTTGGTAATAGAAAGGGATTTAATTTGTGTAATTTAATGCAAAGCAATTAATATAATTAGTCTTTACTTTTGCCCTTATTTATTATTTCGTGCTTCAATGCCATTATAACCTACTATGATTGGGATAATTTATATTAATTAATATTTTACTGTCTTTTTTTTTTTTTTTAGAATAATTTATTGAATTCCAGTGTTCTTGTTACAAAGATCGAAAGAAGATTTTTTTATTACGTACCAAGTAATCATTGCACAAATAATTAAAATAATATATTTCTTAAAATTATAGAATATAATATAGCTCGCCATAGTGAAAAAAATACTTGCTATATTTTAAGCTGATTTTAAGTGGATCTGTTTGAGTAGTTTAAGTAACTATCCGAACTTTAAAACTAAGGCCGTTAATTTTAAAATAGCTTATTTTAGAAGGGGGAGACATTTTGTGTGTGTGTGATTAATAAAAAGTAAAGAAATATTTATTACTCTTACATAAAAGTATTATATTTAAAAAATCCAGCTTTTATGTTAGTTATAGTGTACTAGTATAGCAAGGTAATAATAGAAATAAATAAAGACAAAAAAACGTTATCTTGATTTTTGATACACGTGAGATTCGAAAATTAAATCTAAAAGAAAATCTAATGAGTATTTGTCTAAAAATATAAAATATAATAAAAAGCTGATGCATATATGGTTGTGAAAATGTAAACAGTAGTAAAAATCTAATTCAGTATACGTATATAATTTAGAAAAGAAGAAATTTAGCTCTTGTTGTTACAATTTACATTAAGAAATTAGCAAGTTTTTTTATGATCTGACTTTTTCAAGGATAAATACTATTTCACCCACTTTCTATCCTATTTTTCCGTTTCCCTGGGACAAATCTCGCCAAGTTGGAGTTATTGTGACAACACCCAATACACACATAAAAATACAAATAAATATTAGTTATCATTGTTTTCTTTAATCTGTTTTTGATGTTTTATGGAAAAGACGTCACTGATAAGAAAAGATCACAACTTGTTTTGAAAATATGGAGGAAAAGGTTACTAGTGGGTATATTCCGTTTGGCTTAGTTTGTATCATTTTTGGCGACTTTATCGCTTGCACCAGCAACAAAACAGGTTAAGTATTCTAAAATAATTTTAAAAAAGAATGTTATTTATAGAAAAAATTGTTTAAAATGCTTGGAGAACAACATGGCAAAAGTTGTTCTCAATGTTTTTTTAAATGTTGCTCAACTTAGCAAAAATCTGAGTTCATTTTTAAATTCATATTTTAAGAGCAAAGCGTATTATATGACCATATAGTTAAGGTTATCAAATAACTGTAATATTTTAAAACATGTAGTAAATGTGTTAAAAGTTTATATTTCTAAATAATCGAAAAGCTAAGTTTGTAAGTTCTTTTTTTTTTTAATGAATTGAGAGTTTATTTTATAAGTGTACAAATTGCTTTTGGATTATATATAGAGTAAAATATAAAAAATTTTAAGCACTGTAAAACTTATATTAAGATAGTATTCACTAAATATGAAAGAGACATTAAAAAGCATATCGTCCAATAATTATTAAACAAGCTAAAAGGGATTAATATTAAAATACGATACTAAATAAATATTGAATTAATACTTTTAAATAAAATAAAATTAATTGAACAGGAAAAAGGGAATAAAAAGATTCGAATGCATGTTAATTTAAATTATAATTGATTTTAACTCAACTGTTAGTAAAATGGGAAACAACCAAAACACATTCTTTTCCTTTTCAAACAGAACATGTACACACATTTCATTCCTATTTGCTTGAAAATATAGTACATCAGAAAAGAAATATGTTTATTTTTAAAAATCAAAGCGTTACCGAGGCATATATATTCTAATTTTATAGTGTTTATGTATACATCAGTATACCCATGAGGTCTAACATTTATTTTGATCAGAAAACAAAGGAAGTAGATCAGAATTTTTCTTTCATGAATACACAAACAGAATTTAACATCAAAACTTAATCGTTTTTAGTAAAAACATGAAACGGAAAAAGAGCACCATATTCTAATTCTTTTATTTAAATCCATTACCGAGAATGCAATTTCCATTTTTAAACATCACAGTAGATTGCAGATCATGAACAAAAGCTTTAGACAAAAATTCTCTACCAAAGAAAATGAACAGATTTTTAGCTCGGGGAAAAAAACTTTTTATATCCTACAAAACAAAATCATCTCCATTTTCAGCTTAAACTCCATTGCCTTTATTTTCCCCTTTTAATAACAAATTCAAATGGCACATTCGGATTTCTCTCGGAACTGGTTAAATCCGGATTCCACGAGCGAAACATTTGCATAATTTATGCACGCCTTCCCATGGTGCAACTGGATCGCTTACATAATCCTTTACTCAAATTCCGTTAACTGACAAACAGTACTGGGAATAAAGCCAAGGGATTTATGAAATTAATGTTATTTAATTCTTTAGAAAATATGTCACGTGGAAGCGAAGCGTATTCTCTATCAAAATGGCGAAGGATATTAAAATTCTCTAAACTTTGAAAATCGAAAATGAATATTCAAGCAACACTGACTACGAGTAGGAAGGATTCTATTGGTCGGTGTGATTCAATACGCTTCGTAACCAAGTAGTCAGAACTGATTTCAAAGGAGCAGGTCACAGCCGTGTGAATTGGAATATTATCATAACTACTGAAAATGGTAATCTCTTATCGTGATTGGGTGCTTTCGGGATGGATTCCTTGAACCTAATTGAGCGTAGGATGAAACATGAGACCAAAATGGCATTTGACAAATTTGTACGAGATGTATTCCTGGATCCGAGTTCTGATTGGAATGATGGCAATCCGGATGAAATAACAGGTCTGACAATAAGGAATTAGTTACGTTGTAGGCGTTTCATGTTAGAGCTTCGCTGAAATTCCCTTTCGTGGGGGGCTAAGGCTTGATCTGGGGAATCAAATAATTATTTTGATTGATAAATATGAATGAAAAGCTTTAATTAACTTGAATTTCACTACGGCAGTGCTCTTAAATGAGAATTAATTACATGTTGGCGACTTTTGAAGTTACAATCAGTGAAATGTCCTTGGCGACGTTAAGGGAATAATTAAAGTGCCGTCATCTCTCTCCCGTTTTACAATCCGCCCCGTATGAATGGTGTTAATATTTAGGAATACTTTGAATTGTTACTTTATACGTTATTTCTTTTTTAAAAAAGGAAGAAAAAAATCATACTTTTTCGTTATATTATGAAAAAGATGCTACTGATAAGAAAATACCACGATTTGTTTTGAAATGTGCTGGCATAAGGTTACCAGTAGGAATATTTCACTTAGCGTTGACTGTATCATTTTGGCGACTTTATCGCCAGCACAGGCGAAATGGAAAAGTACAAAAAGTTTTCAGTTATTAAATGGGCTTTGTATCATACTTCAATGTTTTTATTTAACACAAAACTTAAGGAATCATAAATAAAATACTTGAGTATTATACCTACGACTAATTTTGCCAAAAGCAAAGGTAGTGCATATTCAAAAAAATATCGCCAAATGCTGTCATCGTTATTAATACTGTGTTCGAAACTGCGCTGTATGGGTTTCCATTTTTGTCTGTCTGCCTTGGGATTTGATAGAGATCTTTTGATTTGACGAAATTGGTCGACTGTGTAATACGTAAGTACCATAAATATTTTAAAATCCGGCGTGTAACTCGCATCTATACTTCCTATACCAAGCTGCAATTTTTAGTTTTTAAGTATATTCGCCGTATAGCACGCACCCCATTTTTACGAAAAAACCTGAAATGCACGTGCACTATGTTCTTATAATTGAAGTCATTTATTCGAGATATTATTCCAAGCTTTAGTAAAAAATTGTGTACTTCTAGAACTACAACCCTTCAAGATCATGAAAAATGTAATTTCTTTCATAGAAATAGTATTTCAATATGTATAGAAGTTTAATTTAGTTCGATTCTCTCTAATCTTTTTTTTTATTTTTAAAGCTCTCATTTTTATACCCAGCGTAACACGCGTACCCGTAAATTTCGATCTTATTTTTACGGTAGTTATTTCTACTTTTACAATAACATTAAATTAACGTTTTCTCAGTTAATATTTAATTAAAATTATGTGTGATAAACATTGTTTTTAAAATTAATTCGTTTGAAATATTTTATTTGATGACAAACTTTGTGTTTTGATACATTAATTCTGAATACCATGTTTATCTCAGAACAAGTTGTTTTTGATTTTTCAATCATAAACCATCGTATTTTTTAAGTAATTATTTGGAAAAGTATTTTAATATTCTAACTTTTCAAATCGATTAAAAATATCGACATCGTAGCGTGAATTTCGAAGGATAACGCTTTCCTTAACTGAGACAGATTCTTTATTATATAACATGTTCTTTTAATACATTTCTTTGTCCATACAAAGTGGCAAGACGGTATACTCCCACATACATCTACATACCTTGTTGTTTTCTCTCACTATCTTATTTCCAGATTATTTTAACAAAGTTCTCAAGTGACCAGTTAACTTTTGTTGTCATAGATTAATTTTTAAGTAGATATTTTTCAACTTCAATTTAAAACTTTATAAGAAAAATCCTTTATTCTTCATTATTAAAAAAAAACAAATTGTGTGTCTGAAATATATTTCATTTGATAAAAAACAAGAACTTTCTTCAAGAATAATTTTAAAATTTTGGTACTTGCTTTGTATACCGTCGAACAGTTTACCCATATAGAAAAAAATCGTCGCCTAATCAAAAAATATTGCCAAATACTGGCATCGTTTTTATTGTATTCGAACATGAGAAGGAATGGTTTCCATTATTGGCTGTATATTGTGGTATTTGGCCACTTGTTTTGATTCGACAAAATTGGTCGACGTAAGTACCGGAATTTTTAATAGAAGTGTTAAATATATTAAAATATAAATACACTTTGTAAATAGCAAAATGTATATAAGAAATAACGTAAAGCAAGATTGTTTCAACTAACGTGATAACAATTAAATGCCATTTTAATGCTACGAGATAAAATTTTGAAGCGTTTTTACTTAGTAAATAAATAATCTTAAATAGCAAGAACGTTTTTGCAATTTGGTAAGACATTACGGGAGTAAAAAAAGTTTTTTTAGGGGGATTTTGTTTATTTGTAACAAAAAAAATTATAACAAAATAATTTTTTTCAGAAATTAAATAAAATAACTTGGTAATTACGTATTATCGCAACAATCGCCAACGTTCAAGATAACTCACCGAATGGCAAACCCAATTTCGCACGTGTCGTATGCGCCGAATTGGCAAACATGTACTTTGTTTCATATAATGTCGCCAATAGGTTGCAATAATACGTAAGTACCAATAAAGCCATCACTTAATGTGTTGTTTTTTATAAAAAAGCTAATATCGTTTCTTTTTTATTTAAAATTTTTTTTTCATTATAATGCATTGAAATTTCTCTCAAGTGAGCCAAACTGGCGAGATTTTAAAATTGGCATTCCAACGAACAATTGCTTTATTGACATGCTTTTGGCTAAACAAACAAACCAATGCATTACTTCAACACAGTAAAATGCAAATTGTCATCCAGTGAATTTTAAATACAAAATAACAAATAAAAAAAAAACCATTCATTTAAAAAAATTACAGAAAAAATTCGTTACGCATGCGCTAGATGTTTTGATGAATTGAATGCGTGCAGAAAAGCTTTCAACCCTCTAGTTTAATGTTCGTTCATCTTTAATGATGCGTTTCAGTTCCAGTCACGTATTGAGAAGCGGATTTATAATACAGCTTTCAAAATGTTAATTTTCTGTTCTTTTTGAAGTTGCTACATAAAGTATTTTTCTCTATAAATACGAGGTGAATTTATCTATACACAATAAGTATCTCACAATTCCAAAGTAGGAGAAAATTTAACTATTTTTTTCTCACCCCCTCTTAACTGTTTATTGTGAATTAACTATGACCTTTTCGTCTCGATGGCAACAAATATATCTGTCCTAGCCACAAATCATTTCAAATATAATGTATAAATACCATTGTTATTTTTAGAGATTTTATAGCAGGCTATTTTTTCTGTCTTGAAATTTATTTTCACATACTTGGAAATTACAAAACACTGCATGACTCATCAATAATCGGCCTTTTTTTCAATTCCTACAACTAGATCACTCTCTCCTCTCTCTATATATATTTATCTTGTTCAAATTTTCAGTCGTTAACATTCACACAATCAAGTTCAAATAAATTTTTTAAAAACTTGTAGTGGATGACACTTGATGTTAATACAGTTTTTTTTTCAAATATCAATAATTAATTATATACCAGTCAGTTTAAATAAGTTAATTACCAGTTTTCGACGCCATCTTAGATTCGCCTCCATTGTTGTAACAATGTAACTATTAAAACAATGACAAAAGTTGGCGTCAAAAACCAGTCTTTCAGCCAAACTAGACAAACCGGGTGTGCATTGTTACAATAGTGCAGACAAATCATGCATTTTTTTAAATTCCTACTATTAGTTCACTCTCTCCCTATATAAATATATCTTGTTCAATTTTTAATCGTTAATAAAATACTTTCTATTCATCCATTCAAAGTAGGAATTGACTTACAATTTTTTATATTACTTTTTATTAGTTAATTTTATTAATGTGTTTTAAATTATGTGTGATTACGAAACAATTGATCCCCATAAAAACACACAGCACTTAAGTTACTTAAATAAAATTACAAAATTATTAAGAAAAGTTTTTTGAGGGACAGAGAGTTTCAGTAAACCCATAATTCAGTGTATATATATTCAAAATCTTAAAATTAATAAACTGTGCTTACGGTTCAATGATAATGTATCTGTATAAAAGGACGAAGCAGGTTATCAACTTGAATTCCTTGAAATAAGATTGATGAGGAATAGAATTTAATTTCCAAATATTTTCCTTCCCAAATTGTATTCTTGGTAGCGAAGTAGTCATGGTTCCGAACTCGTGACCATAGAATCATTGAAGACTCACCGTGTAAAGGAGCTAATGCCCGTTAAATATGTCGAGACTCTACGAGTCAGCTATACTAAACCTGCGGCCCTCATGTGGCCCACTGCACCTTTCTGAGTGGCCCGGTCATGGTACGTTGCACTAATAAATTCAACTATTTAAGAACAATGTATTAAAAATTTAGCAAGAAATTTATATCAGTTTTACTCTTGATGTGCTGTCACGAATTCGCCGGAAAACTTTTTTTTTGTAACTGTACAGGTTAATGTTAACAAATAATAGTGAAATAGGGACCATTTTGTGTGGCTGAAACTTATTTTTAATAAATCCTCATGTCTTCCGAGCGAAAATATTTGTTGCTTCAAGGCGGATTAGGATCTTGAATATATCGTAGAATAAAACAAACATGGATCAACAGATTGTTTGAATTGTCGTGACAATGCTATATTTAAAAAATATAATTTTGCTAGTCACAATACCATGAAGCACAAATCTTTCAATTGTTCTTTTTTTCTTTTTTGACGTTGATCTCCCTTTAAGACGAGATGATTCTTAAGAAAATCTTTGCAACGGCAGCAAAGTATGGGGGGGGGGGGACTTGGGATAATTGATGGCAGGGAATCGAAACTACTCCACAACAAGGCTAAAATAAGTAAAAAATTAATATTTTGACACATTTTCCATTTTTTAACTGTCCTTGACCTTTTAGAGCCCCCTCGCTCCATTAATCCTCATGTTGCAGCCCGCGTGAAACAGTTATCATTTGTAGGTGGCCCAGTGGAAGAAAAGGTTGAGTACTGCTGCTCTAAGTCATCCCGTTTGCATGGTGTGATATTTTGGATAGAAGAGGGTTAGTGCTAGTTCAAGTGAAGTCCTCGTTACTTGACTAAGATTCAAAATTACAAGGCCAGGTGCCAATGGCGCCTCGTGTCGGCTTAATCAAAAATTAAAGCTCTTTCACATTTATAGGGGAAGAAATCAGTTTTCATCAAAATGGGGGGAGTAAATTCAATCAATTTTCGATAGACATTTGTTGAGACCGGGAAGAAAAACACGACTATCTAAGCAATGTCTGATTCTTATCGAAACATTTATGTCTTTGATCCATGTATTGTGCTTAATGAATTATTGAGAAAATATATTTTTTATTTAGTTAAAATAAAAAAACTAGCTTAATTATAAATATCTGGATGTTTAGAAGAATACTTTTAGGTAATATTAATAGAAGATAGAAACCTGTATAATTAATAAACTTAAAATACGCAAAAGAGTGGTTACTTTGCTTTATGTTAAAGTAGAACGAGAATTTTTCAAAAACAATATATCAGTGTTTAATAAATTTATAAAATACATAAAAGTGAGGTCTAATTATAAATTTCTCTTGCAATATTGCTTTAGGAAGAATAAAAACTTTAAATATCTAAAAAATTGCAGTATAAATTGCTATTTCTTTACTCTTAAAAATCTCACATTTTTAAACTTATAAGACAATAATATTCACTCCAAATAAGTAAATTTTCTTAAAACAACAAATATTTATTTATCATGAATAATGTGAGTATCTGTCTGTAAATTGTTAAATTAATTGCTATTTAGACTTTGTAATTAAAATGTTGATTTTTAATTAACGTAAAAAACTAATTGAATGAAAATTTTATTCAATTCACGAAAACTAATTTTTAATAAGTTAAAAACTAAATGAAAAATTTGAAGAGTATTACTTTTATTCTGTGTAAGCAAAATTCTTTTTAAGAAGCCGAAATATACAAATTTTTAGTACCGAAGTGCGAAGCTAAAAAACACGATTCAACAATCATAGAGCATAGAGATATATCTTTAATTAAATCATGACTGTAATAAAAGTTGATTGATATTTTCGAATCTAATAATAACTATTGCTATATATAAACTTTCTAGATATCTGTACCACTTCTGCATTATTTATGTATTTTTTAACATAAGTTGAAGTTGTATTATTTATATATTAAATACCGGAGCCTTAATGAATTGATAAAGTTAATCAAGATTTAATTATGCATTTCCCATTAATAAGCAATGATATTCCGTAATGAAAATCGAAAACACATTCGAAGTTACCACCAACGCACGGAGCCATATTGCAAATTTATTCTTGCGGAAAATTTATCACAAACAAACTCGTAACATATGCTATGAACCCGCTGAAGTGTAAACAGAGAATTAGAATAATTTATGGCGTTTTGTGCTAGAAGGACCAGAATTCAGACGACAAAAGGCACAATATTTTCCTTCTCCACATTCTGATCGAAAACCTTAGTAAAACGAATGTGTGACAGGCTTTAAAGTAATACAAGTATGACACTGACAGCAAATGCACCTGCGACTGACATAAACTTCCTATTCGAACGAAAACTTATATTCGCAGAACGAAGAAAGAAAGAAAAAAACGATATACACAGCAGACTATTTATTCTTGTTCTTGAAGAACAAGCGCAATCATTCACGGGCAAAGAGGAACACCTGATAAACCAAATATCGACATTCAACATATTACTTCCGTCTTTTTTTTATTATTTATTTCGTTCTTTTATTTTATTTGAAATGTTGGGGAAGTGAAGGAGGGCCGTACTTCTCAGAGCACCCCGACGACCAAAGGCGTTCGATGTAGCTCACTACGCATGCGCCATTTCACTCGGAGCCTATCTGCAAAAGATTCAAGGTGTTCAGAGTTCCGATTCATACGGCATCCGTACGGAGTTAAAAGTTAGTGTTGTCCTCAAAAAATCGTTGAAGATTACAATTCCTTCCCGCTTTGAAAATCGCTTGGAATTTTTCTTTGCGACCTTCTAGAAAAGAAAGTTTTGTCTTGGTGAAATTTAAAACGAATGACAGCTGCGGAACAAAATCCCGCCAGAATACTTCCACCTGTGGAATTCGATAAATTGGTTTTTACTATACTAAGGAATGGTGTGCTTGCCTTGAACTGGATCTTAGAACCTAATTATAACTAGGAAAAAAAATAATCGAAGGAGAAAAATATTTTAATTTGGAGTTTTGTTCAATTTTGCGTATTCTTATTATATGGCTCTTACGCCAAATATTTTTATCACGGTTGGCAACAGTTGTTTTGAATTTTTTGAAGGCAACCGTTATTTTTCCAATATTTGCTTCCATAAATAAAAATTAAATTTATGTATATATATTGCTCACCGCAAGAAAACCAAGCCTTATTTATGTAGGAAAAAATAAGCATACTTGTTAATTATTTTTGAGAGAAAAATAACACAAATATATAATACTATTGCATGTGATAATACAGCTCGACAATCATTATATATTTTACTTCTCAAAAGTATATTCTTAAAAGCAAAAAGAAAGGTAAAAAAAAAGTCGTTGTAACATATATATTTTACAGAAATTGAAATACGAGTTATTAAGAAGAGAAACTTTTGTCCAATATTTAGCCTCAAGTATGGATTAAACTGGAAAACGATTTTCAAAGACTTGTACATAAAATTTTTTACACAAACATGTACAATTACTCTACTGCTTGAATTCATATACAGCATTACACAACAACAATGCCTTTGAAGCACGGTCAGCCTCTTAATCCCCCACTTTCGCATTTTAAAAATTCCATTCCGAAAAGGGATCGATCCAGATCCTTATGTGTGGATCGGGTGACCCCTCTGCTTCCTAAATGGGAGTCCAAGGCTTCCCCTCCGTTTTTAGGAAGGAGAGGTTCGGCAAGTGGTATTGTAGGGATTTTTCATACCACCAATATGCTACTATGGTGTCATCCTGCAACTTTAGCTGAATGCGAATCTCCAAGGTAAACTATTTTTCGAATACTTGTATTTTGATGGTAAAATTTTTGTTTTCAGTAGAATATTGCATATATTACTTATAATATGTATGAAAATATAACATAATTAATTTTATATATTGAGTGGTAAACATGTATGCATGCATTACTAATAAACATAAAACAGGACATTGATAATTTTTAATGTTTTAATATAATTTATAAAATGTATTACTGTACTTGGAATTCACAATGAATTTAAATACCTATATTTTTAAACAAATTTTGTTATACAATATTTTTCTATTTTCCAGTAAGTTAAACAAAAAATTATATGCCTTCAAAAAATTACCAAAATTAGTTTTGTTAATAGTGTCTGTGATTATTTTGGAATTTTTAGAGCATTTTTAAAAGATATAGGAGTCTGCATTATGAAATTCAAAGCATAAACTATAACTTAGTTTATTTTTAAGGAAAATTATCGTAATATATGCCTATATTTTTTTACATAAGAAGTAGTTCTGTACATGCTTTATTATTCAAAACGAAGAATTTATTGTAATATTATATTTGAATTTATTTGCATACTCATATTTAATGAAGTGTATGATCTGCATCTGAATAAATATGTTGTTGCATAAATTAGCAATAAATGTCGATTTTTCAACGTAAAGTTTTCATTATAATTGCATTGTCAAAATTAATAATTATAAAAGTTTTTCTTAGCAATATGTCTTATTTTTTTTATTTCTGTACATTATAAAAAAGTTATAATAATAATGCAAATTTTATATAACTAATGTATTTATGCATTAATTAATATTTTAGAATACTAATTAGTTTACATGAATATTTTTAATGAATTTCAAAAATAGTTTTTCGTATAATCTGAAAGAGTTGTGATAGATCTTTTTGTTCTCTTCAAAAATTAATGATGCAAAATTTCATAATTTATATTGCTAATTTTAAAACACTTGTAAAACATTTCTTTCAAATTTAATGAAATTTGCAGTGAATAACAAGATTTTATGCATTATAATACGAATTTGAAGCATATTTAGTATACATGTTTTAATGCGTTATAAGAAAAAAGTATGTAATTAAATTTTTATACATGATTCAAATATGTGTAAGTATGGTAGGTTTATGTGCGTAGTCCTTTTTATTGATCATAAAATTTAAATATATAATTTTTTAAAACTGTCCGTCATTTTTTTTTCTTTGAAAAAATACAATAAGAAATCAGTTTTAATTGTTACTATGAATCCGAATAATTTTTTTTTAATTTCAAAGTGTAACAAATATTGTGGATCATAAATATGCTCATTTAATCATAAAAATATTTACAAATATGAATATAATAATTTATGACGAGAGTAGATATTATTAATATATAAACATGTTTTATAATATTAAAAAATATTTATTTTAGTCTTGTTAGAAAATATAAGTTCTGATGAATAAATTTTTTTTAAAAAAAATGAATCATTAAATTTCCATTTGTATAGCAAGCATGATCCCCCCCCCCTCAAAATCTGATTTAAAAATTTAAATTTAAATATCCTTTGCTTGGATCTATAATATTACGTCACAAAAAATATTATGGCTAGGAATATTCTGTATGCATTATGTATGCATACTGAGAAAAATAAACTTACTTTTCTTAGGGGTATGATTTGCAAGTATTTTACTGTAATAAAATAAATAAAGCATTAAACTTTTCTTCAAAAATTTTACAAAAAGTTATTCCGTAATGTAAGAATTATCATAATTTTTTTAATTACCCATATTACTATTATTTCGAAACAGAAATTACCAATCATTTAATAATTTTGCGAAAGAAAATGTATAGCTCACACACATTTTTCGAGCACATTTGGTTTATTTTAGTCAAATATTGCATATTTAAATGCTACCATTTAATGTTTTATGCTTTAATCTGGAAATTATATTTCTAAATTAAAGCAGTTTAAGATAATTTTAAGTACTTCAGAAATAAACCTCACTTATCCGATCTTGAGAAATCATTCATATTGTGAATAATGAAAAAAAAATGCATCACAATTGGTTTTTGAAACATCGAATATTTAATATTTTCGTTAATTTTGCAAGTCTTGCAATGGAATTTGAACATTAATCAAAAACAAGTTACTCAAAATGTTTTATTTATATCTTTTTGTAAAAGAGTTAAGCGTTCACCCTATAGGAAAAATTTATTATGTAGAATAAGGTGTCATAACTTTACCGAGCTCGTTAAAAATTTTCAGGACTATAAGAATATTTTAACATCTTTTTTTTTCTATCAACAAAACTTACTTAGAAAATCATTTTCTGTGTAAGATTTAGTGAATTAACATTCTTTGAGAGGGAAACCGTTTAAATCAAAGTTCTGTTTATAAAAAAATAATCTGTAATTTATAATAGTAAAGAGAGAGAAAATTCGAATTTTTTTTCTGTAGGTAAAATGTTAAATTTTTCAATTTTATATTTCATTCAGAACTGTAAAATATACGCATTTCCATAGACGCAGCTTATATTCGAAACTTGAATACACAATCACTCTAAATGTATTGGATAACCATGTATGTCGTAAGTGTTTGAAAAATTATATTGTATATATGAAATATCGTTACGTGTAAAAATTGGAATTGTAAATTGAGATTAACATTCTAAAATATTTTTATTTCATGAATAACACATATTTTAAAATCCTTTTCTACAGCACAGGATCTGCATTAAAAAACACACTAAAAATACAAAAAAAAATCTAAATTTTTATTTTTAGCAACTTATTGAATTACTTTTAATGCTATCTAAATAATTAATGCACTAATTTCCTTTTTAAATTAAGCAGGTAATTTCAAATAAAGTTGTTATTCCATAGATATTTGAATAATCACAGTTTCAAACATATGGAATTCCAATAACTTCCCTTGTGATTATCACATTACGAAATCTTATATACATGAAATTTACATTAGAGATTAAATTACAAACACATGACCCAGAAGTTCATAAGCTTGGACAGGAAACATGTTAGGATTTAATTTAATCCTTTTATTTTTTGATTATTTTAACTTTAACGGAACTTTTTCTTCCTTCTATTATGAACATAAGCAACAAAATACTTAAAAAATATATTTGTGTGTGCTTACCATTTTTTATTACATTCTGCGCCTGTATTTGAAATTGATAGGATATTGATTTATTTTGCGAAATGTATGTGTCTGTGCATTTCACCTTTATGTTTACTCATTTTCAATAAAATTCACAATTTGTTTTTAAAAACTGTTATTGATTTATTTTTCTTATTTTTAAACGTGTGCTAGATAATTTATTAACAAATATAGATTTTCCGTAAAATTTCTCTCTATCATTTGAA
The DNA here is from genome assembly GCA_019973975.1 of Trichonephila clavata. NCBI lineage: Eukaryota > Metazoa > Arthropoda > Arachnida > Araneae > Nephilidae > Trichonephila > Trichonephila clavata. The sequence continues at coordinate 251,416 of BMAO01019887.1, read as the reverse complement.
TTAAGTTTTTTAAAAAACATTTTTCCCTATTCAACTATACAAAGTTTTTTCTATAACTTTGAAAGGTGTAAGAATTGGGAATAATTAGTAATTTATAATTATCTTGATGGTGTTAATTTGATCTCGTTATTCAAAAATATCTTAAGTGAATTAAATTTGTATTGAGATGAATATACCATATATAATACTTGGAGACCTATAAAATTGCATGAAATATGAAAAAAATGTTTTAAATCTTTTGAATCCTTTTATTTTTTAAAATTTGTTTTTCAATTTTACATATGTTTTTTTTAAATACATCAAACTTTAAAAGGCAACAGTATATTATCAAAAAAAATCAGGAATATTCACTAATTAAGGAATAGTTAGAATAAATTTAGAGAATAATTAGAAAACAAATCTAGAAAAATTGACTTTTTTTTGTTGTAAAAACAACAAGATAGAGTAAAATTCTTATCAATATCTCAATTTCTTAGTATAAGTAATTAATTTATAAATTTTACTAAAACTTTTATGATGCTCAATATTGGTAAAAAAATATTTAAGTAATCGGCAATCGATAAACAAATTTTTATAAAGCATCTGCATAGTTGTTCATTAAATTTTTAAAAAATCAAAATTTTTAAGTATACGAGAGACACGAGACGAAAAACAAAACTATAGGTAAAACTTTATTATGTGTTATGAATGCTTTCTCCACGCAATCAGAGTCCCAATTGACTTAATTAGTACACTCCATTGTAATCGTTAGTAAAAATCCTTTTTCCATAAATTAATTGAAAATCTTTTTATATAATCTTGTTTAGTGGAATGTGAAATTCTTGAAAAGTGTTTTACATTTTCAAATTTTCCAATTTGGAATTTCTTACCCAAACCCTATTTTTATTTTGTTATTACAAAACTCAGTAATTTGCAGTTATTTTGATTAATTAATTTAGATTTAATCAATGATTATAATCCATTCTATCTATTTATTTTTTCTTCCAATCCCCCTGTTATTTTTCGAAAAAGTTCTCATGCAAATAATTTAACCATGAAAAATAGCTGTTTGTTTTGTATGTAACGGTGTTTTTCAGGGTCAATCAAGATGATATATTGAGGTTAGGAATATAAGGAGTTGATGTTATAAATATTGCCCTTATTTCTTTTAGTTTATTGCTATAACTGATCGCTATACATTTCACTTAAAAATATGTTTGAATTTAAAGTTAAATCCTAATTTTCGAGTTTTGTGAGTTCTTGGTGTAACTTCTCAGTTTCTGAAATATTTTCCTTTTTCAAATTACTTTCAGTAGAGTTTAATTTGAACGATAAGTGAAGTAAATTTAATTTTTTGGTTATTTATTTATTTTATGTGATGTAACAGTTATTACGAAATTTGAGACAATTTGAGAAATTAAAAATAAAGGTATTCTCATAAGGCAATACATCTAAATGCATTTTCTCAAAAACTATTGGAGTTCTGTTGCAGTTCTGCTTCATGCTGCATAAAACAATTGTTTTAATGTCAAATATGAGTATGACACATGAATTCCAGTTTTCCTTGTCAATATGTGTATTAATAGTTAGTATATATCAGTACTTATATAAAATTAATCTCTGTAATTAATTCATGTCTAATTCGAGTTTAATATTCTGAAAATAGGAATTCTACAATTAAGGAAATTTAAATGTTTCATTTTAATCAGTTTAAAATGTAATGATCAAATGGTCATAAAGATATTGATATTAATTATTCAATGAGTGTAACTTTAAAGTGCGATTGATATAGTGTATATAAAAATATATTGTGTCTTATTATTATTATGTAAATTACTAATAAAATGTATATGTTAAAGCTTTTATACATTGAAGTAAATATATTTAAAACATAATTATATGACAAAGTATTTCTTTGAAAAAATATATTTGCTTTTAATTAAGTTTGGAATTTTTTAAAAAATTCTCAAATTTTGCCCTGACAAACTCAAAGATGCATGCATAATTCAATATTTTAAGACAAAGTTTTCGTATATTATTTTAGATATCCTGTCTGAGGTATGCTCGGAATCGTATTTGACATATGATATAATTTTCTATATATTATTAGAAATTATAAATAAAAAATATATAGAGTGATTTTTTTAAAATTAATTCTAATTAAGGACAAATTTTCTCGACAAATATGTATATTGGATTTTTCTTCCAAAACTTTATGTTTTTCTTCGTATGATTTAAAACATTATCGGTTTCATATACTGATGGCAGCATGGGCGACGATGGTATTTCTGGAAGCGGCGTGCGCATTGAGACACCTGAAAGTACATTTGACATCAAGATTAGGAATTTTAACTACTGTTCTATTTTTAGATGTGAACTTATTGCAATTTATAGGGGATTGCAATTTATAGACACTGCTTCTGACCTGCTTCTATAGACACTGCTTCAGGGACATTTGGATTTTAACTGACAGCCGTGCTTCTATACAGCACCTTTCTCGTTGGACAACTGTTGGGGATATGATAAGCCTAAATATTCTGGATGTTGTGGTTCGACTTTCTTCTAGACACTGTATATACTTTCAATGGGTCCCCTCCCATATTGAATTGAATGGTAACGAGATAGCCGATAGATTGACCAAGTCTGCCACTGCTGACACTTTGCTGGGTGATACTTGTCTAACTTTTGCTGAACTCTCCTCTATTAAAAGGTTAGAATTGAATGCATTTTGGAGAATGCCCCCTGCTCACCCGTGTTATTTTGGGGGGAAACCTCGTAGGTGTCACCAACTTAATATTCCTAGGTATCAGCAGACGGCTCTGTCACCCTTTTTGAGTGACCACATCAAGTCTCTGACTTTTCAACAGGGCCGGAAAGTCTTCCCAGAATGTCCTAGGTGCGAGGCTGATCAGGCCCCAGTCTCCCAGTCATATTCTGAATTGTTTGAGTTTTTCATATGACGAGGTTTTAGGAAATCCTATCTTATTTCTGCATTTTTTGGAGATTTTTGGTTTTATGGAGATGGCTGTAGCTGAAACAACAAAAATTATAATTAGTGTTAGTTTTAATCTTATTCAATGTTTATAGAATTTTTTTAGTACATTAACTATCTAATATGCTTAGTAACGTATTTTCCAGTGTTTAGATATTTAATACATTAAAAATTTACTTTTTATAAGTCTATTCTGAGGTATTGTGTAATATAGGGGTTTTTTTTGGAATAATTGCCATATACAGTCTTGATCATATTTTTGATTTTTTCTATAAATATCACATACTAACGGTATAAAATAAGCTTTTCAGTAGATTTAAATCAAATGTAAAAATACTTAACGATTTTTCTCAGTAAGATAACCAAATAAAAAAATATTGAAAATACTTTAGTACATTTTTAATTGAATAATTCTGAAAGCGAAACGTGTCATTCTTTTGCTATAATTTTTAGATTTTATTGTTTTCCGTTAACAAAAGTCGATCCATCAGCGTACTTTGCTAAAAAAAGAATGGAAAAATTTCAGCAACTATTTATAAATGTTTCAAAATAATTAAGTAGGCGTAAGACATATATTTCTAGAACAAGCTTCATATTGGTTGCAAGTTATGTTTGTTGGTTATTGGGATTTGCCCCTCAGACACGGATGACGTTTCGATGAGGAGAAATGCATTAGGAAAAGGTATTAATGCTCAGAGCTATTATCATCAATTATATATAAACTATGAAATTCTATTTGATATTCTATTTATATACTATTTGAAATTCCAAAGATATACATAGTCCATATTTTTTGTTACTTTTCTAACTATACACTACCACAAAATATCTAATTGATATTTATTCCTTGAATCTGAAAACCAAATGCTAAACATTTTTTTTTTTTGTAAATTATTATTTTTTTATTTCTTAATACAGTAATAACTGGAAGTTACATAATAAGAAGTACTGAAAAATTTAGCATTTGAAAATACGCGTGTACTTACAGATATTTACAGTATATTTTAAACGTGCACAACTACTTACTTAATTTTAAAAAATCGACAATTTATAAAAATACATATACAATTTGAAAATTCAAATTTAGACATAAATAAAAACTCTGAACCTATGAATGCACAAATAATCTATGTAATTGAAAACAAGTCAAATACATGTATATTAGAATGCAATAATTTATACCTGTGCACACAAATTTATATGCGTAAGTAGAGACTTTTAAAATAAAGGGACAATTTTGTCAGTAACGTCGATTTTTGGTATCTTATCTCATCAAAGAATAAATTTCACAACTAAGAATTTCCAGACCGAACTTGACATAGCCAGAAATTACGAATGCGACTTTTTATATGAATCAAGTACAAGTGAGTGCGGTATTGTATTAGAATTAATACATCATTAACGAAAAAACTTAAAATTGTTTTCGAACAGAAAAACCATACTAACAATAAGTACTGGTGGAAATATGAAATTATTTTAGAATTTAAAAGCAAGATTCCCCCCCCCTCCCCCAAATTTTTCATCGTATATTGTTTCTTTGATGTTATACTATATTGAGGCTTTAATACGAAACAGTTGCTCAATTTCCCTGACGTTTTTAAAAAGTTTTTTAAAACCTTTTACATATTTTTGAATGATTCCAAATAAAATCTTGCTATTGACATAAAATTTTTGATATCATCAATACATCACTGAGAATTCAAGTTGATTTTGTTTTTTGTTCTATTTGATTAAAGGTTTTAGAGTTTTTATATTATTCATGAATGTGTGTTTAAATTTTAGTTTTACATGCTTTTCAATTGATAATACTCAATTCGTCATCCAAAATTCGATACCATTAAGAGCAAAATATTTCAAAGCTGATTTATTGGATAAATGATATTAGAAATAACAACCTTATTATATACATTAAACAAGCAGAAGTATAAGTGCTTTAATTTTACAACTAAAAGAAAATTTTTAAGCTTTTGAAAAGATTGGTAAATAACGAATGAATTTCAAAATAAATAATCTATAGATGCGTCAATTCTAATTATTTAGTTAAACATGTGGTTTTTTTTCTTCTTCTCATAACTTGTATTATTAAATAAATTCCTCTATTACGGAAAAAAATAAGCTTTTTTTTAGAATTTTTACATGAAAATAATGATGCAGTGGATCAACTTTTCATTTCAGTTTAGAACTTAAAGTTGCGATAAATTTGTATTTTCCATTTCGAATGTCAAATAAATTTATGGGGGAAAAGAAATACCATCTGAGAGTTAATAGAAAGTTTTCATTTCGAAAAATAAAATGTTTTATTATGCAAAGTTTGCTAAGGAAACATTTTCATTAGTGAGTTATTTACAATTTAAAATAAAAATTATTTCCTTCTCTATCTTAAATTTTCCTATCGCATGTATATTTATGAATGAGGAAAAATTAATTATTCACCAACATTTACATTTTAGCTGCAAAGGATTTTGTGTAAGATACTCTTTATTTTTTTTCCTTGCAGAAGAATATTTTAAATATTTCAATTTTTGCTTAACGCCGTTTATTCAACTGACTTCTTTAACATTTTAATTCGGTTGAGTTTATTAAGAAATATATTTCTCCACGAAAAATATTAATATTGCATCTGAATCTATGTTATTTATTTTTCAGACGATAAAGTATATTTCTGATGTGTTTCGTCTTTCAATCCTCGTTTTAAGGTGATTGTGATTTAGGTTGATCAGATTTTTACTTCTATTTTTTTCAGTTTATTCACTTAAAAGAAACATTTTAATAAGAAATATTCTTCAAAGATTAATTTTCTTTCTTTTTAACATTTTTATTTTCGTCTTATGAGAAGATAATATTCCTTTTCTGTACACATATATATGTATATATATACATATACACACACGGTTGGCAAATGCTTTTTACTACATTGATTATTTAACTTAGGTTAAAACTATTTTGTGTATATTTATGAATTATATATATATATATATATAATCAAAATTTCTCTACAAGAGAGAGATGAATAAATATGATCAAATTGAAAAGAGTTGAAATTGTAAGATAACCAGACAACAGATTTTAAATGGAAATAAGGGGAAAAAATAGAGTTAAATATAAAAAAATATAAAAGCATGGATGCTACAGTATTATAAACATTGGTGACTTAGGACAGCTTAAATATAAAATGATTTATATAAAAGTGGGGTTGAACATTTTGAATAAACATGATCAAACGTTTATATATACAGTTATAAAACTGTACACATAAACTGTTATACATCAAACAATATATATATATATGTATATTGCAAAATAATTTGCCATTTCATCATTAAACTAAATATTTTTTTTTAAATTTATGTATGTGATATTAAGAAACATTAGAGATTCAATGTTGTTGTTGCATATGTCAATATTGGAAGAATCAAACCAAACGTATAAAACAGCTCAAGTATCTCAGAAGAACAATGATAAATAATAAAAAAAAACAATAAACATTTAAAGTAAGGCCAGGGCAAATTAACATGGAAAAAAAAGAAAAAAAATTTAAACAAAAAGATAAGGAACACATAAGCGATGTAGTCCTTACAAAGAATTCAAGACAGTTCTGAAGTTCTTTCCAGAATAGTTTACTTATATCAGCACGTCTTTAAGACTCTTTACCTAGTTCTGGCCATACAAGAAGGTGTTCTGCATTCATGATGCCTGAATTAAAAATTTGGCATATAGTAGATGGAATTTATTTATTAATTAATATCAAGATGATTTACCTATACCACCTATACCTATACCTATTTTATCAAGATGATGTGACATGCAATCACGGTCCTTTTGCAATCTGAAGTTTGCCAAGGCTCTTTACGGGGTTTTTGACAAAACTTTTTCCAAATGTCTTGAATGTTAGCCCAGTGAGTGAATATTAACGTCACACTGTTCAGCTACACGAGGGCTTCTGGCGACGGACCTCTTCATTTTGAACCATGGTCAAATGATGAGGACGACACAAGAAATGTCACCCCCTTAACTGCCACACCACATTAATGGGGGGACGTTTGAGCTCTCGACAGATCTAACGTGCATCGCTCACCTACACGGCGGGTGTTCAGCGGTACTAGGCTCGAACTCATGACACGCCGGCCAAGAGTCCGGTACCTTGATCACTAGGTTACCGTGGCCGAAAAGACCAAGATTTTCTTGTTGATTTTGTTGCATGGTCAAATTTAAGAGTAACCACTAATTTTTCAAAAATATTTTCTTAAATAACTTTCAAGGAAAAAGGCTGTTGTGTCTTGTGGCTCAAGTGTTCTTCTCTTGAATAGTAAGTCTCTCTTTTCGTTACAGTCGATGCTCGCATGTGAAGGGATCTACTCAAAAACGATCTTTTTGCTGTATTTTAAAAAGAAAGTTTAAGGTTTGTCGTAAAATAGTGGTTCGGTAAATCAGGGGTATGACTAGTTTTTTTGTTATGTACTTCACCAAGAACCATTAAAAGTTCTCGTATAATTGATCAGATCTCTCAACTTAGATATATACATTTGAGATATTACTGAGGAGAGATTCACAATTCAAGTGATTATTAATATATCCCTTTTGAAAATCACAAATACCCGGATAATATTCGGAATGCTTAAAAAGGAAAAAAACTACACCAAACTCAGAAATTTAGACTTTTGAAAATAAAAATTAGATAAACCTTGATATCCACAATAGATATTGACATGAATCATAAAAAAATTCCTTAGATAAAGATTGAAAAAACCCTTTTAATTGAAAGATCTATATTTAGAAAGATAATTCGAACTGAAACTAAATAAAATGTTTATCTACAAACCCACTATTTGATCTTCATCCTAGAGCCAATAACAAATCAAACCAAATGCTTATCTCTGTTAATGCCTATTATCTTCCCTTTGGGCTCGAATGTCTATATAACTGCTAAAACTTTCAAAAGCACTTTCATTCTTATCATATATAACAGTATGATGCCCCTCACTTTGCCTCGATAGTAAGCTATCTTCTGGTGGGAAACAATCGCTCTCTCTCTCTCTTGGTAGTAGATGAGAACAAAATAAACTTAAGCAAGCACCATTCTGGAAACAGCAGGACGCTCGAAAGTGCTTTCTATTAAATAATGGCAAATCGGTATGCTGAAGGGAATCACTCATCTTTTAGTGGTTGGGTTTTCTTATTTTTTTTCAAATGTAGTATATGCTTAAGATATACCCGACTACCCTTAAATTATGAATATTACTGAAAAGTGATAATTTTTTTTTTAAATTTTATTTTATAGGCTATCTTATTGGCTTTATAAAAAAACCAAGTTTATTATTTTCTGTTCAGTAGAACAAAAACTGCAAGTGTTTTAGAGAAAACAGATGTCGTTACTTTAAGCAAGATGTCATATTTTAAAACGCGTTTTACTCGAAATGTGTGTGTGTGTTTTTTTTTGAATTACTCAAACGGGGGGGGGGAGCGCGATTGCTTAAAAAGATTTAAAAATAATTAACTGAAATATTTTGTGGTTGTTCCGTGTAATAGTAGAAGTGTTTTAACCTTCAGATTTATCAATCACTGTTTTATTACAAAATGTACAGTCCCTTATGTGAATATAATCACTGTTTTCTTAAGCAATTTCATATAATAACTAAGACAAAGGGCTCTAGTTTTTGTAAAAATTAAAATATCTCTTATCCAGAAGGTCATCTCAAAAATGAATTACATAGCAACACATCAGAAATGAAAAATTGGAAATGTGTTCGTAAACTTTTGGTATAGAAGCCGGCTGGGTGGCATGGTTGGTTTGTCGCTGGCCTTCTGCACCCAAGTTTGCGGGTTCGACCCCGGCTCAAGTCAGTGGATTTTCGATATGCAGAAAATCGACAGCGGTCATGTCGTATGATTATACTGCATGTAAAAGATCCCTAGAGTGTCTGTTTGGCTTGGGGCGCTCTCTGCAAAATTAAATCCTAGTACAAGTTCGCATCGTCAGAGTTCAGGTGCCTCCCTCTGTGGAGGAAACTGGGCGTCAAAATTACCTGCGGCGATTGGTATCCACCTATATGGTATTGGTATCCACCTTATCCACCTAAAATATTTCAAAATAATTTCATACAAATGTACAGTATTTGATTCAATACTTAGTTTCAAATTTAAAAGAGTTAAAAAAACTTATACCTTCGTGAATTTCGGGAGTTTTTTCCTACCCTCTTGATAATTTAAGTTTTTCATTGGCCTCCAATTTCGAAAAAACGAGAGTATATATACAAAACTTCTATATTTCATAAATCCTAACTTTTCCATGAATTGTTTTATTTTTGTGTCGTGAATCGAAAACTATTAGACGTAAACTCTCAAAAACTAAAATTAAAAATTTTTGCAAAAAAAATAACTTGAGATATTTTACCAAGAGAATCTGGAGTACAATCAATATATGGAATGAAGGGAAGGATTAATTATTTTCTCTGGCTGAGTTTGTTTTTTTGTTGTATGTAAAAAAAGTATTTTTCTTCATTCAGTTTTAAGCATAGAGGAAGCATAAATTAAATTAAGGGGAAAAAAAGAAAAGAAAAAAGGATTCGTTTGAATAAAGGAGGGAAAAAATTAGAGAATTTTTATTTTCATTTCGATTTGCCGTAGAAGGTCTTAGGAAAAATTTTACAGTCCCCGCGTTTTGTTTTTCTCTTCCCTTTTTTTTCAAATGGGTTATCTAGTTAAATAATTATACCAGAAAAACTGTGCCTTGATTATTAGGTATTAAAATGAATTAGATGTTAGAAAAGGCTATAAATAAATAACATAAAATTAAAGCAAATAAAATTGTTTGAAAATTGGATTAATACTTTAATGTATAATTATCCTTTGATTTTGAAAATTTAGTGTAATTACCTTTGCGTAAAATTTTGATACTTATAAATAGAGAAAACAAATATATAAATAATTAAATTATCAAAATTTATACCATTTTTTAAAAAGTTATTTTGTTTATGCAATTGTATATCCGTATTTGGCAACTTTTCAAAATTTTGAAATTTAATGTGCTTTAATATTTTAATTGCTGATATAAGTATGATATTAAAAGTAAAATTGAAGAAATGCAGGGTTTATTCATCATTCTCTCCAAGGTTTTTGGAGAACTGTAGTAAAACTCTAAGACTTTTGCTTATTTTACCTATTCTAGTTTTATTTACATATTTTGCAGGTGCTTTATATATGAACCCTTGGTCACACCGCATGTGTCAATGCGACAGTCCAGTTCCTGCCTAACCCTTTTCTGCATGGTACGATCAACGTTATTGACAAAGCTGTTATTCTTTTCTTGTTATCCGTGTTATCGGAAAACTTTTTCTCTTCATAAAACCCAAGGTTCTGCACCCTCTTCGCTGTGGGATGTAGCAGAAATGCATGAAGGATAACGCGTGCTGCCAATAACTTTGATAATAATATATTGACTAGAGTGGGGCAGGGACTGGACTTTCGCATTGATGCTATGTGACCAAGGGTTCACTTATGGAACACCTGTTACATACATAGTGGGGCGCTGAAACCAATTTTTGAACATAATGAAGGGAGTAGAAAAGGGAGGGGCGTGGAAAGGGGTTCGGTGGAAGTGGGGGAGTGGAATATTTGTGTTTCTGCCCGTCTCAGACTCAAACATGTTGTAATCGAGGCAGCAGGGCGTTTTGGCCATGGAGGCCTATTTCTCGAAGGGTCGGTCGGTGGTTGCAGTGGTACGTGCCTATCGTTGTCATTTCGATATTCCACCACGAAGTCGTGTTCCTCTTGATCGGAAACGTGTTTTAATGTGGATGGATGAAGGGACGTCTTAAGACTTCTTGAGGCTCTGGGCTCCTACACAAAAATAGCCCCTGGGCCCCTTCATAAATTTAGGCTCCACCTATAACCTTTAAGTGTGTTAAGAACATTGTCAAGTTCTCGTACAAACAAGAGCCCGAAACAAACAAATGTGCATGATTTACAATCGCACAAACCGGCACGACCAACTGCTACTTTTTAACTGAATGAGTAATGATGGTGTATGGTGGTGCGCGTAGGGCGAACGGTCATCACATGTAGCCAGTTGACTTATCGTCCGAAATTCCCAGTTGTTCGGAGAATACAACCGGAAACAACAATCGACCATTGAAATTATTCGAATCATGATCTTATTAAGGCTGAGTCAAGAATGACACGAGGCCCCCATTGTGAAACGCGTTTTAATGTATGACATCTTGTTTAAAGTAATGGCATCTGCTCTTGCTAAAACACATGTAGTTTTTGTGTTATGGAACGGAAAATAATAAACTTGGTATTTTTATAAAGCTAATAAGATGGCCTATAAAATATAATCATAAAAAAGTTAGTCAAATTTTGGCAAAATTCACAGTCTTAGGGTAGTCAGATACTTTAATAATGATTTATGGCTTTATTTCGTCCTTAAAATACTATATTGTTTTCAGTAGTTTGTAATTTTAAATCGTAATATAGAAACAAAAAAAATTTAGAAGAAATTATAACCATTTATCAACTAACTAAATTTTACCAGCGAAACAATGCCAATTAAACTTTAATAAACTGAATATAAACGTTAATATACTGAGTTTTCAATATACTAAATCTAGAATTTGACTAGCTAATCTGAATTAAAATACAGAAATTTAAAAAAGTTTGTAGAACTAAAAAATTATATTTATATAAGTTGAATTTAGGTATTTTTAAGTACAGAAATTTGTTCATGAAAAATTTACTTATGTGCAAAAATAATCTGTTGAGTAATCTATAGAATTCTGAATTAATTACAGAAAAATCTATATTTATAAAATAACACATTTATTTATTTTAAGTGAAAAATTATTTGTTTTTAAATATAAAAATAATAACTTAAAAATCTGAAAGTCTTCATCTAATTTTAATGCTAATTTAGGTATCCGAAAATCTTTAATTAGTTATTTAAATTACGAAGATACCACATTTAATTCTCAAACATCGATACTTAATCATTATTTAAATTAAGTAGTATTTTTCTTTCCCCATCCCTAGAACGTCGAAAAAAATACTTCTAAAAGGGAGCTAAAATGAGAAAATAAATGAAATTTTAGATCTAAGGAATGATTAAAAGTTTTAGACGAGAAATACGAAATTATTGGCCAAAAAAAAAAATTGGTTCGAATTTTGGTATAGAAACTAGAAAAGTTATATTTCTTTGACAACCAGCAAAAGTAAAAATAAATTTGAGCCACCAATTAAGAGAAAAAAAGAGGGGAAAGTATTAAAAATTGTCATATCATTTTTTAATGATGCTGGAGTGATTAAGGTATTCTGATTTTATGCTTATAACTTTTGCTTAAGAAGGGATTTTCATCCTTGTTACTTTTGAGTAATCAAAGAAGAAATTTTTTAAATTTTAATTTTTAATGATTTAATAACTTATAATTTTTATTTATGTTGGGTATTTAATAAGCTATTATTTTCTTCAAATGTTTCGAATCATACTGCTTAGGAAATATTTTTCTTAAAGTATCCGACTACCCTAAAATTGTTAGTTTTTCCAAAAATTGACAATTTTTTTATGATTTTATTTTATAGAACATTTTAATAGCTTTATAAAAATACCAAATTTATAATTTTCCGTTCACTTGAACAAAAACTACAATGTTTTAGTAAGAGCAAATCCATTATTTTAAGCAAGATGTCATACTTTCAAACGGAAAAATAATTTTCTAAAATTTTTTGTGTGTGTTCTGTATAATAGTAAAAGTGTTTTAACCTTCAGAATTAGTAATCACCGTTTTATTACAAAATTTACAGTTCCTTATAATCACTGTTTTTTTAAGCAATTTCATATAAAACCTAAGATAAAGTGCTCTAGTTTTTGTAAAACTTAATATCTCTTATCCTGAAGGTCACTTCAAAATAGAATAATATAGCAAGATATCAGAATTGAAAAACTGAAAATTTGTTCATAAAGTTTTGGTACAAAAAGGGCCGCGTTTATGTTATTTTTTTTATTTTTTACCCATTTTTTCTCATTTTAGTAGTAATAATTACTTTTTCTCTTTTTTAATTTTAGCATATTTTTCATAAAATGTACTAAACAAATCTAAAAACCACAAAAAAATCCCCATATCTCCATTTTTTTTTAAAAAAATGTCGCAAGTAATCGGATACCTTAAAATATTGACATATATGTAGCATAAAAACACTGAGAAAAACCAAAAAGTAGCTTAAATTGCGTTATTATGTCTTCTCGAAGACGATGCAAAACGTATTAAAATAATGATCATTGTGAAAATTTTAATACAAATAATGTCCAAACTGAAGCATAAATACTTTTCCACGCGTAATTTAATTTAGCATTAGATAAATGTATAAATGCCATAATCAGATGTGACAAAAATGTCCCATAAAATTTCTTTTAATGGATCATCGTTACGAATAGTTTTAATTCTACGAACGTGTTCACTTTAGTGTCCACAAAAACCTTTTATATTTATCGTCTCCTTTTATTTACTATAGGTCATCTTCTGTATAAAAACCAGGACTACAAAATAAACAGTCTGCTTTATTTTTCATTTTGCGAGAAGTTCGCACCTTATCTTGAAGCTTGTTGCAACATATATGATAACAAATAACAGTTATATATTTCGTGGCAAACATTAAAAGGATGGTTAAGTAGGAGTTATACTACACTAGGGATATTACAGTTTTGATATAAACGATTTTTAACCTTTAGGTAACCTTTTGACCTTTTAGATATTTCAATGTTATTCAAAGGCGACAGTTATGGCAGTTGTTTTTGGTGATTTCAAGCAATTGCTTTTAGAGTAACTGAAATTAATATTTAAGAATTTTTACTTCATCATTTATACTTCAAATAATTCTAGCTATTTGGATTGTTATTTCACTGAAGCAACATGTTAGGAATAAATGTTTCAATTTGAATCAGAAAACAGAGAATTTTGAAAATATTATTTGGGGTATTCATTAAAAGCCCTCATCATAAATTTCATTCTTATTTCTTTAAAAGTATTTGAAATATATTAAAATACTGGTTTAATATAGATGCGAGTCGCGCGCGTGGGTATTATGAAATATCATTTACATTTCTAAAAATAACTTAGCTAGTTTTTGTTAAAAATCTCCAAAACCATCATGGATATATACTGTAAATGATTTTAAGGAATTATCACTTTTCAAAAAATATTTATTTCGTTGTTATAAAAAATATTGTTTTAAAAAAAATTATAAATGGACGGTATATGGAATAGTCAGGTAATGTGGAATAGGTGGTCTTTACCATTCGAAAACTAATTAAGACTTCATGAAACGGAGTTATTTCTAACTATAAAAGCCTTATTTTTTAAGAATACGTGAAAGTTATTTCTGTTTCGAATTTATCAACCAAGTCACATTCCAGATCAGTCAAGGTGGACCCATAGAAAACAGTTGAAGCAATAATTCCATATTTTCCTCCGTTGATCTTTGAAGAATTTTCCGTTACAGAAGATACATTCAGCTTCTTTGTATTCTGATTCTTTAGTTAATTGCATGGAGTCTACTACAAATGATATATCAGAATGGAATGCGTCAGGTATCGTGGAATACCTAGCATTCCATAATACCCGACAGGCCATCTTGGAAAATGAATCGTTAAATTGAAGAACTAAACATTGTCAGTTAAAAAACGACCACAATATTACAAACGACAATTACTTTAATGCGCATTATGCTTAACTTTAATGTTCAAGTCACATGTATAGTAGAAGGTTAAAATGTATGAAAACTTACCTGCAAAAGCTTTTGAAAACCGCAAAATACACTTTGTTTTGTAGCGAGTGGTATGGCAACAACAAAAAAGTAGTCAACTGTCACTGCAATGCATCATGAGAGTCTTTCTTCAGTAGTTCTTGGATTTCCCACGGATTGGCAGCTACAAACAGAGCCAAAGCCTTGGTATTATTTCTTACCCGACGATTCCATAACACCCTATTCTCATCTACACATATTTGTTGCTGTTGTTGCTTATTCCGCCCGATCGATAGTAACATCATATCAAGGCCCACGAAATTTTCATCGGGGTAAGGGGCTAATTGTACGCCTGTCGTTAGCTCCATGTAGTAGACAGTACCATTTGGCTTGGTTCTCCCCCCCCCAATCTTGACGAACAACACCCTGGAGAGGGGTATATATTTATACAGGAAAGGTAAAAAGGCTGTTGAATTATTTTAGTTAATCAGTGAAAAAATACATTCTTAAAAATCTGATAGACTTTTACAAATTATTTATGTGATAATCTAATGACAAATCATGATATTCATGCCATGTCTATTGTAGGTTCAAGTTCTGTTTTTCGGTGAGAGTGGCCATAATAGTCTAGTAGTTGTTAATTTGCCTATTTTTTTCTATTTAAAAAAATATGTTAACTTCACTATATTAACTTCACTGCGATATTTAGAGACTTATGCGGTGGAAAATCCCACCGGAAATAAATACAATTATCTGTGTCCAGCAAATCTTTACTTCCATTAAAAGTTTCAACATACTTTAAGCCTCAAAATAAATTAAACCACCTCCAAACCTTGATCAATTTTCAGAAGATTAGGAAAAGGATATATAGAATGCGAGGACGGCTATCTTCTTTAATTTTCAGCACCAGAAACTATTTATTTTAACGTCAATAAATACCGCACTGTTAGGGTTTTATTTGGCCAAAAGAAAACCAAAACTTTTTCTACCACCTGCTTCTGTGAAAGAATGGTTCCTTTCTGAATGTTAACATCCTCTCACCAGTGGTGTTCGAAAACCAAGATAATGGCATCATTCTCACCATGAAGCTTGTGTTCCATTACATCCCGATTTCATTATCGTTTGACGTTTGTACATTTCGTTCTTTTTGTTATTTTTTTATCTCGCCTTTTTTTCTTCTTTTGATACCAAAACATGGTTTTACTGTTAGCAGAACAGGATATATTAATTTTAAATGCAATCCTCTTGTTGCGTTAACACAAATAGTGTTCTAATTGAAGTTTATTTATTAAGTTTGTCTTTCGTGTGAAGTGTTTTAAGACTGCACTGTTTCGAAAATGATTTCTGTTTTTTTTTTTTTTTTTAACTTTTATTGTTGATTCTTTAAAACGCTAGAAAGTAAACATTTGCACCGGTTGGAAAAAGTCTTTCTTTTTCTTTTTTTTTTTCTTCAAAAAATTACGAAACTAAATTTAAATTAGTTTATCGCAACAACTAAGTCCATTAACAATTTTGTACCAATGGTTCTTGTAAATAGGTCATGCATAAAGATATCCAACTACGTTTGGAACCATGATTTTAAAAATGCGTACAAATGATTCAATTTTTTAATATTTTTTTATCCCCTGAATTAGAATAAGCATATAAAGTTGTTTTAGGTATATTGCTTCAAGAAAAAAATTACTTAATCGCCATTTTTTATCAAAAAATCAAGAAAGAATGACATATTTTCAAACTATTCTCCTTTTTTTAGAAAATATTTCTATAATAATAACGTTTTGTCTACATATAGATGTTGCACACTTGAAATCCACAAATCTGAAGTCTTCCCAAAACAGTGACGTCATCGTGCATATTTTATTTATTTCTGAAAATAAATATTAATTCTTATTCTGATTAAAGTTATTAAGTATTGTTGTGAGTGGCAACAGTTTTGTTTGTGTACAAAAGAATAATAAAGGAACATATAAAGTGAAAGTATGGCACTGTTGTTTTAAATGTGTATTTACTTTGTTTCTTAATGTTTATATTTTTAACATAGCTGTGACTCTCCTCCACAGAATCTGAACTAGGATTATTGAAAAATTCACATTTTATTCAGAGTTACGATTAATTACAAGTAATAACCGATGCTTTTTTTGTCAAAATTTCTCTATTTTGATGTACAAAAATATGAATGAATCCACTTTTAAATATTGTATTTTAAAAATCTTTGTTCAGATTCTGTATAGAAATCTTAGCTATATATAGGCAAAATGTTACTATTATAGAAGAATTTTCCATAACTAGAGAATGCTTTGAAAATATGTAATTCTTTCTTCATTTTTTTGCCAAAAAGTTGCATTTAAATAATTTTTTCTTCTAATAATATTCTTAAAACAACTTTATATCCATTTTCTAATAAACAAGTTATACTAAATATTTAAAAAAAATTCTTTTATATGCTTTTTCAAAATCACGTTTCGAACGTGGTCGGATACCTTAACGTTCTTTTATTTAAGTTATTTTGTTCAACGAATACTGAAGAATTATTTCATATATATATTCATTGGCTCTTCAATAAATTATTTCGAAAAAAATAAATTATTTGTACATCTATTTTTATTTTTGTTTCTCTATTCTTTTTGATATTTGTTTTCAAATTTATTGAAGAATCATTAATTTTCCTGAACAAAATCTCTAGAACTTTATTTTCTTTATCGTGGTATTAGGCTGTTTTTAAGCCTAAACTATAGTAGGGTTTTATTATTTTTAGCAAATATGTAACAAGAATAAATGATAAATTCTAGATATAGTTTTTGATTCCTAAGTGATTTTAAATGTCGTATACTGTTTTGTTTTATTACACTCATGTCCATAAATTAAGAATAATTCAGAATCACACAGAAATTGAACTCTAAAATAAAAATTTTACCTGTAGAATTATCACACACATCTTGAAGAAGAATATGCAAATTACAGGAAACCACCAGATGGCGTGGATAGTACGTCACAATGACGAGAGTGTAAGAGAGGGGTATATAAGGAATGGTGGCAAAGAAGTAAAATTGTTCACAAGCGCTTTAAAAGCCTTTCAGTGCGATAGCCGCATAGTTATGGCACAAAGGAAACATTTGGATGATTTTTTACGTTGTAGAATTATCGGACGACTGGAATGTGGACGTACCCAGCTGGAAGTATCCCAGGAACTTGGAATCGCCCAGAGTGTCATCTCCAGGCTTTGACAACGATTCCAAGATGATGGTAATGTGAGCAGATGTTACAGCACAGGTCGCCCCCGAGTTACAACGCCGAATGAGGACCGGTATTTGGCAGTTACTGCCAAAAGAAACAGACGGAGCACAGCATCAGACCTGTCTCGTCAGCTCTCTTCAGCTACAGGTACGATAGTTTCAAGGCAGACCGTGTACAGACGCTTAGGGCACATTGGTCTATATGCTCGTAGGCCTGTCAGATGTGTTCCCCTTACCGCAACTCACTGTCGCCTGCGATTAACCTGGAGTAGAGAGCATGCATTGTGGACACCGCAACAGTGGTCTTGTGTGATGTTTTCCGACGAGTCCAGGTTTAGTTTACAGTCTGATTCTCGCCGGACGTTCAAATGGAGAGCGCCAGGTACCCGTTACCACCAAGAGAACACCATTGAACGACCCCGTTACGGTGGTGCAGGATGGCTCGTTTGGGGAGGAATTATTCTTGGTTCCAGAACTGACCTGCATATTCAGAGTGTAACGATGACAGGCCACATCTATCAGGATGTCATTTTGGAACAACATGTACATTTGTTTCGGGGCGCCATGGGTGCTGAATTTCTGTTTATGGATGACAACTCCCGTCCTCACCGTGCAAACATTGTAGGCGAATGCCTTCAATCGGAGGATATCACCCTAATGGATTGGCCATCATACTCACCGGACTTGAATCCAATAGAGCATGTGTGGGATATGCTTGGCTGACGAACTGCAGCCCATTAACCCCCTCCCACCTGTCTACCGGAACTTCGGAGAGCATTACTTGATGAGTGGTGTAATATTCCACAAGATCAATTGATAATTTGATACTCAGCATGCGTAGGCGTTGTAAGGCCTGTATTGCATCGTCCGGGAGACATACTCCGTATTAACCATCATTCTAACCATGTTATACTGTTTTTTGTAAATAGGTTCTTTTTTGAAATTTGCTCCAGGGAGTAAAAATCGCAATTTTTATTAATTATGTCAAACATATAGCGTCTTTTTTGCTCTTTACCTTTTGTTTAATAAATAGACTTTACAAATAAGTCAAATTTGTTTTGCTTCTGTCTCTTTCTTTGCCTTAACTTCATTATCCTTAATTTATGGACATGAGTGTAATATTTACAAGATCTAACTTATTTATTTATATTTTGGTCTCTGATATATTCAAAAACTATACAATAAATTTTAAAAAAGAAGCAGCGTCTCCGCGTGAAATTTAAACTTTGAAAATTTTTTTAAACATTTTCTACCATGTTTAAATTATTTTTCTTGTTAATATTCCCGTTTTGCATTAAAATAACTATTTTTTGTGGTCAATGATAACAATAATATCTCATGCACCATTTTATAAAAAAGATGATTTCTCATTTGACCAAAAGAAAAAAGAGTGATAGTATATGAAAATTAAAATTTTAATATCATCAAGTTTATTGTGTGTGGTCTAGTGGTTTGTTATTATTATATATATATTGTAAAATAATGAAGTCATTTCTGACATGATATTTTTAATACAGGAGTCGAATTTACAAAAAATCATATACCTGGTTTATTTATTTTTTAATTCAAACTCTCCACCTTTTTTTTCAAAGTACTGTATTTATATTTTAAAAATACACACGAATATATATAATTCGAAAATAGTTTTAGCGTTGCCTTCATATTGTAAATATATAATTGTTTAATTAATATACTATAAATATTGGATATGGGCTTATATATTTATAGCACTATTTTTGCTTGGAATTCCTACAAAAGTCCTATATTCTTATACATTACATTTCTATCATGTAAGTTATTATTAGTCTATATCCTTGTATGTAGGTGTATTAAATAGTTGACACATTCAATAAAGTTATGTAGACTCTTGTCAAAACCTTTCAGATCTCTTAATTTCATCAATAATCCAAAACTGAATGTACCGGTCAAAGAATTAAAATATTCATCAGAATTGGGAACAAGAGCTTTAATTCCCGAATAAGCACCGGAACCACCTGGAACTTTTATTCGATTTATTAAAATCTCGAAGAACTGCGATGGAAAGCGTATTTCCCAATATCCGGAACAGTCTCTTTGCAGTACGTAGATTAATTCAGTATACGGCGCTGAATATTATTAGAAAGCTTAGTCTAGTAATCCCTCTTTGAGCTTAGTAAGGGAAATTGCTCGGAGACTGGAAGCTTACAGATATGTTATATATTATTTATATAGTGGACTACTATATTCCCAGGAAAGTGTGGTTTGCGGTAATAATTGGTATTCAGACACCTGAATCTGAGTTTTACAAGATGCATAATTTAAAGCGATGGATCAAATGAAGATGAGAAAACTCCATGTTTATGAATAATTATTCACAATACTTGAAGTAATGTACTCTACGTGTGTTTAATATGTAAAGTCATAAAAGTTTAGAAAATCTGATTAAAAATTGCATTTTTAAATGTGAAGACGGGAAAGTGTCGTATGTATTAATTTTAGTTGTGTTGTGTTGTTGCAAGTGCCTCCTGAAAGAGCGATGTCAGATCAAGGCCCAGGAAGTTTATATGCAAAGAGCTTGTTTTTTGTAATCAATGTAATGACTTTAATTTTCCCAAGAAAAGCTCATTACGTATGCATATTTAAAGAAACGATAAAAGCCATTCAATTTTTTAGTAAAAATAACTTCTTAGGGTTTGCTAAAAATGTTAATTTTTAATTAATAATAATAATAATTTTAAGTAATCGTCCAATAATTTTTAATTTCTTATAACCATTCTTTAGCACTTTATTTCTCGAAATCTTTTATTATCTTAATTTTTTAAGGCAGTTACTTTGTAACAAAATGTCATTTAAACCGAATTAATTTTAAAGTGGTTTTTTTTTAATGTTTTGATATTGTACGTTTAATAGAGCATATGAATACATGCGGAATGAGGAATGTTTCCTTTAAAGTTTTATATACTACGTTTAAAAATACTACATGTCTACCGTTTTGTTAGGCATAATTTTGCAACTTTCATTGCAAAACTGTTATATAATATGAGTAATACTCTCCAACATTTTATTTTGAGAATCACTTATTCTCTAATAATAACTAAAATATATGAATTAATTAACTAGTTTTTTATTATTTTTTGTAAGGAGGCATTAAATTCGCCCCCTCAAAATGTAAGTAAGAAAAATTTCAATTGTATCGACCACTTGTAATAAGTAAATCCTTATTTGATGAATAAGGGTTTTAAACAGAAGATTTATGTTAAAACAATTTTACAAGTTGCATGAGGGCTATGAGTAACTATGGCAATAAGAAAATACAAGACGAATGATGAATCAGTTTTTTCGTTTTATTATTTTTAGTAAAACAGTTTCATATAGTTCCGACTTAAAAGTTAAAGTCTAATTTAGCTTTCTACTTAAGCAACCCAAAACAACAACTAACAAATATAAAAGAACTTGTAACTAAAAATATATATTAAATCCAAGAGTTATCATCAATCTAATATTGTGGGCTCTAAATGTAATATCAGCAGCGATCTTACATGACATTCTCTTAAAGATTTAGTACCATGTTGTTGTGTTTCAAATTCATTTGAAGCAGGAAAGCCTACACCAAGTCCATTTGAACTTTCCGCATAAGAATGTCAAAAACCAGGTCTTGATCTCCAAGCAACTGTCCTAGGGAAATGACCCAGCAGTCCAGAAGATGAGCAGGAAAATCATTGAGAGAGCAGGGACAGGTAAAGAAGGACTTTAACCCCTGGACATAGGTCATACCACGCAGGTGACCGCTTCTAAAGCCCGCCAAGGCTGTCTGAAGAGCCCTATATCTCCCTCCACATGTAGATAGAGACCAGGACTCTTAGCTGCGTACTAGCGGTGAGCGGGTGGGTTTCGCCAAGTTAAGTTCATTTTAGCTCTGCGGAGCGAATGAAGTTCAGAATGGCTCAAGACACAGGAACTGAGGTTACAACCCCTACGAGCCAGCTCATCAGCTGCCTCATTCCCAGGCACACCCACATGCGACGGTATCCACTGGAGACACTCTTGTTTCTTTGACCAAGCCTGGCCGATTTGGATATAATATCTAGACCAGTTCTGTCCATATCTACATTTCAAAATATTTTTCTGCTGTTATAAAAGCTGTTTGTAAAAACACCAATAAGTTTGAACACAGAAAAGGCTTTTCGCTTCAGTTATTTGCATACTTTCAGAAAAAATTCTTGAAATCAACGTAAGCTCTTCTTAAAATCCATAAAAAATAATATGCTTATAAAATGAAACAATATAAAAATGAGAATTACTAACATCTGTAAATTTTAGCTGAATATTACTTTCAAATAATTAAGCATTGTTCTGTGAAATATTGTTTTAAACATTTTGCATTTTTAAGATACATGGCTTTAGATCGTTTTATAATAGTTAGTAATGTATAAAGGTAATAAATAAACAGTTGAAATAATTTATTTTATTTTCGTAAAGTTACTAACCTAAATTTTTTTAGGTTAAGTTCTTCCGCAGACTTATTGCTTCAAAAGCATAATTTTAGTAATTTTTATTTTTATTAATGTAGAGCTTAATTCATTTCCCCGAATTAAGCATGTGAAAACTTAAAGCCCTTATTGACCGACAAGTTTTCATTAATCTCCATATTGACAAAATTTATCTCTTGCGTCATAATTCTAATCTTCCTTGCTTGGTGAGTGGAACCATAAAATTAGAAGCTTATTCGTGTCATTGATAAGTAATTTGTTAAACAAACAGTATTAAAATGTTTGAATGAAAAAAAGAAAAATCGAATTCAATGTAATTAATACCCTTTTGGAGGAAAAGTTTTTAAATTGGAATTTAATTCTTACAAGTGCTAGTAAATATATAATCGTAAAGCTTTAAAGGACAAAAATAATGTTCATTTAGGAATGCGCGGGATTTTTTTTTGTATACTTTGTTTTTATTTTTAGTATTAGTTCTAAAATCATTTTGGAATATCATTAAAATAAACTTTTATGCATTTAAAATTGTTTGCATATACACTGCTGGCCACCGTAAATGCAACACCCAGTAGGAAGCACGCAAATAACATGAAATTTACAACATGCATTAGCGGAGGTGAGATATGCAAATGATTAGAATTTCAGCGCACACACACACATCACGCACCCTGTGGCGCCTCCTCAAAGCGCTATTTAAGGCTTGGAGATTTCAACGATTTCAAGTTCGGCAATTGTGTTTTTCTTCTGGTTTTTTCAAAAAACGATCAGTTATGTCTCGTAGAAAACAGCGATCAGCTTTCCATCAAGTATCCGAGTTCGACACAGGAAGGATAGTGGCCTACCGAGATTGTGGATTATCTTTCAGGGAAATTGGTAGTCATTTTGGACGAAACCAAGCAACTGTAATGCGGATATGTGACCGTTGGATGCAGGAGGGTACGTCAGACCGCGATCGCATCCACCTCAGTGCACCACTTCACGTGAGAACTGGCAAATTGCGCGCATGGCAGTGACGGATCGCTCAGTCACATTACGAACCATAGCACAGCACATTCAGTCTGTAACGCATCATTCAGTGTATGCGCGTACCATTCGACGCTGCTTACAGCAGAGTGGTCTGTCCGCAAGACGTTCATTGCTTGGTCTACCCTTGACGCAGAACCACAGACTTCTCCGCCACCAATGGTGCGATGAAAGAAGGATGTGGGTGGCAGAATGGAATGAAGTTGTCTTTACTGACGAGTCACGCATCTATCTGCAACACCACGATGGTCGGATTCGAGTCTGGAGACACCGTGGAGAGAGGAGGCTGAACAGCTGCGTTTTGCACCGCGACACTGGTCCTGCAACGGGTATTATGGTATGGGGCGGTATTGTATATCTTTTCTCTCACTCCTCTAGTACGCATTGCCGGTACTTTAAACAGCCAGCGCTACATCTCCGAGGTGTTGGATCCAGTAGCCTTTCCTTACCTTCAGGGCTTGACCACAGCCATATTTCGACACGTCAATGCGCGACCACACGTGGCACGCATTGTCCAAAGGTTCTTCGTCAATCACAAGATTAAATTGCTTCCCTGGCTGGCTCGCTCTCCGGATCATCCGCCGATAGAAAACATCTGGTCCATGGTTGCTCAACGATTGACCCAGATTACACCCCTAACTGCCACACCAAATCCACTTTTTCAACGTGGGAAGCTGCTTGGTCTGCTGTACAACAAGAACACATCCAAAGTCTCTTTGAATCAATGCCGAGGTGTGTGGCAGCGGTGATCTCCAACAATGGCGGCTACTCTGGCTACTGATTCTGGCAGGAACCACACTTCACAGAAGTCTATGAATTTAATCATTGGATACTTGGTCAACATGTTATCTACAAAATAAATTTTGTTGTGCTATCTCTTGTCTTTCTTGGTGTTGCATTTACGGTGGCCAGCAGTGTATTGTGAATACTATTTACTTATTTAAAAAATGCGTTAAATATGTGTATATTATTTTCAATATTATACTTTCTGTCATCAATATCGTTTAATACAAATGTCTTAGTTTCATACGCGTATTTTGAAAATGAATTTTGAATGTTGTTGTTTCTTACACTAAAATTTGTTGTCTTTTCATTTTGAATTCTCATTTTTACATTTATTGCTTGATATGTTTCTCTTTCCTTTTCTTCAAAAAGAAAGTAATTTTTTTTTCGTTTACTAGTAGTAAATGAATTACATTTTATATAAGTATACATACAGTGCTAGGTGAAGCTACCGCCGCATCAACCGTATCAATGATGCGGGCTCACAAACAACAGGGGCCCCAAATGTGTAACAACAAAACCACTAACTGGGCTTTCATTTCTAATAAAGGGCTCCGAAGAAGTTTTGATGCGGAGAACTGGCTACGCCAGTGATACAGTATTTTCATCTAGTTGTTATTTATAACATTAAATAATTATTTTAAACAATCATTTTTTCCCTTTCTAAAATCCATTGTATTCATGATTTTAAGGTGATTGAACGTAATTATAAAATTTAAATATTTTATTAAAATTGTTAATTAATACAATAAAGTACTACAACATGCACTTAAAAATATTTTTGTGCACATAATTTTTTAAAAATTTGGAAAAAAAAATATTTTAAACAAAAATTTCCATTAGAGCTCCAGCTTTCTACAAAATTACTCTTTACAGGTAAATATCTGTATTATATAATTATAAAACGTTTATACATGTCACAAGTTATGCATTTGTAGAATTTAAGTTTGAGTATTCCATCTGCAAGCTACCTAATATATTTTATATTATTCTTTATTGTTAGCAATTTTTCATGATAAAAAAAATAAATAAAATATATCGAAGTTGAAAGATTCAAAGTGCCAGGCACAGTTCTATAAAATTCTACAAAAAGAAATGTTTGGAGATATATAATTCCGCATAAGTTTAAATATTTTGGGAAAGTTTAAAATTCCAAAAACGCTTTTTTCCATAAGATATGATAAATGATCATACATTTTGCGTGAATTTTTCCAATTCTAGATGGCATCAGTTTTGATCTATAAAACAACTCTCCAATACATCAAACTTACCTCTCCATTTTTAATATATATATAAACGCGATATAGATTGTCCTTTCAGTTGCGTAATTTTAGTTAAGTGTGTTTCAGAAAATGATGTATTTTAAACACAAAAGAAGTTGTTTACAGAATCCCGGAACTCTGTTCTATTTTTTTTCGAAGTATATTTTATAATCTATTGACACAACATTTTTATTTACAAGGTATTATCTTCTAAGCAAAGATAACATAAAATTGATTAGATTATGCTTCCAAATAAAGCACAAATTTTTGTCATTAGATAAAATAGCTGAGAGAAGGCAGGTTAAATAAAAAAATTCAAATATTTAATTAAAATTCTTTTTAATTTAGCGGGAAATTTTTTTATGCTATTGTTTCGATAAAAGCTGCTGTCAGCCTGTCACTTGCATTGTTAAAGTCAAAATGTAAATGTAAGTTCAAACATGTTCTACATATACTATTATAAATTTCTTCCTAAATATTATCTCACATTGATAATTACAATTATTGTCACAAAAAAAATTAATATAGCTTGTACAGTATGAAATATTAAAAATTTTAAAACCGGTGTGCAATTTAAAATAATATATAAATACTTTAACAACTCAATCACATTTTTTAAAATAATATTTTTTAAAGTTTACTTTTGGAGTTAACATACTAAAATTGTATGTTTTCTGAAATTTTTTTTACACCAAATGAATAGTTCATAAAATAATGCTAAAACAAATACACATACGATTCCCAGCATTGCAGTTTCTCTATTTAATTAGGTGCTAGTTTGATATCACGGGGCACGCGCCAAGTTGTTGCTTATGTTCGCCAAGATGGGCGATAACATTACAATATAATTACCTTGATATTTTTATCGTCTGGCGATGTGGGTGCCACACACATAGAGATAACGTATATTAGAAATAATTAACTTTTTAATTTACATTCATTGTTAAGTTTAATATATATTTTGAAAAATTTTATTCATTAAATATAAAAATACAACTATTATTTTATGAAGTAATCATAATATATATATATATATATGTGTGTGTGTAATCGTTATTTATAAAAAAAATTATGTATTTTTTTATAAAAAGTACTGCATAATATTATTTATTTATAATTATCTTATTTATTTATAATATGTTTTTAGTATTCTTGTATATAATTTTTATAATAATGCAATACGATGATTATTCTTTTCTATATTTTACTATTAAATAATATTATGATTATTATCATATATAATGATTATTATTAAATCATACTATATGAATATTAGATATAATAACAATTAAAGTATATTATAAGATTATTATCATATAAGGCATAATATTATTAGTAGTAAATATAACGATTATATTATATTCATTATTTATTGATTGATCATGATTATTCTCATTCTCTTCCTATATTCTTCATTTGAAATATATTTCAGTTTATTTCAAAACAATTCCTTGAAATCATCTTCCTGAAGATTGTTTTACTGCTAGGCCGCCATCTTGAATTCCATTCCAGCGACAACAAACGCTGCTTGGCGCGATTACTTTATCGAGCCAAGCAGCGCTGGGGGCCTTGCACCGTAATATCAAACTAGTTCCTGTAATTATTTTACACACTTCAAAGAAAAGGTTTTTTCCTTTTTGTATAGTTATAAGCAATTAGAAACATTTGAACAAACAATTGATTAAATAATTTGTGTTTTTTTAAATGCAATTAAATTTCAATAATATGTTAATCAATTGGGTTAACAGTTAATGAACAATATGAACTACGTAATCATACAAAAGTTTTCAATGAAAACTTATTACTGCTTTTTTCCTGCTTGATTCTGTTCTGGTTGTTTAACAAAATTAATTACATTGATGGAATTTGGTGGAAGGGTGGAATTGCAGTGGAATGGGGGAAAAAAGTACTTGAAGACATGGAGAAGCCATGAAATATTTTCTATTTTACAAAAATATCACAGTTAAGTGTTGACATAAGTAACGAAAATGGTAGACATTTTGTTCGGAGGGGGGGGGGGAATGTCTGTGACAAAAACTACGCTCTTTAAATTTACTTAAAAATAATTCATAATTAGAATTTATATATGTAGAGTCCTTTTTAGGATTCCTACAAAAATAATAACCCACCAATTAATAGTCTCGAAAATATTAATATTTTATGAAAAATTTGTTTTAACTGATTAAAAAATTAAAAGAAATTTAATTCTATTACTAAGAAAAAGCTATTTGCAAGTACAACGCTATCGAATCTGTTATCATTTTACAAAATTATATTATTGCTCAAGTCATGTACATTATTTTAAGAAATAGGAAGTTATTCTTCCCTACTTATATAGGGGGGAGAAGTAGTAAAATTTAATAAAAATAAATTTAGATGTATATATACTAATACGATTACGTTTACATAGAGACATACTCTAATGGGAAGCATTATTTTTCAGATTATCACCAATACCATAAAAAGATCGGTGTTTAATAGAAGTATCGGAAATAAATACAATAAACATGTTAATACTCCTTCTTATCTGATTGTAATTGGAAAATCACAAATTGTATGCGCTCGTAGTATTAATGCTTATTTTTTCCCCAATTAATATACATTTAATCTAATTTGGAGATGTTTTATGCAAAACAATGATTTGTAAGGCTTCATACTGAAAATTCTAAATTTTTAGCATTATTTACCGAAAAATATGTTCAAATATTAACAAAAGTAAATGAAAAAGATGTTAGATAAGTATGACATAAATTGAAACAAAGCATTCGTATCTTTAAAGAAAAGTAAAGTAAATTACACAATGGAAGTATTTTTCGATTTTTAGAGAAATAACATTTAATTTGTATCAGGCAAAGCAGGAAAACACCAATTATAGGTATAAAATTACGAAAATTAAAATATTTATGAGTTCCAATTCTCATTTTACATAATGAGTGTAATATGATGATTCAGTTACAGTCACAGTCAGCACAGTAACTCACTTTTAACAATTTGAGGAAGTTTCTTCCCCATTTTTAAAGAGTGCTTGTGCAATTTTTGATAAAGTGACACTACAGTTGCTTAGCTACAATTGATCGCAAGTGATTATCTGCAAACTGATCTGCATTTTCTATTTATTATTTGAGATATTATTTGAAGAAAGCACGGTTCTACTTTGGATTGTTACAAAAACTTTCCTGGGTTTTTCTCTAAATGCATTTGGTTGTTATTTAACATTTTTGATACACTTAATTTTCACAATTGCTGCTTGTAAATTTAATACTCTTGAAGTACGTTTATTTGTTTTATTCATTGTAGTTAATGAATATTGATTATATAGTTATTTTTTCTGGGTAATGTGTTCTCTAACTCACAAAGGAAGATTATCCGCTTTATTATAATTATTTTTAATTTAATTTATTACCTCTGAATATTTCGGAGCAGTTGCCACAATGTACATCTAATTATTCAAACTTATTTGCCATAAATAATAATAATGATCGGATGTAAAAAATTCAGATGCACCTTATTTTAGGCATGAAATTATTTAACGAATAGTGCTTATTTTTTTTTAAAAAAATTCGCAGAGTTAGAATATGTTTATAGGTTTGTTGAAAAAAAATTATGCATTGTATGTTTTTATTTTTCAATTAATACATATATGGACTTTTACCACTTTATAATTCATTAAGATAGGTTTCGAAAGATAACATGAATTCTCGAATTAATTTCTTTTTTTAATATCTTTAGATTTTTCAAACCACTTTCAGTTGAAATTTTTCCAGAAACTCATTATTACAATTATATATTTTTTTAGCCGCTACTAGAGGGTGCTATCCATGAAATAACTCTCACACTTGGAGACTTGCACTGGCTTTAAAGGCTTTGCTGCCAAAATGCAGCCCATTAAATAAGAAAATCCCACTTATGTCTAATTGTGGTTGATAGTTTATTAACATCACCTTTGAAAGCAACCACTACTAAGAGCATGTCAACTTATTACTTATTTGATTCTATTTGATTTTAATTTGTGTCGCACCATGAAAAAGCACGAGGACTATTGGGGTAGGACTTCACAATTTCGAACACACTCGGTCAAGTGATGAGTGCAACATCTGATCTGAACTCCACTCTTAAAATTCAACAACGTGAGGACTTTGAGCATCGGCAAATTAAAAATACCTGCCCTTCCATACGGTAGGCCTCAAGGTGCGTCAAGACTCGAACTCTGATTCGATATAAACAACACCAACATGAGTTCATGATTATGGTAACTTGGCCACCATCACCCTAACAGTGACTTGTAGAAATTATTAAAGGGTGTGACGAATTGATACGGTTCCTTTCACTAACTCTTTGGGGATTCCTTTAGGGTATGCATTCTTTCAACCAAATTTCACCGAGACAGAAAAACGTGATTATGCGAATGAGGTTTGATATCTATATATTCTGTATTCGCGAGTGTTGAGAGTTAGTGAAGTGAGAATCGAAAATCAGTAAAGAGAGGATTGAAATTTACTGAAGTGAGGATGCTCGGATGTGAAGTGAATGAATGAAAAGCAAGCAATCCAGCCGTAGTACGTAAACACACAGTATAGGACGTGGGAAAATATAATCACTAAGAAGGACTCAAGCCAACTATTAGTGTTCAAGGCCTCGCCTAACGGATAAAAAATTGTAAGAGTTCAGGTACTGTGCTTAAATTTTAAGTAGAAGTTTGAGAGAGTTAAATTGTTAGCGCGCGTCCAAGGTAAAAACGAGCTTGTGTAAACTATTGTAGGAATATAATTAAATGATAGTATATATAATCCCTACTCTACCTTGTCTCACCTCAGTCTTCTAAGCGTTGATCAAATTTATCTTAATTGTACTATTATTGTGTATGTGTTGAATAGTGTGACAAATAAGCAATTTTAAAGAATCATGTCGTCTGATCAATTAGTCCCTCTCACACATCTAGCTGGGTTAGAGGGAAGTAGGAATAATACTTTCTCTTTCTTTATCAATAGTGTACAATTTGTTTTTAATCTGGTTAAACTGGTTTCGATTGGACGACTTTTGAATTTATATATTCTCCTACAATTTAACAGATTAGAGGATTACTCAGTATTGTTAATTTCTTTTCTATTTTAATGTTTTAACGCGTTAAGAGTAATTTTGGGAAAAAATGTTAATAAGAAAACTTTAAAAAAATAATTTTTTTTGTTTGAATTGATCGGAAGAAAAAAGCAATATTTTCACGCACAACACTCAATCTAGTTTTTTATTTGTCAAATAAAAAATGAACTTGCATAAACATGTAAGGTATACTTCAACATTTCTGTGTACTTCGTATACCTTTTCATATGATAATTTAGGTCGCATCTAATAATAACTGAAAGAGTTTTGAAATTTCAAATTGAATTCTCTGTATTCAAAAGAAGTCTCGAAGTTTCCTTTTCAAAATATGTTAATAAACGTGAAGAAATCCATGGATATTAAATAAGGTTTCAAATATATGGTTTTGAAACCATGTATATTTTATTGATAGATTTTAGGAAATTGCTTTGGGGTGTATTTATAGATTTTGATTTACACGTTTTAGCATATCCAAAAGGGAAAAAATATTTTTAAATCTTTGTGATAAAAGTATTGCATACATTGGTGCATAAAATCAATAGTAATATTTTCATCGAGGAGATTTAAAATATTGCAATTGATTTTATGCACAAATAAGATTTCGAATAATATCATAATCTTCGGGGAAAAGTTATTTAGCTTCCCTTTTTTTCATATTTCAATAAGAGAAGTGCTGAAATCTTAATTTGCTTAAAAGCATGTTTAAACAATTGTTTTTCTATATTGGCATTTTTATGCAATATTTCTTGCTTGTTTGATTGAACCATATCAATGAAAGGATATATATATGGTGGTGGAGTGTGTGTATGTGAAATATTTACTCAAAATTCGAATCCTATTTATTTTTTTATATTTAATTCATAATTCAGAGGATTACCGTTTTCAAAACGCGTCTCATTTCATTCAACATCATAAGATTAAAACCTAGATTTTGACATATTTACTAGTGATCCTTCGTTGAAAAAATTAGACGAGTTTTTGACAGACGTATTGGAGATTTCAGTAAAAGAATAAGAACAGAGGTACACGTGACTTACCATCCTGTTTAAATTTTCCTCTAAAACAATGTGATGCATTTTTATAAATAACTAATAATTCCCTTCACTTAAACACAGGATTATATTTTTGTATTACCTAAGTATTAAAATATGGAGTTTGAACAATTCCCTCTCATGTGTATTCTGGATCTTGTTCAAAGCACGCGCTCAAAATAACTCTCCTGATGGTATATATATGCAGGAAGAGAGACAGTGAAAATATAACATCAAAAATAAGTAGCTTGAAGTAGAAAAGAAACTCGACTAACAAAGAAAGATACAGTTATAAACAACAAATGATATTTGCTATGAAGTGATTCTTGTAACACAAAGCGGAAATATCAACTCGGTTGTAGGACTAAGGCCTGTTGTGGACGACAATAGACGGAACAATACTTTTAGGTAGAGAGTCAATGTCATTATGGATAATGACTTGAGGGATAGCTCTCAATCCTTTGTCAGGACCATTAGTTACATTTCGTCTTCTGAGTGGGATGCTGGCAGAGCGCACAAACGATGTCTAATAATTTCCCAGATGTGTTTGATTGATGAATCAATGATATATAAAATATGCAAACATCTTTATTTGTGTTTCTACACATTCACACAAACTATTCAATATAGAAAAGGCATGCATATTTTCAGAAATATGGATAGTTGGTCCTATAAATATGCATATTTCAGGAAATATGTATTTAAATGAATTGTGCAAGTGTTCTGAAATGCTGGATGGCCTCGTGGTTATAAAGCGAGTTTATTGGAAAGAAATAGTGAATTAACCATTAATGGTTACAAGTGGCGTAACGGAGAATATTAGAGGACCCCCCTTCCCTGCAAAGTCAGATTTTGGGCCCCAAGCCTAAATACGTACTTGGAGTTAATCACGCTTTGCTCCCCCCCCCCCTGCAATGCGGGGGTGTACGTTACACCACTGATGGCTGCTCTTTATCGCCTAGAGAATCTAGAATTGTGAAAGGTTTTACTAGAAGACAAGCGTTAAATAAGTAAGTCCTGTTAAGTTAACAAGGAAGGTAATTCTGGCAATTGAATGCATTTACCGGGGATCAAATTGTAAGCTTACTGGGCTTTACTGTCTTATTTCTTCTGAATCGCACGCAGATGTGTATACTGGAATTTGGATCATCTTGACAGAAAAAAAATGTGAATCATTGCGAAAGGAAAACTACCTGACACGTAACGAGACACATCGTATGGTTTGCGGTGTAAATGCTAGAATCAACTACTCCAGACATTCTGTGGATTGTGTCGGGAACTTTAAGTGTTCCAATATTTGAGGGAATAGTTTCTGGGTGATTGACCGTGAGCCCTTTAGGAATGCCAACCCCCCTCCGACGTTAAAGATTGTGATAACGTCAGTATCGAGTTATTCAGACTCGAGCAAGTGAATGTTGCATTGTGATACTCATAAATGAGTCTTGGTTCTGTTGAAGGATGATTCCCTGGTGAGAGTTTGCAGCTTCGGAGAAATAAAACAAATCTATCTACTATTGTTGAATGCTATACCTCCCGCTAAATTAGCAAAATATATTGGAGCGACATCAAACCCGATTGCAAGTCATCTCTGGTACACATCAGAGACACTGTTGTCATGGCAATATGTTGATAAAGTGGCTGAAAAATGTTCTTTCTGTGTAAGAGTACTCGCAAACGCAAATGATATTCATCGGCGGACAAGCTACGCAACATGTAAGCTGTTTATTCTTTTTGTGTTTACGGTCCTCACCGCAATTTAGCATATATAGGACATAAGTGACTGTTCTTTTGTAATGTGTTCCACCCTTAATTGGAGGAAAAACAATGGAGGTTAGCTTACAGTATGTAGCGGTTCCTATATAACAGCCTTCGAACAGAGGGGATCACTTTTGTCTAGTTACTTGGCTTCGGATCCATAGGTTGCGCGTTCTATCCCCGACATTGGTGATCCTAGCTGAAAAGAAAAAAACGCAAAACCTTCAGATCTCTCATGACGCCATCTCATCGCAACAAAAACAATTAAAGTCGTCAGACCTACTTGATGCAACAGCGACAACTCACACTCTCGCCATAACAAATATCTCGTTTATTCGCCTATCCACCGATTCACAGGTGGGAGAATAGTGTAGCGGCTTCTATATAAGCAGTAACAGCCTCCGGAAAAAGGTAATCACTTTTATCTAGTGGTGATGTTACTTGGCTTCGGATCCATAGATCGCGGGTTCTAATCCCCGATGGAAGTATATAGGTTTCCATCAATCCGCACTTTAAACTGAATCTGAATCTTGTAGCGTTGCTGTTTGTATGGCGACAAAAAGTGGTTCTACTTGCTGCTATTCCTCCCTGCGTATTTATCTGCATTAAAATTACTTTATAAATAAAACTTACGTATTTAAGCATGTATTCCTGTCTATGTAGCATTTTTCATTACATTCTACACATACTTTCATTATGTTACATTTTTTATGATGGGCTGCGTGTATGTGTACCTTTAAAGCATATTTATCTTTACAAAGTGAACTATTTCTTTCCCTTAGTAATACAGATCTATATTTACGTATGGAATTTTATCATGCCCCGTAATTGAGTGTCATAATTCAATATTATATTCAAACAACCCAGCATTATTTTTTTTATCTTGTAACAGATTTACTTTCCGAAACAATGTTTTGGAAATAAATTACATACAAGGGAAACATTTATTTATATTTTTATGGTTTGGTTTATTTACTGTAGCAAAAATGTGTACTCTTGTCTCCCTGAATAATTTCATTTATAGCGTAATATTAATTTATGCGTCAGTTTATTTTTTAAAAAAAATTAGTAAAATTACTTCGCACTTATGTGTTGAAATATGTATTTGTTACATTTTTCGTTTAAATGAATGATGATACATTGAGCCATAAAAATAATACTTCCATTTTTTTTCCCGAAAGTAATATTTTCTGTTTAATAAAATAAATTCAGCCATTTCTTTCTGCTAACTTTCATTTTCGATGCCAAGCGCCCTAATCTTTTAAAGACGTCATTTCTGTTATTCTTTGGAAACACATTGTGTGTGTGTGAACAGAATTTATTGGAAGGTAAAAATGAAAGTTTTTGAAAGCATGTACAATATTTTTATGATACTTTTTTAATGCATTGTGTTGGATTATTCATCTCTGCAATCCGAGTAATTTTGTTTTATATCAGTATTTCATTTTCTTAGATGCAATGTCTTTAAATTAAAAAACAAAAATAGAAGAGCATATATTTTATTTTTGACAATTTCAATTAATACTTAATGATTTCGAAATATTAAATTTTTAAGTAAAATAAAATATTTAATGGAATTAAAGTCGGGGTCGTTTTCATTATTTCAAACTAAAGATTTTTATGATATAAGGTAATAAACTATAATTTTGCATTTTTAACCATATTTTAAACTTCAACATATTAATCTTGAATTATTATTAGATTTTATAACATTTTTAATTTCAAAATCCACGATAAAATTATGATTCAACAGCTAGATGTCTGTTTTACCACGGTAGTAAGAAAACGTCAAAGTCACTGTGAAATACTAAACCACATTGCAGAGGTTAAATATTAGAGAATAAATAATACAAAATTGTCAAACGCCAGAACAAATACGAAGATTTAAAATAATTTTAAATAATATAAAATTTTCTAACGCCAAAATAAATGCGAGTATTTAAAATAATTTTCTGTTTTTTTATTTTTTATCTTAAAAATATTAGTATATTTATTTAGTACTCACAATGATCACTATGGTACTGCACAATGATTCTTCAATTAAACGATTCAAATAATAATCAAACAAAAACACTATTTTAACAATGCACAATATATACACATTGAACTTTTCACTAAATCCATTCAATTTCACTTATAAGATATACACAGCACTATACGTCAACTGTATAGCTGCAGATATACTGCTATAAGCATGTCGGTGACGCGAACGCACGAGATTTCACCCATCCAAAAAGTGTCTAAAGCGAACAGCACACTGCGCATGCGCCAGTCAGAGCATGTCGGGACGCGAACCCATAAGATTTTCCCCTACCAAAAAGTGCCCAACGCCGCTAAAGAAGTTTTCACTTCAAAAATTGTTACTATTATAGTACATTTTCTTTATTTACGAATAGATTCGTAAATGAATATGAACTAATTAGTTTTGAGAGAGAGAGAGATTACACACACACATACATAATATGCACCATAGTATATATGCATATTTCGTGCAAAATAGGAAGGTTGGGATCCAAATATATACCCAAATTTCGAATCTTATTATTTTTATTTTAGTTTACGTGTCTGATTTCATTTCTTTTTCTAAATTATTAAAGCATTCATTATTTTGATCAAATTATTAGTGATTTAAAAAGATTTGACCTTGAATTTTTGACAGATTTATTTGTGATACTGAGTAATAGAATATGATAATGGCTTTCACACACTTTACTAACCAGTTAAAATTTTTCCCTAAAACAATAACATGATTACTATAATTAATATATTTCCCTTCACTTAAACACATATTATTTTCATGTTACGTTTCCCCCCGTTTTTCCTTCCATACTTAAATGTAGAATTTGAATAATTCCTTCTCTTTTATTCTGGAACTTGAAGTGAAGCGCACAATCAAAGTATCTCTCCTGATGTTAAAATGAAATAAATGTGATCAATATTAAGAAGCTATTTTTATTACCACTACTACTATATGAAAAATGAATCTCATCTTCATATCGATACGTTACATATAAATATACATTTAATAATTTTTTACTATAGAGACAGAAATCATTAGAACACTAAAGATAAATAAAACATACAAAAACAGATATCGGAATTTAAAAAAAGATATAGGAATTTAAAATATATGGATGCTGCAGTATTATAAACATATATCTATATATATCTGGACGTAAAATTATATACATATATATAAATTATCAATTTATCAACGAAGGTAAAGCAATTTTAAGCATAACCACGGATCTTAAAATAGACAAGTTGTGTTGAAATCTTTTCAATGCTTTTGCACAAAATTTAGAATTCTAATTTTATAGAGTTTTTCAAGTTTTATCAAAATTACCAACTTTCGGAATAAATATTTATATCATCACTAGGGTAAATAGGTTTAGAAGATTTTAGGCCTTACTTTGATATATGAATACACTTGCTTGGATATAAGATATGAATAGAAAATTAAATATTTTATACTAAATCATACAAAATCATATCTGTAGGGAATTAGTTGGCACAAGAAATTAGAAAACATCAAAAGGAAATGGATTGACAAAAATATTAAATAATTAAATTTTAACACATTCCAACCGAAACTCTTCTCGAAACATATATAAAGTTTTAATTAGAATGACATTAATCATGGGTATAAGCTGGAATAAATAATTGAACTTTATTCTTTTGAAAGTTCGAACAAAATAATCCTTAGGCACTGTCATGCAGTATAAAACTTAATCCTCATCAAAACCCATTAAACATGAAATAGCTTTTTGTAAAAGGTCATTTTTAAATATGTACAACACAGAGATCTAAATTCAATCCCCAGAGCAAAACATCAATTTCAATTAAACCGAAAACTCTTCTTTTATTTTTTTTTCCGGCTACAATCAGCCATTTTAATCCTATTCTGACTTTCTAGTCCCCGAAGAAGAGTTTTAAACAACTAATGATGACAAAGAATTGAGAAATTCTTCGCAAAGAAGGTATTCTGCTGCTTCAATGGGTAATTATTTAATCCTGTCACATTACCATTTCTCAGTTGAAAACCACTCAAAGAAATAAGTTCTTATTCCAAAGGGTTTTCGAGAAAATGGTGACGCGAGGTATTTTGGTAATGTGTTCCACACGATGGAGGATATTTGTTTGGAAATTCTAAGAAAATAAAATTCTGGGGGAGTAAATAAATGCTACGTATCACTTCTTGTCTGAATTTTCTCATTGGTTCCTAAGCAAGAAAGTTTTTAATATTTTAATGGGGAAATCTATGTTGGAACATTAAGTTTTTTCGTGGAGGAAAATAGTTCTGGTTACGGAATGCCTTTAATAAAGTGTAATCATTTTGAAGAACGACTTTTAATAAAATGGAGTATTGATTACTACGTCCACTGTTGTAGTTTCAATAGATTTGTAAATCAAAATTTGATGCTTTTATTATAACATCCTTGAAAAACATTAAATTGATAGAAGAAATCAAAGAATCTAATGATATTGTAGAATTAAACCTATAACTTGTTGAAACTAATCAGAATTTAAGGTGAGATCTCTTAAAACCAACACAATTGTTGTATTGTAGTTAAATAAGGAATTGATATTTGTCAGGCACGATGGAAAATTCGTAGACCGTGTTCTTTTGTGGCAATATAAAAAAATATAAGGTGTCAAATCTGGAGAGCGTGGTGGCCAGTTAGAAAGCTCATCTCACCCCCATTCAATATCTCATTTGAGCTATTCTTCACTTTTATTTGGTGAATCATACATGAAAATTCATATCGATGATCACTGAACTTGTGTGATGATGCGCCCCGCTTTAAATCTGTGCTGGGAATGATGAAAAAAACCCAGCAAAGTACTTTTACATAATGATCTCAAGAATAAACACACACATATACATATATATACCAAAAATATCCAGTTAATTTTACAAATAGTTATCTGTATAAAGAAATTCTAAATTGTGAGGATTATTTTTAGATTCTTAGTTTGATATTAATAATAAATATGAAGGTGAAATTGTAAATTAGCAGAATGTGTGTGAATAAAAGTGCTAACAAAACAAGCACTTTCAATAAATACACATTGACATTACTAAGCCCTTACAACACTCATTCAACGTTGCATTTAACTGCTTCTTCACACGCGCGCCGTTGCCACTCTGCCTTTGATATATATAGTCAATAGTTCCTTCGGGTAGTTACTCTTTTCGTTGTTCCTGCTTCTTGCAAGCTCATCTCACTTCATTTCGCGCTGTTTAAGTCACGTGTCGCGTTACTAGAAGTTGCTGCCATTTGACGGAAACGAATGTGGACTGAGTGTTGTCCTTCACAAAAATGTAATGTAAATATATTCATACTTCTACATATATCATCTACATTTAATTATTTAATTACCTCTCTACACAATTCATAAATAGTGATACTGTAGCACTTAAATTGTATTTTAGGTTGAAAATAGTGTTATTTTGGCAAAAATTATTGAATTGTTTTTTATTTATTACTTCAGTAAAATACTTTGCCTTGAAATTAAAGAATGATATTACAGAAATATATATTTGTCTTATATAGCAAATTCAGTAAGAATTATTCTGTAAATACGACTAATGCCTATGAAGTTTTTTTTTTCTTTTTCCTTACCCAGTGGCGTAATGTACACCCCCGCTATCCCCACATTGCGAGGGGGAGATGATTCTAGGGGCCCTAAAACCGAAATTTTCTTATGGTTTTGCAGTCCTTTATAAGATCCAACTTGGGGCCCAAGACCTGACTTTGCAGGGGGCCCGAATATTCTCCGCTACGCCTCTGTCATTATCAGAATATTTTTCCATTACTAATAAACTTCAAGTTTTCTTCCCATACAATTTCCTAATTTCATCAAAAAGATATCCTTTCTTTTAACACAGTGCTTCTCAAAGTTTCAATATTCGTCACCCAATATTCAATCCTAATTTTCATCGTGCCCCCCCCCCATGCAAAACTATACGATACGACTTTAATCTCTTTAGTGTCACCGGCGTGTATAAATGTTTCGCTTAGCTAAAGCGTTAATTTACCCTGACGAATACATACGTCTTTTCCGAAGTATGATTTTTCTGTGCTCTGCTATCCATAAAATTATTCCGAAGACTTTGGAATGCAATACAAGGACCTTGACAATGTTTGTCAAGGATTTACTTATTTCAGATTATTTGCTTCTTTATTCCTCCCCTCCCCCCCAACACATTACCGCGCCAAAGTGGAAAACGGTTGAAATTGGGTAGCGAATCGCGTAACTTGTTATCGACAGTTAAGAGATTAATTAAAAACCGTACAAATTATCAAGATAAGTGTTAATTTTTGTATATAATTTTATATATGACAATCCCATGGGGTCACTGGTAATTATTAAACTTGTTCTTAACTAGTATTGTTAAATTAATTATAAAATATATATTGGACAGTACTGATACATTTATAAGTGTATTATGTCAGAATGTTTTTTGTTTGTTTACTTTCAGTAAAGTAATAATTTTTAAAAATAATCTTTTGTTTTTGTCTTTCCTATATGATCGCGCCCTCCTCGTAGAGTTGTCACGCCCCCCCCCCCCAAGGGGGGCATGCCCCACAGTTTGAGAAACGCTGTTTTAACTTCACAAAAAACAAAATAAAAAAAACTGAAAAGAATTCTAACCGAATCAAAACTAAGCGACTCAATAACATTTCATGTTTGTTTTACTGAACCTAAAGGTAATACAATTGTTACTTTCGTTCGATACAGTTTCGAATTCTTTGACATAACATTGAGTGACATCTCACTCCTGGAAGAAAACTGGATTACCAGCTATTTGATCATAAAATGAAATCAATCCTTTTCTCTAATGAAATATTTTCGAGAAAAAAGAAGTCCGACGGATTCCGGGCTTTTATCATTATTGAACTCTGGATCTCTTCTGCTTGACCATGTCCAAAAAAGAATTGTTTCCTTTTCGCTGGCTTGAAGTAATCGCTACTTTTTTGCCGTCCTGCTTTCTCCGGTCAACCAGAAGCTAGTGTTACAATCGCATTATGTCCGGCTTTGTTTTTCCCGTTTTTTTTTCGTAATCCAGTGGAAGGTTTTACCAGGAAAACAGTTAAGGATTATTGTTGGAATGCGATTCCCTAGGGAAACCGGACCTCTGTGAGGGAGTTGTAATAATGTACATACTTCTGTGGAGTTAGTTGAAGGGGGAGTTTTACTTTTGAAAGCTGTCTTCTCATGCAATGTTCTGAATTGCAGTTAAAATCGATTAACACGAAACAGAAGAGACTGAAACATTTTTTCGCGTTATTTTATTTACATACATATATGCATAGATTAATAAAAGTTTTAGCCAGAACTTAAAGTAGTTTTATACAGAATTCTCAAACATTTTCAAGTACAAAACGCTTATTGAATTTTTAGAAAATAGTTTGATATTTTTCTTTGCACTGATCTTTTAAGCAACAAATTGTTCAATATCGTCCATTTTGTTATTCATTTCACCTTTAAAATATGCATTTAAATAACTGCGCATACCTTTCATTTCGGATGACATGGGAACAGAAGCTGCCTCATTCATTTCATTTTCATCGTTGGAATCTGCATCAATGATATTTTTTTAGCTTTAAGCAAACTCTAAAA
This sequence comes from Trichonephila clavata, assembly GCA_019973975.1. NCBI lineage: Eukaryota > Metazoa > Arthropoda > Arachnida > Araneae > Nephilidae > Trichonephila > Trichonephila clavata. The sequence continues at coordinate 210,433 of BMAO01019887.1, read as the reverse complement.
TCTCTCTGTCTGCCATAATTGATACTGTACGCAGATTATCATCATCTACTGCAATGAATCCTTTCAGTAACGCAATAGGACAATCCAATCTGGCTGGTGTTTTCCGTATTTTGTTCATTTCCAGAAGGGAAATCTTTTCATGTTAAGAGGAAAAAAGATGCATAAAAATATATAATAGTTTATCGGGACCGTTGTATTATTTCGTGTTAACAGATCTTTCGTCTTAAACGTTTTCGTGTTGAACGCATTTTCACTGTATTTTCTTTTTAATTTTAGCGTGGAAATTGCTACCATTAATTGATATCAAATTTCAAAATTTATTGACATTCTTCTAACTTAATGAACTCTTACTCTAAATATGTGAAGTACAATATGTAAAATTTTGTTTTAATAATGGTAATCAAAAAAAAAAAAAAATTACAAAAATTTACTTTTCACTTAAAATTGCATTTTTTTTTTGTTCTTATTACTTTTATTTTTGGTTAAAAAATAAGTAACATTATGACCACAACATACCTTCGATAAATGTGTATTGAGTGGATACTTGCGTCGCACTGTTCAGCAACTCGAGGAAGAGACGTACCTCTTAATTTTGAACCATGGTCAAGTGATGAGGACGACACTCTCGAGTAGGCAACCCCTCTCCAAACTACTACACCTCCTCAACGGGAGGACGTTTGATCTCGGGACAGATGTAACGCGTGCATCGTTCCCCTATACGGCTGTCATCAGCGGGTCTTGGCTCGAATTCATGACACGCCGGCCACAAGTCTGGTACCTTGACCACTAAGCTACCTCGCCTTTCTCAATAAATGTGTATATATTTTATTTTAGTAATGCTTTTTATTGATATGTGTATCACTTTTTTTAGCTTCTTTAAATAATTTTTTTTAAAAAAACTACTAAAATTTCATTTATATTTGTTATTTTATTTTTATTTATGTATTTATTTATTTGTAAATTTAGATAATTTTAAGTGTAAATATGTGTTGATATGGATTTCTAAAAAGGTATTTGTAATGTTTTAGTAAGCTATCTGTAAAAAAATACTCAGGACATGTTCGAATACTTTAAATTGAGTCACAAAATGCCCATTGATGATAGATAAAAAAAATGGCACTTTTCCGTTTCGCCGGCGCAAATCTCGCCAAGTAGGAGTTATTGTCTCCAAAACACACAATATATTCATAAACAGTCCTAATAAGTATTAGTTGTCATTCGTTTTTTATTCATTTTTGAAGTACTGTGATAAGAAAAATCCACGACTTATTTCTAAAATGCTAAGGTAAAAGCAGTGGCGGATTAAGCGAGTGACGGACCTGGCGGCCGCCAGGGGTCCCCAGCGCTGGTAGGGGCACCTGGTGAGTGCAAAGGCCAGCGACAAACCAACCATGTCACCTTGGGACAAAAAATGAAAACAAAACAAAAATACAATGAAACCCCCGTTAGAAATTGATCGAGATGTAAAAGAAATCCTAATATAGAAAAACTTTTGAAAATATTTTTAACAATACCAATATTGAATGCATCAGGTGAATGATCTTCTTTAGTTTTAAAACGCGTTAAAAATATTTTAAGAAGTACTATGGGAGAAAAGACAAATTGAACAACATAGCCATATTATATACAGAATAAAACGTTTCGGACAAAATAGGTATGGTAAAAATAATGGATGAATTTGTCAAAGAGAAATCAAACTGTATATCAAAACTGCAAGCTCTTAAGTAAGGTTTTCAATATTTTTTTAAAAATACAGTTAAGATTTTTCTTTAGCCGATGAGTTTTATTATATCACTACATTTTATTTTGAGAATTTAAAATAAGCGACTCTCTTTTCACTATTTGTTTTTCGACTCTTAAGCCCATGGGCCCCGAACCTTTTACCGCCAGGGGACTCCAACTACCTTAATCTGCCTCTGGGTAAAAGGTTATCAGCAGGAATGTTCTGTTTGGCGTTGGCTCTATCATTTTTTGCGACTCTATCGTCTGTGCCGGCGAATCGGAAAAGTACCGAAAAATTTAATAATTGTTTATGATGAGCTCTTTGTGTGCTCAGATTTGTTTGAATTCATTCTCTTACACGTTTTTATAAGTACGTAAATAAAGAACAAATACTATTCCTCTGTAAAAAAAAGTATTATTAAGTAGTTCACCCAAACACATAATGCAAAGCTTTCATAAAATTCATCAAACTATTAACACAAAATACACATTTGGTAAAATAGCTTTTGTAGAGGCATTAACAGTAACCTTAGAATGAAACACCTGAAGAATCTTTAACCACGTTTTACTAGTCAGCGTTGAATTAAATAACAGCCCCGCCCTTTTGAACGTTTGCCAATTACACTCCATAATTTTTATCAAAGAACTTATACGGTGCCCAAGAGGCGAGACAACAGATTACGTTGGTTTCATTTTCTGCGCATGTTCATTCAAAGCATTGATCCTGGTATGAAAACAATGCATGTACTACGAAGAATATGGCTAGTTTATTGATCTATTATTCTCAGTAACCATTACGCATGAAAATATTTGGTGACTAAGCTTTAAACTATGCGAAGATCGTTAGTTTTCAATGTTTTATGGTCTACACTAAGGGTCGGCAACCTATGGTATGCGTGCCACATGTGGCACACGGAGCAATTCGCTCTGGCACTCTGCTCCCCTCTCCAAAGTTATTAGATAAAATAAATTCACTCTGTGTCCCTCTTCTCTATGCCTCGCGTTTTTATATTAAAGACCGTTTCAATTATTTGTCATAAAACGAATCTAATGTCCTTTTCTGAAAGTAGTTTGTATATAAATTACGAGAAAACGCCTCTTTTCTCAATTGTTTAAATGTGACTATATATGTATAAAAGAACACACTTTTTTCATATGAAATTTTCTTTTTAGTTCACAAAGAAATTGTTTAACAACTAAGCATTCAGGATCATGTGCCAAATCGAAAGTAAAGTTTTGCAGGGACAATTTTCACATTAAAATTTCAGATTTTTCGTTAGCCATATTGTAGAGATACTTTTGTATGCTGTTTATTTCTTATTTTTTAAGGTCTCCGAACACGTTCGGAGTACTTTTTACAAATTACCATACTTAAACATTATAAATTTTTTTAGGACTCAGTACCAGTAAATACTAATATTTAACTAACAATATGTAAAATAAATATTCTAAATTTTGCAAAAATCACAATTATAAAGTGAAATTTTAGCAATAGTTTTGAAAATCTTCAAAGCAATTAGAGAAAAAAGTAATAAACTTATATTAGAAAAATATTATTAAAACAAATTAGATGCATTTATCTAGAAAAGGCTTTAAAATTTTAATGTTTTATTAAAATTTGAAAATTTTAGAGCTTTTTGAATAAACATTATAAAAAAATGTGACATTCTTCATGAGACTATTACTTAAGTAACAAGCCATAACTCAAAAAGTATTCATACAATAAGAAATATTTTAGTACATTCTCTAGAAAATAACATAAATATCATTTTCAAGAAGTTTTATAAAAATACATTTGTAACATTTTGAGTTGTCAGACTCGCCATGATATATTTTGAGCAATTTAAATGCCCACTTCTGGTAGATCAAAAACCCACTTCCGGTTTTTCTAACTTTATAAAATGGATTGTAACTTGGCCTCTAGGTAGCGTAGAAACAAAACAAAGTATGTTATGTAAAGGCAAAAAAGGAAGCTCTATTCGATAAAATAAAAAACAAAAATATTTGTCTTGACCGAATTGGGTCATTTTCAAAGTGTTCGAATACCTTGATATAAATATTCTTAAAAAAGATACACGGTACATATGTACAACTTTAATTTTTTATTTATGTTGAAGTGATATAGTAATATTTCATGTTGCTTATTTTTATGATAATAAATATCTGTAAATGATGCATAATTAATATATATTAAATAACTAAATTTGTATTTTTGACCTATATCTGCATTCATTATCGTCGGAATCGAATTGTTTCAAATATTTCCTATTGCGCGGTACTCTGAATCATATTGATTGGCTTAACATACCACAGCTAAATTGTTGGCGACCCTTCCTACAACAAGATAAATACCAATACCAATATTCTCGAATACTTGTGTTTTTGAATGGTTTTAATACCTAATGTGCTTTGTTAGTTAGAAAATGTTTTTAAAACTCTTTCCCTTTCATTTTTCTTGCTTACTTTTCTGTTACAGTTTGAAAAATAGTGTTGGATTAAATTTGAACATATTTTCCTAGTAATAAATTCCGAAAAAAAATCGAAAAGAAAAGAAAAATTATTGAAAAATATTTTCATAAAGTATTTGTATCCAAATGCTCTAAACAGCTATGACTGGAGACGACAAACCTACTGCTAGTCGTGGCAAGATGGAAAGGGGATTATTTTACAATTTTGGCGGTAAAAAAAAGCTCAATTTATTCAAAACTGGAAAAAAAATCGTAACTTTTATCCTTTAAAAATCGATTCTGGCCTTTCTATATATATTTTTTATTGAATTATATTATTCTTAAGGTAAATATCGTATACATAAATACTCTAATTGTGCATTTTTATAATTAAGATAATGCTTTTTTTAAAAAAAATGTCAAAAAACTCCTGAAAAACAGTACTAAAATAAAATAATGTTTTATAAGTTAAAAAAAAAAAAAGATAGAATATGTAGAGAGCTTAAAATTAGAAGTTTGGATAAATCTTATTTTTCTATGATATTTTTAAGGGTACCAGGACATCATGTCTTTTCAAAAAATCGATTTTTTAATTTTATTTTTAAAAATAGTGTATATTTTTCTGAATCTATAAATGTAAGCAAATGTCCACGCTTCTTTAGACACATTTTAAAAGGATATTTTCTTTTGTGTTTGATGTTTGAAAATTATTAATTTTTTTTCATTTGGATGAAACAAAAATATTTTTCTCCGTACAATTTCTAATTTTTTAAAAAAAATATTTTACAAGGAAAAAAAGAAAAATATTTCAGATTTTCAAAATTTACAATATGTTTTAAGTAAATTATGCAGTTTTTTAATTAAAGAACTGGTGAAGTATGGTTTTTCTTATTGTTTTGTACATGTGTGCATAACATTTTGTACACTCAAGAAATATTTTTATAAAAAATGGCACTTACAGGAAAAAATGGATTACAAAATTCTGTTCATGCTCAGCCGCAACAAAGCGCAAAAACTTTTTAACTTAAAAGTACTTTTTTAACTCTAGAAAGTGCTTAATATACGTAAGCCAATATTGACATATTAGTATATAATATGTGAAAACATTGCTCTTTTATTTTATTTTTTTCACTTTTTCACAAATTTTTTATTTTTTGCATCCAGGTACCCTTTAAAAATACCTAGTTCACTATATGTGTATTCTGTACAGAATTTCAGTTCATATAGTGAATCACAAATTTTTTTTCTATTCAAAGTAATGCCTATTTTCTTTTAAATAGTTTTATGTATGAAAAAGCATAAAAATAGAAACTTCCGAAATCATAAATTTCCATAATTTTTTAAAGAAATTATGCAAAGATTTTACTCAAAAAAGTAAGTTCACTTTTTTTGGTATTGTTTTTTATATGTGCTAAAACATTTTTCATATTTAAAAGATACTTTTTTTAAAAAAAAGAGTCGGCACCTAAACATACGTATGCATTATGATATATCAAAAATTATAGCCAGGTTAAATTACAGAGAAGAAAAATATTTTGAACTAAAAAAATTACTTTTGTAGGTCTATGAAAAGATTTAAGTATCATTATTAAGCCCACAAAATAGTAAATGGAAAATCAAAAGAAATACGTCACACACAAACAGTCTTAATTTTCGTTCAGGCATGTCCTGGTTCCCTTAAACTCGCAATTAAAACATCTCAAACGTAATCAATCATGTGTTTCAATCTTAATTATCCGAAAACTGTTAATGGAAGTTAAAGGACAGAAAAAAACCGTTTAAACTTCCTTACAATTTAACAAAAGAGTAAATTATGATAAATATACACTTATAAAAGCTCTCCTTTGTGCATAATTTCCACATTAATTTTGCTTCTTTGGCATGTTTATGCCTAGATTCCACAAACACATTATCTATAATCCTCCATCAGAAGGAACACATCAACGTCTTTCATTTTCTCAACATTTACAGCAATTACCTTCTGAAGCCTTTCCTCGCTTTCAGTTAATTGCTTTAACGACTTAACTATTACTAATTAATCTCATTAATATGCGCCATCAGCGCTCTAGTAGCTCGGATTCTTTAATTAACTTTTATGGATACCTAGCTATTCATTAACACGAGAACATAAAAGTCCCATTTATGTTGCAAAATTTGCACCTATGTCTGGCTAATTATCTCCCTCATTTTTACGACGTTTGACAAGGGGAATTTGGTTTCGATGCGAGTTAGGGTGAAGTTTGACTCGATTGGAACGCTTGTTCGTTCGAACAGTGGGCGAATAGAGGCGTTGTTGTGCTGAATTTTTCTCTTCGCTGTGTCTGCAACTGTGATTATAATTATACATGTCACAAGACAGAAGTCGCTGCATTATATGAATAGGCTGCCATTTGTTCTTAAATCAGCTGCAATTACCATTTCTCGTTAAATGGTTAACTGTTCATAAGACAACAATCGTTAATTTACCAATTAACAAGGCACCTATGGTTTATAATGATCATCTGTTTTACTAATAGACCTTTTTTTGTGCATGAATACATTCAGTTTTGCTTGTAAGTTTGCATGTTTTTATTTATATGGGACTAGAGAACATTCATTTTCTCATCACTCACATATAATTATGCTAAAACAAAGATATTAAATACCCGTGTGCCTTTTTTGAGCGGCTCGGTCATGGCCCATTGCACTAAAAACTTCAATTATTTAAGAACAATGTAATAAAACTCTAATGGGAAACTCTATCAATTAAACAATCAATTCTTTCAAGTTTGCTTTTAATATGCTTAAGTGGCTGCGGTAGCCAAGTGGTCTAGGCATCAGATCATGGCTAGCGTGTCATGAGTTCGATCAAAGTACCACTAAAGACCCGCCGTGTAGGGGTGCGATGCACGTTAAATCTGTCGAGAGCTCAAACGTCCTCCCGTTGGTGTAGTGTGGTAGTTAGGAGAGGGGAGTGCCAGCTCAGGTGTCATCCGCGTCACTTGACCATGGTTCAAAATGAAGCGGACCGTCGCCAAAAGCCCTCGTGTTGCTGAGCAGTGTGACGTTAATATTCACTCATTCACTCACTTGAATATGCTTATTTTGATAGTAGAATGTAAACAAAAGAGGTTTGGTCATGATTGAAAGGAAATTGAAACTACCCCATAACTCAGTAAAAAATTGCATAAAGTTAAAAAAATTTTTGTCTGTGTTTGACAGAAAGGTTAATATAGTATCAAAATAGAAGTCAAAAAATGTGTTTTAATATTTTGATCAATCTTGGTTTGCTTATTGTTGCTATGGTCTTATAATGCCCCCCTCCCATTATTCTCATGTTGCGGCCGGCGTGAAATACCTATAATTTACGTATGGCCCGGAGGGATAAAAGGTTGAGTACCCCTGTGCTAAAGCCTTAAGGGGTCTCAGGACCTTTAACATATATCTGTGCACTCGAAAAAAATATTCTTCTTGAAACCAATGTAACTTAGCAATAAAGTAAAACAATAATTTGAAATTTTTATCACATGATAATCACATACATTTACATTCGCTCTCAGATTTCCGGAGAATTTGAGTTAAAATTTGAGGCCTTAAAGTTGCTATTGTTTCGTGTATCTACATTCAAGGCAGTCATTATCCCACAACTTACTGGGGTAATGCTCTGGCTTTTTGTTACTAGTACTCATTTCATAAAAGGTATCCTTTGTTTGTTGTTGCCTATTTATCCCTATTTCTTCACCAAGTTTTTTCTCCACTATATGAGTACTCCTTGATTGTTATATTTTCAACGTCCTTTATAATGTTTTCATATATATATATATATATATATATAAACTCAGTGGCGCAAAAGCCCATGAGGACCAAGGCTGTGCTGTGCCCATCTCAGTTTTCAAGACACATTGGGCACTGAGGTGCATGAGCAGGTGTTCCAATCAGAAGGTCAGTCTGAAACGAAACTCTTAATGTTTGGCTCCCATGTAAGATTTAGTACTCCTTTATCGACCCACTGAAGAGATGAAAGGCTGAGTCGACCTTGCCCACACCGGGGTTTTGAACCTCTGACCTGTGGTGGGGAAGCGTGGACTTGGATTCATATATAAATCTATGTAGAATTGCAGATCTGGCATATGGAATTTTTCACTTGTCTCGGGACATTTTGAAAATGACACATTACTCAAAAACAAGACGACATTTACAAATTAAAAAGGCAGCAGTGAGAGATAGTACGGAAACTGACTGGGACCACATACAAGTTCACGTAAAGTAGAGTTTAGCCTTTTTAAGGCTAGCCAACCTTCCCTCTTGCTGTTTAAAATAATGAAATATAACTTGTATAGAAGTTTAAAATCCGTTATAATAAAAAAGCTAACTTTTCTAAAGATGCATTCGAAAATGCTATGATTATGACGAATTAAAAAATAATGCAGTTGTTGCCAGATTCATTGATCGAAATACATATTCAATGTTGGAAAAATATAGGCCGAATCGCAGCGTAGCAATAAGTATAAAAGTGTTTTTGTTGTAATAATTATAAACTAAAAACATGTAATTTATAACCAAAAAAAAAGTAACATGAAAAATATTTTTGTAATTGTCTACTCTAGAATACTAAAGGTTCAAAAGATTTATTTGAATGTATTATTTTTAGGACTACATTATCATATCATCTATGAATTAAGTAGAGAGGTGAATAAATGTACATAATACATGGAATTATTAATATTTACAGAACATTTATTAGTAATAGCAAACTAGTAATCTATAAAAAAGTATTTAATCCTTAATTAGTATTTATTTATATATACAGATTACTTTTTATTAAATTAATTGGGTATTATATATATATATATATATATATATGCAGTCGACTCTCAAAAATTCAAACCTTCGATAATACGAACCTTTCGCTAATTCAAGGTATATGGTCAGCCCCTAGAAAAACTCTTGATATTTCGAACTAAAACAATACGTTTGGGTACACTCAATATTTCGAGGTGAAATCTGTGGCCTCCCAGAATACAAACCCCTATAATTCGAAGTGATCTAATTAAACTCTCGACAATTCAAACACTTACTATCATGTAGGGTCTTGTAGTAAACAGGTTGTAACTCACAAGTTTTGTGTTGTATTGTCTTTGCGTGTCTCCCTGTAACGTAGCCCCTTTGATGACCCTCAGAGTCGACTCCAATTACTCTTATAGAAACTTAAGTGTCACTAAACAAACTTTTAAGCAACTTTTCCCTTCAAAATCATGTTGGTACGTTTTCGTTTTTCAAGCTTCATTTATTCTAGAAACATCTATTGGCAAAGTTAGATTGAAAGCCATACAACAACAACAAAAAAAAGATAACAGATTTTTTCATCAAAAAATTAATTAAGTAGTATGTATTCTTTTAATTGTTGTTTTTAATACATAAATGTATTTTTTAATACAGGACTTTAACTTCTGTCTAATATTTATACTGTAAAACATATATTTTTTAAAAATACCTTAAAATAATTTTATGCATATGTACAATTGTTGTTTTTTTTTATTACATAGTCTCAAATTTAATTGTGTTATGAAAAAATTTCTCTTCATGTATTTTGAGAGATTTTCCCAACCCTCTTGATAATTCGAAGTTTTTCATTGGTCCTTTCAACTTCGAATTATGGAAAGTCGACTGTATATATAAGCGTATTTACCCCCACCGCTTTTACTATGACAACAATATTTCATAAGGAAAAACTTTAGCTCTTAAAATGAATGCAAATGTTTGCTTTCTTTCTTATTAATTTTGGCTTTTGTAAATAAAAGTTATTTCTATTTACTATTTTCATTTGCGTAGAAAATGTGACATAACAATATTTAACCAAAGGGGCTTCGTATTTTATTTTTCTTGCATAATAAACAAACTAAGCGTTTGCTTTTCTCTGCAAATTTGTTTTTTCAAATGCTCGTAATATTTCTTTTATTCAGTAACGAAGTGCAAATTCTAATACGTTAGGCTCAAAAATATATTCTTCATCTAAAACTAAACACATTTTTGAGCAAATATTGTTGCAAAATTTTCTTTCCAAATTATTTAAAACATGCACCGCATTAGTAGACTAGAATACCAATATAACAAATGTTGCAAATACAAGAAGAGTTTTTATTCGGTACATGTTTATATACAAGATAAGTGCTTTCTTTAAAGTCAAAGACCACAGAACAAATAATTTTGCAGACAAATAACTATTTTCTGCTTTAAAATCAAAGCAAACTCTTTGTAAATGTTCCGTTTCCATTTAAAGTTAAAAAATTTCTTCCTGTTCTAAAGAAAGTGCACTCTGCTAAAGCTGGAATTGCTTACCTTGCAGACAGGAAGAAACAAAGAGAAACAATGGGGTACGCTTTGGGCCACGTTTATTTCTTGTTCACCACATTATTTTTTATTTACACAAGTCTCAAGTTGTTAAATTTCTTTTCACAAAGGAGCAATTTCTCTTTCGACTTTTAAGATTTAAAAACGATTCTGCGCTGTATTGCGTATTTTTCAGTTTGTAAACAATTTCTGATGAGCCGGCTATCTTTACTGTTATTTCCTTTATTTTTAAAGGAAATATAAACATAAATTTCAGTTTAACTTGTGCGAATCCGTGGTCTTACTTGAATGGTTTTCCGTAAATATTGTGAGAAATGTGAAAGAGAAAGAATCTCATGTACTGTTACAATTGCTATTTCCGTTTTGATAACTTTCGTAGGCCAGTGCTGGGAGACAAATTATCGTTTAGGGGAAGATTAAGGGCCAGATTTGGTAATCCACTTCCTTTAAATATATTTACATAAAAACCGTCTGTGGGTGACGTAGTTGAATTGGTACTGGCGTACACCCAAGTTTGCGAGTTCGACCATGGCCCAAGTCGGAAATTTTCTTGATGCAAAAAAAGGTTAAAGTGTAGTATAGGGGGGGGGGAGCCTTCCAATTTGGCGATTTTTATATAGATATTATGGTAAGATAACGAATTAATTCTGGCTTCCGGTCACGTATCGCTAAGGGAAGTAGATTCGCGATCGATTTTGGTCGCCAAAAACCATTGACATCGCCAAGGTACCCAGTACTACACTTTAACCCCCCCCCCCAAAAAAAACCCGGTAGCATCTATGTCGTATGACTATACGGCATGTTAAAGATCACAGAGAGCTTTTTTGACTTGGGTGCACTAGGTAAAATTAAATTCATATTATAGTTTCACATCATCAGAGCTCAAGTGCTTCCCTCTAGAACGGGCACTTGGCGACCAAATTACATTGTGCCAATCGACATCCACATATATGGCGCCACACTAAAAAGTAATATCAGCTCCCGGGGAATGTACTATGTCTGTAATAGTAATTACCAATCCACAACCTCACTAGAAAGGAAAAAATATTTATGTAAAATAGCAGACAATTAATTCTATACTAAAATTTCACTCTTCTTTATTACTTCATTTTACATTGTATAGCCTTCTAAAACTGATTAGCGCTGTAATTATTTTTCTTTTCCGAATTACAAAATCTACAATTTTGTTTAACTCTTTAAAAGGCCTTGGAAAGTATATACCTTCCCCCAACCACCTTCAATAATTTTTAAATATCGATGGGATGCTATTTCGCCACCTGTAATTTGTATCGCCAGCCCTTCGGCTAGCGCAACAACTGATTTTCGGATTCTCAAATCATAAAAGCAAAAGACGACCTGTTTCCTGAGCAGCAATAAAACTGTTTCAGAGGACTTACGATTGACTCAAGTTGGTGACCATATGCCAATTGGACAAAAAACGTGTTGTACAGCTTGAAAAAAGCTTTACACCTTGTAATGTCCTATTATGTGTTCATCCCTGTTTTTTGAAGTTTCATAGAATGTATACATGCATATATATATATGTAATAATCCCAGTAATATAATCCCTTTAAATATCTTTTAATTACATATGGTTCATCCCTTCAGAGCCAACGTTTTAGTAATAAGCTAGCCAGCCACCTAACGCGAGTATTTTGAACTACATCTATCCACCCACTCAGATCATGTGATTTGAGCCGCATATATACACCGAGATTCGTGGAGACCGCCTCTTTCTCTCTTTTGTTATTTGTCTGCCTTCAACATGTAGCCGGCTGCAGCTCATTGCGCATTTGTTTTCTTTGTTGTGTATTGTGTCATCCTTGCCATGCTTTATGTTTAACATGCTTATGTGTTTCAAGATGTGGAATAAAACAAATTTAAATAATCAGAGGACTGCCTCATCAATCTCATCCAAAGAAAACAGCAACCATCAAAAATAGCGATATAAATAAGGAATCCTTCCTACTCCCCAAATAGTGATACTAAAATTATTTCATATATATATATATATATATATATATATATATTATATTTATGAATACATAAATTCTTAAATTTTTGAATACACCATATTAAATTTACATTTCTTTATGTATATTTTAGTACTTACAAGTTATATTTTATAAACATCATGCCATGCGGTATAAAAAGAAATGGAAAACATAAGATGTCTTACATAGCTCCCAGTGGTAGGTGGGAAACTACTTCCCACCCAAAAAAAAATGGTTTTAAAAATCAATTTTAAGTGATAAATGAAATGATTTTTTTTTTAATTTGTCTAAGTTTCAAAATTATTTTAACATTACCAGAAAAAAAATGATTTCATAAAAGGTTAGCACGTGTAAATATATGCTATTCTTGAAATGATGATCAATGAAAACCACAAACGTCGCATTGAAGATATCAGGTAAACATTTTTAGAACGTTTCAGTTAACTTTCATCAAACATTAGTTTACTTATTTTTTTAAATTTTACTAACTGTTCCCAAGTTTAACTTTTAAAACCGTTTAATATTAACAATGACGCAACTACTAAGAAATTAATTTTGACTTAAAACATGAAATATATTTGGTTAAAATAGTTATATTTCTTTTTCAAAAAAAATAAATATGTTCTGATCGTGATCAAAGGCTTCGAGGGTTGGAAAAAAATAAATTAATGGGATTTTTCCAAAAAAATTTTTAATGCCCTATGTATTTAGGCACAAAAACTTTTTTTCGGAGATATTGATTAGCTATCTGTGGAACCATTAGCACACGTGCTCTTTTGCCAACAGAATCACAAAAGAATCATGCTGTAAACTGGTTAAAAGCTGTTTTTTTATCTTGTCTTTAATATAGTTTCGATTAGGAACGGGGAGCGGCTCAAGTGCTTGGTCTTAAGGGTTGCTAACCTGAAATATGGTTATGCAAACCCTTAAACATGGCACTTCGGGCAAATTTAAACATGCAGGATAAATTTTTCCAGAAACCAAGAACATTTTACGATTTTCATCTAAAAATAACCTCCAAATAGCGAAGTGCATTTTCTATTCCACGAAATTTTCTCATGATTCGATTTTTTTTCCTCCGTATCTTTTAAAATACCGTATTTACTCGAATCTAAGCCACGCTTTTTTCCCAATGTTAATGCTTCTGGAAATCGGGTGTGGCTTAGAATGGAAGATTAAAAAATTAGTTGAATGGAGGTAGAGCAATTACAGTTTCATGCATGTATTTAATAGTTTATAATACTGATAAAATAGTTAATTATTCACTTCTTATTAGTTTTCCTTTTAAATTTCTTTTAATTTTATAAAATTGGATATCCATAAACCATTTTAGACTATTTTTCAATTTTCACTAAATGTTGTTGAGAATTTGGAGCGCGGCTTAGAATCGATGTGGTTTAGATTCGAATAAATGCGATCTTTCTGAACTTTCGAATGATAGAATGATTGTTAGGTCTTAGTGAAGGCAATCATCCCAAAATGTCTTGGCGGTACACACGTCGATCGCGATCAAATGAATGCCTATTCCGGGTTTTAACTCTGTTTTCCAACTCCGTATTGTTATTCTTTTAGCGTAATTAATCTAAAACTAGAAGTATACAAGCGTGCTACGCAGGAACATGAGGTTTGACTAAGTATTCATTATCACGTTCAATATGATATTGTTTACCATTGATACTTCCCCTTAGCCATTGATACTAATAATTGGCGTTTAAATTGTAATAATTTCATTACTATTACATACTTATATGTAATTTCAAAAGGCACTTATATTTAAAAGGTATCTGAGTGGGTTCGGAACCATGATATTGAAAAAGCGTTTTTTTTTTAAATTTAATGCCTTCTGAATTAGAATATACATAGAAAATTGTTTTAAGAATAGATTGCATTGGAAAATTATTTAAATGTAATGTTTTGGCAGAAGCTGAAGATAGAATTATCTATTCTTAAAACATTCTCTTTCTTATGAAAAATACTATAATAATAATAATAATAATAATATTTGCCTATTTATAGCTAAGACTCTTGTAAAGAACCTGAACTAGAATTTTTGGAATACAAAATTTAGAAATAGATTTATTCATATATTTTAAAATATCTGAGGGTAAAAATTTGGGTGAAATTGTCGAATCTGCTACTGGGCCGCCAAATTTTGAAAAACCGCTAATTTGGTGCGTTTTTGCTTGTTGTGTTTTGGAGTAGTAACCCTATCACAACACGAACCGACCTCTTCCTCACTGATACAAAAACCAGAAGGGTTACCAGAGTTGCCGCACTTATTGATTTGGCGAGAAAATACTTGGCGGGATAAGTGGCCGATTTGACAATTCAACCAAAATTTTAACAAAACGCACACGCACACATCGATTATTATTTTAATGGAGAGTAATTCTAAAAATAATGTGAATTTTTGAAAAACCCTACTTCAGACTCTGTACAGAAGGCTTAACTATATATATATGGGCAAAATATTATTATTATAGAAACATTTTCCATAAAAAGTGAATGTTTTGGGGGGAAAATCTAAAGCTTTTTTCATTTCTTGCCAAATAATTATATGTAAATAATTTTTTATTCTAATACTATTCTTAAAACAATTGTATCTTCTAATTAATGTGACAGTAAAGATATTACATATATATTATGACGGATCTATACGCGACCTTTTGATTAATCCTGTTGGGGAAACTTTGGGGCTAGTTTTCGCGTTATTCACAGTCATCCCTCAAGAAGAAACCTTGATATGAAGATTAGTTTGACTATATAAAGTCGAAGCTTTGTAAATGTAGGATAGAAGGAACAGAGGAACTGTTGCGGTGATACGTAAATGAGATATTATTCATTATCACAACTTAAGTTTAGGTCGGAGTTTGCCACTATAATAAACTAGTGGATTAATAAGCTAAGATAGATTGGATTAGATTGAATTAAACAGATTACTTGCCCTTTTTTACTTAGTGCAGATTGCTCTCTTAATATATCACTCCTAGGGACTCCTCTTGTAGTTTCACTTGTGGTTGATTAGCGTACTGGAATAGTAATAAAATAATAATTATTTTGGAAGTTTCTGGTGATGCTTTGTTTCCCCCCACTCTTTTAGGTAGGCAGGACGGTGAAGGAGTGACTTCAAATAGAAGTCGCTCACAATATATATATATATTCATTTATATGATTTTTCAAAAACACATTGTGAACCCAGTCTTTCACATATTCCAAAGAGTATTTATTATACGTATATTTAACCTCATAATTGTATATTTTACATATATTAATGCTCTATAAGAGTTTCAACATTATATCATAGTTAATATACTTAATAATAAATTGTTCCATCGAATATACTAATTATTTTGGTCATTGCTTTTGTTAATAATATTTAATTTAAAACCTCAGGCACATAACTGTAAAATTAGTAAGTGTTAATATTTGTTTGACTCTTCTTGCAACAGATTAATTCTTCTTGCTCTTACAATCCCATTTTCTCCCCGTCAATTTTATTAAGTTAATTTATATAAATTTTTTTCTCTACTTAATTTCCTTCAATTTTGCTGATAAATTAAAAAATTTCAAAAAGATTTTTCTTATAAAATGGGTTAAATTTGCTTTAAATTTTAAATCTTTACGAATCCAGTTTCGATGGATCATAGAAAATTCAATACATTTTTTCCCGCAAAAGAAGGTATACTTTCTCGTTATCTAAATTTATTTTGATTCTCTTACGTTTAATTGATGTCAAAACGATTAACGTGAAATCATTCATGAATGTATCGATACGAAATAATTCATCGATATATTCTGGAAGAAAATGTTTTCCTTCAAAAGAGATTACAATGAAAATATTCGAATCTTTTCCTAAATAAATAACATACCTCCCATACTGCACCATTATTATTTTTCAATCCACCGAAATTTTTCTTGAATTAAATTCCATCTTTCTCGAAATATTTATGAACCCAGAATGGCAACAAGTATCGCGAACGATATCTCCGACACCACGGAGCACTCACAAATATTACAGCGGGAGGAAAATATGAAATATTTTTTAAGCTCACAACAAATATTCCCACACGGGTTAGAGAAACAGCAATATCGAGATATTTTCCTCAAAATAAATTTTCTCTTTCCCCTCATACATCCTTCATCATCGACGATTCCGGCGAATCAGAGAACTTGTAAAATAAATCTCTTTCGCTTTCAGCACTTTTCGAAAAATTTTCGTTTGCCTTATGAAAAGAAGTGAAGACACTAAAAGCTCCAACTTGAATCTTATTTCGGAAATTTTCTTTTATATTTTACGCGGCCAGAATGCAGTGCATTCCGCGTTATTTTAGCGGCAATATTGCATTCTCTGATCCCATTTGTTGTTTTTTTCGTCACACCGAAAAGCTTATTTATCGGAATATACGCATGGAAAAATGTTACATTTTTGATAACATATCGAAAGAATTTGTGTTTGTAGAAATAACAAAAAAAATCATATTCCTACCCGCAGATTATTTCCAAGCTAAACTGAATTCTCCTTCGAAAATTCTGGAAATCTGTCCTTGAGATCAAATAATAGTTTTATAGAATGGAACACATATACTTAAAATGGAATATTTTTACTACATTAGTAAAAGAGACGTTTTGAACAAAATGAACTGCATGTTTTCAGAAAAAATAAAATTCCGTATAAAAATTTTGCTCAGGTGAAAAATGTGTTTGTTCCGAAAAGTGTTCAAATAATGCCAACAAATTTATGTTTTATTCAAAAGCTGCTATGCTATTTTCATGTATTTTTCCTATATGCTTTACTTTTATCCACACCCTTGTTTTTTTTCCTTGTTGTTCCCACAATTTCTGTACGCATTTTATTTGGTTTTGAAACATTTAAATTCGAATGATCTTCTTAAAATAATTTAATATGTCCTATATATATAATAGCATGGCAAAATATGTCAAATACCGAATTTTATCACATTTTTTCACTGTTTCAAATTAATTCAAATTAAAACAAATTTATTCAAAAACCTAATCCTACCATGGTGATGTTTAATAGAAAAAAACTTTAATACAACGGTATGAGGAACTAGAACTGTTTCTAGAGGGAAGACATAACAAAGTTTTCTCATGTGTAATGTAAATAAAGTTTTTACTCTGGGCAGGCACCAGATCTCTTGTGAACGCAGGTGTTGTTTCCGTTCCCAACAGGGGCCTCCAGAGACCTATAGCTAAAATAAGGATTTCAGCTTTGACCAATGAACAAAGAATATTGTGCCACGTGTTTTTTGGGGTGGCGTGGTCGAATTCATACTACACAGAAACTTCTAAGTGAAAAGATTGAAACATATCTTAGACGCTCTTGAGAGCGATTATGTTCAAATAATGAACACTGTTGCTATGCTGTCCATGATAGTTTAATTTAACACCTTTGTGGAGAAGTTATGTGCTATTTGCACATAACTTCACCTCAAAGATAATTTTTTACAGTTTTGGGGGAATTAATATTTGCAAAATGATAATAATTATTCAAATAAGGCTTTCTATTTGAATAAATAAGAGGAAAGAAATGTGATAATCTCTAATTTTTGAAAAATTCACATAAGATTCAGTACAAAAATTTATTTTGATACATAGCTGTAACATAACGACTTTCGTTCAAAAATGTTCGCTGATTTTTGAATTTTTGAAATTTTTTCTGTCTGTTCATTTGTGAGTGTAACTGAACCATTACTTCTATAATTCAACATTTTAAGTAAAAAATTTTATACATTTGCTATTTTTTGTATTTGCACATAAATTAGTTTAATTTCTAGAGTAGGAACTTATTCCAAACTTAGAAAAAGCAATAAAAAACAGTCCATCCCCTTTTCTTGTGCACGAAGATGTTGTTAGGACCTCTGCCAGCATTAGGAAAAGCAATAAGAATATACTACAGAGTACAAAAGTTCTACCATTAGAAACAAATTAATTACCGTCCCTTTAAACAATTGTTTTACTTCTAAATTATTTTTCAGAAATTCTTATTTTTACTATTTTTAAGAAATGATTAAGCATTTTAGAGGGGCATTTTAATATTTTTTTTCATACTCATTGAAGTATGTATAAGTATAAATGAAAATTTAGAAGAATTACATAAATTCAAGACACTCTGTCAAAGAATCTTGTTCTGTTTATGAGGATTTAGATCTAGGAATTACAAATTAAGGAACGTATAAACATAACAACGCCAATCAATATTTCGTTTTAATGTTTAGATCGATTAATTTCTAAATTCTAAGGATTTTTTAAC
Organism: Trichonephila clavata; assembly: GCA_019973975.1. Taxonomy (NCBI): domain Eukaryota; kingdom Metazoa; phylum Arthropoda; class Arachnida; order Araneae; family Nephilidae; genus Trichonephila; species Trichonephila clavata. The sequence continues at coordinate 191,669 of BMAO01019887.1, read as the reverse complement.
TCATGATAATGATGGTTTAATTAAATGTCAGCAATATCTCTCTGTCGTGGTTAAAAATAAGTTTTCCTCACTTAACTATTCAGTTAAAAATAATTTAAAAATTAATACATAAAAATTTTAAAAAATAAATCCATAATATAAATAATTAAATTTTCTTAGCCACTTACTCGAGTGACAATACTTAAAGGAGTTACTGTCAAATGTGATATAGTACGAAATTATATTTTAAAAACGTTCTGTGTGTCCCTCCAAATGGACAATTCTCGCTCTTTATTTCTCTTTCTCAATTTTTATAAATGCAGTAGAAAGTCATTTATCTGAACGTTTATTATCCGGAGCGTCAAATATCCCGAACCAAAGGAAGGATATGTTTTCGAACAGTGCAATGTTCAACAGTTTTTTCTTGTGAGGCCAAAAGTGAAGGGAAACCCCAAGATGAGGGATATTTGGAGAATTTCAGTTGTGTGATCTGGTAAACATCTGCGCCGAATAATCTGTTTCCAAGTGAGGGGGTGTATACGTGATCTTTTGTTGAGTTTTGTTGATGTAGAAAACTGGATGGCATGCCATGCAGAAGACTGTGGAATTCAAATGCTAAATAATGACGAGATTGTGACTTCCGTGAAAGAAGAATCCGACCCTGTCGACGATGAAACGGATGACGACGAGGACAACAACAACGAAAGTAGCAAGGGTTCATCAAATGCTGACGCGTTTCTGCGTTAGAAACAGCTATGGAGTGGTACGAACAACAATCAGAGAGTGCTGTCCCACTCAACTACTGCTTCTGAAGAGAATCAGAGACCTTACAGTGAAAAAACGAAGTTGTACAATAGTAAAGTGAAAAATAAGTGTTAATTTTTCACAATGAAGGTAAAATTGCGACATTTTGTACCTATTTTGCTTTTTCTTCAAGCACGTTTCCCGCATGTGATGATTTTCAATATTTGTACAGTGTTTAGTATCACATACTGCATGGATCACATTCGGTTATCCGAACAATCGCGTATCCGAACGGTGTCCGGTCCCAATTGATTCGGATAAACGACGTTCTACTGTAACAGAAAATTAAAAGAAGTCTTTTTTGTCCAAACATATGTTCCTCTCCAAACACTTACAATTAAAAGTGAGTTTATTCGGGGGGGAAAGTCTCTTGAAAACAGGAAGAGGACAAAAAAAAGAATCTCCTTTCCAATTCCAAATCAAGTCTCTAATTCTTTAGAACTGCTTTCCTGAAGATTAATCCCGCTCTGAGGCAAAATTTCTTATTGTTCTACATTCTGAATTTAGTAAGACCCTTAATAAAATCTCTTCCTGGACTACTATTAAAAATACTGTCATTCGAAGAAAGCTTTTTTTGAAAAAAAAAATAAAGGAAAGAAAAAAGACTTACTTTTCAATTCAAGCAAAGACCCTAATTCCGTAAACTACTTAGTACTTCATTGGGGATTAATCTTAATCCCACTTCAAATGAAATTTTTCAGTTGTCCCAAGTTTTCATCTTATTTCGTATCTCAATAGAAGAAAAAAAACTACTATCCTTCTTCTGCAACGGTTCGTTCCAATTCCCCAGTTTCATTTTTAACTTTCTTAGACTCTTTAACGAGCGTCAAATAAATAGTTCTCGGGCAAATTGAGGACCAAGAATCGTACCTTAAAAGATTTGTTCGAAATAACTTCTCTTTCAAAAAGTAGGGGGTTGAAAACTGCTAAGGGATGGAACATTTCTCCGAATGAATTGCAAAAATCGAAACAAGATTAAGTTAGTTTTGTGAATTGGATCTCTAGTTATTTGTACGTGATCTTATTTTCGATGGATTTTGTTGGAGGGATTGCTTTTATTATGGAAAGATTGAGAAGTTAGATGAAGAATTTATTGCCGGGCATCTTATTGGTTAATTCTCTTTTTGTGGATCTTCACTTTTATATTAGTTTCTTGAGAATATCGATTCTGTGTTCTGATTTAGTACAGAAAAAAAACATGAACAAAACGCTTCATATTTTTTAAAGTCACATTGGCATTTTTTTTTTGTATTTAAATGACGATATTAATTTCAAGGTTCAAGTGTAGTACAGAGTGGGGCTTTGGATTTGGCGATTTTTTTACAGATATTATGGTGAGATAACGAATTCATTCTGGCTTCCGGGAATTTGTCGCTAAGTGAAGTAGCTTGGCGATCGATTTTGGTCGCCAAAAGAAATTGACATCGCCAAGCCCCCCCCCCCTATACTACACTTTATCCTAATTTCAATTGGAAATTTATTCAGATGGTAAAACTCTTAACCTAAACTAAATTCAGTGGCGCAACAGCCCATGAGATTCCAAGGCCTACTGTACCCATTTCAGTTTTTGTGACCTTGGGCACAAAAACTGAGATGCAGATGCTCCGGTCAGGTGGTCAGGCTGATGCAAAACCCCAAGCGTTTTGTTCCCAAGAAAGCTTGTCACTCATTTGTCGCCCCATTGTAGGAATGAAAGCCTGAGTCAATCTTGCCCAACCCGGGTTTAAACTCCGAACCTGTGGCTTGGAAAAGCGATACACTATTACTGAACCACTAGGCTGTATAAAAATATCACAAATGTATATAAAATATCTTTTTTTTTTTGAGTAAATGAATGGAAAAAGCACCTGAAGAATATTTATTATTATATGATTGAAAACTCCCGTAGCGAAACAGAAAAAATTCAATACGGAGTCCAGCATGCCAGTCTTAAAATAGCTTGTCGAGGCTTAGAAATAAACAACAGGTTTAAAAAAATTTTAAAGAGCCCTATTTTCCCTATTTGTTCAATATTACTAAGGGAAAATACATCTCTATTAAATATTATACAAAAAAAAAAGTTGGTCATAATAAAAACAGTAAAGATTTATATTGGAAAGAAGCATTCCAGTTCATAATATGAATACATAATAACCAGACATAATCAGGATAATAGAAACATTATTGTTTTTATTCTTAATGGGACTATGGATTGATATTTTATCATTGCCGACCTAGAATATTCCTGGGAGCTGGTATCACTTTTTAGTGTGGACTCACATAGATGGCATACCAATCGCTCCGAGCCCTTTTGACGCCCAGCTCTGATAATGTAAAAAACTGTACTTGAAATTTAATTTTGCCGAGAGCACCCAAACACACAAGGGATCTTTTACACGCCCTAAAATTATATGACCTGAACACTGTCGAGTTTTTGCATCTTGAAAATCCATCAACTTGAGCCAGAGTCAAATCTGCAAACTTGAGCGCACACGGCCGGCGTCAAACCAACTACGCCACCCAGCCAACTTATTAACAATATGATTCATTTGGAATCTGTCTACTAAATTGTATTCAAGTATAATTTGTTGAACATGAAAAGTGTTGCTGTTGCTAATTCTCCAATGACTGACAAAGCCAGATACTTTTATTCTATTGTGGACTTTTAAAAATTTGAGCACAAGAAGGGGATTCGTATTCGTATCATTTCTATACTGATCCTTACAACTCAAAATATATTAGGGAAAAACCAGGTGAACCTGACACTTTGCACAGATGGTGAGTATTTTTTCGCTCTCTGATAACGAGAGTACTTAATGTGACCACTGGCAAGAAGTGAGAATATTGCTTTAGAGAGAACCTGTAGAGGTGTCGTCCTATTCGGCACCCCTCTCTCTCTCTCTCTGTCTTGCCTGGCTAAAGGTGTGGGGGAAAACAAAGCATCACCAGAAATTTCCATAATAACAATTAATTTATTTATCTTCAAACACACTTAAAGAATCACAAGTGAAACTACAAAAGGAAACCCTAGGAGTGATATATCAAACGAGTTATCTAATCTCAATGGTTAACTATAAGTAAACCCGACTACGTGAACTAGAAAAGGAGAACAAGCACTAATGAACCGATAACTAATTCTAATTTCATCTATCTTAGATCCCTTCAATCTAATAATTTAATCTCTTAACAATTACTTGCTTGAATCGTGCTATGTTTGTGAATGAAATATTCTAATATTTACACTTACGTAACACCGCAACAGCTCCCCGGCTCCTTCTATCTTACCTATACAAAACCTAGACTTTATGTAGTCAAACTAATTTAAATATCAGGGTATCTTCTTGAAAGGCTGCGAATTAATGTGAATGCTAGCCCCAAAGTTTCCCCAAGAGGATTAGTAGAGAAATGACGCGAATAGATCCGTCACGAGCCTCTTACACTCTTGAAGGTTATAGTCAAATCTGGTCTATTCCCACATACTAATAGTGAGTGAAAAGCACCGTTCACTCTACCAAATTTTAAGATTTTTTTACTGAGTATAATTCCAGAATATAAAAGGTGAAACAGGAATAAGTTGGTATATTAAAGTCCATTTTTGCTTGTTTGTCTTTAAGGTCGATATGAGATGGGATTCGTTGAAAATGAATATCGTGATGGTTTCAGCGTGTGTAGGTAGAGAAATTAGTTTAGTTGCTGGGGGGCATTTGTTTTCTTTCGAATGGATATCATTTTAGCAGAAGAGTCTTTTGTAGACAGGTCAAGTCCCCAAGTTTGAAAGCCATTTTATTGGGGGTATCCTCTAGTGGAGACTTCCCCTGCCAAATTTTTGGTGCTTGAATTTAGTAAATTCGGGTTCTAAATGTTTACATCGGGTGTTAAATATTGAAGTTGTGGCAACGTTCGGTTACCCCTTACATCCGAACCCTCTTGTCTACCTGTAAACCCTGCTAGATGTGTAGGAGGAACTAGATAATCCACAGACATTATTTCCAATCTAATTTGATTTATTAATTCTTATTAACAGTTGTCAAACAGACACAACACAATTCTAATTAACGTATGTTAATTATGATAGAGTGCAGAGGTGAGATTCGATAACTCGGGGATACTACTACAGACCTCAACTGAATCTAAGGTAGCTTAAATACTCTCAAATATAACTACTTCACACACTAATAACTAGCTTCTACTTAATCAAATGCACAGGACCTAAACCTTTAATGCATCTGATCCTGCACCGGAAACTTTCAGGAACTCTCTTCGGCTTGATCAAATGACGACGTCTCCACGCTCTGTAATCTTTAACTAATTCCCAAACTTATGATACTCCTATTTGCACACCTCCAAAGTATTATCTCCAGCGTGTCAACAACAACGTGACAGCAACTCGTTTTCTTCTTCTTCACTTCTTTTCTTTCTTTCTTTCTTAATGCCAACTCGCGATAACTGAATTTATATAATAGACCTCATTTGCATAAATCACGTTCGCTTTCTCGATGAAAGTTGGTTGAATTAAATATTTTATTTACAGAGATGAGGAGATATTAGTGGAACCGGGTAAAGATCCGTCACAAAGTTATTTAATTTTGCCGAGAGTACCAGACATCTTCTAAGAAACCATTCGTCAAGGTGTTTGAAATGAGTTACAGATATCGAAAACAATCCAAAGATCGTCATAGCTCTTGCTTGGAATAGCCTCAAGTCCCATATAAATAGCTATTAGTTCTTTCGAAACGATTTTTTCTTGATGATGTAATAAATTTATTTATTTATCTCTCTCACACACCCATACAAGAACAACAATTCAAAGGTAGTTAGTCCTGTTCAATATTAGAACTACATAATACATGTAAATGACAGTTTTGCAATTTGAGCAATGAGTGTGAACAGTTGTATAATCTACACGATGGGGGTGGGTCCACCCCCCTAGTGTTTTTAAATAAAAAAATAATTGAAATAGTATTCAAATTTTGTTATTTGAGTTTATTTAATTTTTATGATACTTAAAATAGCATAAAATGTTGAAAAGAGTAAGTTTATATGAATATGCTGCAAAAAAAAACGAAGCAAAATACTTTTTTTGGATCGCAATTTTCCAATTATCATTATTTTTACGACAGACATGTATTCTTAGATATCTGATTTGCTTATGCGTATGATAAGAATTCTGATGTATTGGGGGTGTATTTAAGATTGTATTTATAATAATATTCTTTTATGTGTGCGTAATGAATTACCAAAAGGTGTGCATATGTAAACAACTTTTAAGAAATTTTTGTTGAAACTTTACAATCCTATTAAAGTTTAAATACCTATTTACATATTCATGGAACTTGAACTTGATTTTATAGTGCACTATTCAATATATTAAATATTTCTCCTAATTACTTATTTGTTTATTTTACAGTTCTTCAACTACAGATCTTGCTGCAAGAAGAGGCGTATTCAGCAGAAGGAGATATGGATCAGTGGAAATGGTAAGAAATATAATTTAAATTCATCCATCGTGCAATATGTAACCCGTATTATTACTTCGATGCTATCTTTGCTGTAAATGATAAATTATAGTTTTGAAAAAACTTAAAAACACCTTTTTATAGTGAATCGAACTAAGTAGTAACTTAATCTTTTAGTCGCCAAATCTGAAAATGGGATTTGAAATGAGTCGCCAGATGCGAAATAGGATCAGAAAATTGGAAAGCGTTAATCCTGATGATCCTGATCTGGACAGTGGAAAAAAATTATTAAATTATTGTATTGCCATATAGGTCCTAAGCAATTGAGCAAAATCTTGAATTAATCTGACCTTTAAAAGTGGGTAAAAATGGAGTTCAAAGATTCCGTTACATTCAAGTGAAGCTTATAAAAGGGTTTTAAAATTAACTTTTTCTAAGCAATTTAGCTCAAAAAGACGGCTGAAAAACAAAGGAAAAACCAAAATCTCTCGTGTACTATTATGATAAAAATTTATATTCACTATCAACCTTTAGTATATAATATTAGGTATCTCACACCACCCATCCTCAAATGTCCGGCATTGTTTGATTAGTCGAGCATTGACAATTAATAGGCAAATGTTGTTAACAGCAACACACAAAATATCGTCGATTATAATAATTTTGGAAGAGAAGGCTCTTCAGTCATAATCTGATAAAATTAGTGACAATTTTCAGAAAGTCTCCCCCCCCCCGGGTTTTGCTTGTCATTGCCAAAAATGCCCGATTTGCGATAATGTGTCACATACTTAGGTAGCCCACTTTGTATTTTACAATTATGCAGTTGGATCCTGTTTCAACAGATTCATCGCCACAGAACATTTTATTGGTTAATTCGTGGTTATTCGTAATATCAAGTCCAAGGAAATACGAATTTTTCTCACTTACCTTTTGGAAATTCTATAATAAGCAACTGCAAAAAAAAGTATCCATAACAAGAAATTACACCCTTTTTATACAGTATCTAAATATACTATAAGCAAATTATTACGCGCCGGTTAATTGGAAATTTTAGAATGCTGACTATTGTATGTTTTGACAATCTTTCTGATTCTTGGCTCGGAAAGATTTCCTTTTCGATTTTATGCAGGTAAGAAAATACAGCGTTATTTACATCCTGCTGCATGAAATATATTTTTTAGGTTTTCGAACACTGTAAAGGAAACAACACTCTGTAATGATTCACAAATATTCAAAAACAAAATTTTCTGCAAAATCGTATGTATAATAAACCTCATTTCTCTCAAGAAAGAGATCAAATAATAAAATCTCTTTATATTCCTCCTTTGTTGTGAAATGAGATGAAATAAAGGAATTTCCTGTCCTATTCAAAACTCAAACGATGAGATACACTCATTACTCATCTACTCCTTACTAATTCTTTTTAATTTTATATACAATCATTTCTCAGTGAGCTTGCTTGTTTGTTCAAAAAAGATTTTTAAATAAAAAGGCATTAGAAAAATGCATTAAAAAGGCATTTGTAAAGGAGAAATAAATGTATAGCTACGCTTTTAAATCCGTACAAAAAATAAATAAATTAAAAATTAAAAACCTCAAGAATACCTTAAGGCAGCGTTTCTCAAACTGTGGGGCGTGCCCCCCGAAGGGAGCGTGATAGTATATAGGTGTCAGGGGGGGTGAGTATATCGTAAAATCAAAAATAAAAGATTTTAAAATATTATTAATTTACGAAAAGAATCAAAACAAAATAAATTTTGAGTTAATAAAAATTTACACTTTTACAATGATATAATATAAATGTATCAGTACTGCATATTGTATCTGATCGTCAAAATTAAGCTAAGAACAAGTTTAATAATTATTAGTGACCCGTTTGCCTTGTCATATACAAATTTATATGCAAAATGTAATACTTACCTTGATAATTTGTACAGTTTATAATTAAAGTCGTATTGTAGCTTTAGCTTCAAAATATTATTGAATTTAATACATTATTATTGTATGGGGGGTGGCGCCATGAAAATTATGATTGAAAATTGGGTTGCAAACATTGCAAGTTTGAGAAGCACTGTCTTAAGGTATTATTCCAAGAAATTCATTATTATGAAGCGTATATAAAAATTAGGTCATATATGCAACAGTGAACGTGAAATTATTAAATGTTAAATGATCAAAACTATCCATTTGCCCTCCTAATTTGAAAAAGAAAATAATTATCATTTTTCTTCACATTTTTTATGATTCTTATAAGCTAAAATTATTTTATGATTTGTATTATCTAAAATCTCTTTTTTTCAAAAAAGATTTTTAAAGTACAACTTCTGTACAGGAAATTGGGTGCATGAAAAGGATGATTTTTAAGAAACAAAAATTAAAGCGAAATACGAAATACAAAAAGCTACCTTTATTTTTTTTAATGTATCAGAATATTCTTTAAGAATAAGAAGAAAGTATGGATAAAAAAAAAATAAACGACTAATTTCTGATAAATTTTATTTCAGGGTGCTTTTTATTTGATACGAAATTGATAAAACATTTCATTAAATCAGATTAAATAAAACTGCATCAAAATATGTTATTCAATGAATTCTCTTAACATCAGTAACATTGAAACAAAATACCTCAAATTATATATTTTCTTTATATTAATATCAATTTAATCAAGAAAAATATTCATACTCTCATTCTTTTAATTAATGTTTTTTGGAATTAGATGGGTTTCAATGTTTTTATTCTGGTATTTCTTTAATAAATCGTTTCATTGGACATTTTATACACAAGAAAATATTTTATTGTTCTAATTAATTACTTGCATTAAAGTATTCATCTGATATTCTATCTTTTTATTTTATGTTCATTGATGAAAGCTTGATAATTTTTTGTTTGTAATATTGAAACAAAACATCCATTTTAGCAATTGGAAGATTTTAATTTTACGCATCGCGCTTTATCAAAAAAAAACAAACTATTTTCAAAAATCTCGTTGAAGATAATCAGAATTTTGTAATTGAAAACTGTTTTCATTTTATTTCGCTATAGTTTATTTTTTTCGTTTGAAAAATAAAACTGAGCAAACGATATTTTTCTATGAAAAGCAACCCTAATTAACGTTAAGGAATATGTTTATTAAGTTGTTTGTATTATTACTCGTTCTTGAAAGAAAAGAGGAAAGAACATTCTTTTTCTTTCTTTTTTGATTAAGATGCTGTTGAAACGAGCATTCAAAACAAAAACAATTCCGACTGAATCATGGTTAGAGGAAAATAATTGCCATTCAAATATTCAGCAAAAATGCAAAGAAATATTCCTTGTTTGGTTGTTAGCTTTCTAATTTGGAATAAGCTATTTTTTTTTTACTTCGGTTTCCTTTTAAGCTCAAAAAACCAAAACTCTAAACATTTTTTTGATGATTTTTACTATGCCTTATTTTTTAAAAAATAATTGAATGTGTGATTTTCTCTTTCACTTCTTCATTTATTTTAAACTATTATGGATCTTTCCTTTAAATTGTTGGGATTCTACATTTTATAAGTGGTTAATAAGTTCTTCAAAGTAATAAATAATTTAAATGCATGCATCAATTAAGTAATGATTTAGCCTTAATTATTAAATTAGACAGAAATAAGTCATTCGGTCTAATACTCTTTATTACAACTTACACACCAAGTAAAGCGAAGTTTTTGCAATTCTATGAATCTCAAACAGTTTTGCAATTCAGGAATTCAAGTCATTTTGCAATTCTAGGAATCTCCGAAAAACTTAATAAGAACTCTTAGTAGAGCAAACAATGATATCGAACTTTTGCAAAAATTAGTTATACGTGACTTCACCCTATTAAAATATATAGATATCTTTTTATAAATTAACTTCTCTGGGATTAAACCTTTTTCGTGTCATATTTTTAAAAACGTCATAGAACATTAATACATGATATTTGGAAAAATAATTTTAAAAAATGGCAATTATTTCGTTTTGGAATAAAAACTTAAACAATCAATGCTTTAAAAAAAGCAGATATATCAAAAATAGATTTATTATTTATAAATGCTAATTAATAAGAAAAATATTGGATCGTTATTAAAACTCAACATATTTCAAAACCCACAGTTTAAATATTTAGTACACTGTACCCTGAAAATGACTTAACTATTTTTTTCCTCATTTTTCGACGGCGCATCCAGCTGAGAAACTTCGTTCTAAATTTTAGATCTAGTATTTAGATAGCTTTAAAGATACTTGGAAGTTTTCTAAATATTGTCAGTCTCAAAACATGGCTTCCCAACTTTTAAATTCATTTTCATCAAGCATTATTTTTTGACAATGGAAGTATTTTCTTCTTACCAAGGTTTTTTTTTTCTTCTGTTCATGATAAAGTCTCAAAATTTTCGTAGGTATTTTTCATATTTTACTGTAAGTATTAGAATGAATTAAGTTCTGAGATTTCTATTTGTTTTTTATTCTGGTTATTATTTTTTGGATTTTCTTTTCAGATTTCAATTTCATACTAACTTTTTTCCTCAATAATCTAAGAAATATAAATCCCATGAAATGATAACAAATAAAAAAAAAACGTGTATTTTATAAAGGTTTAAGAAACCCATAAAAATGTTTTAAAAAATGGCCTTTAAACCTGACTTGTTCAAAATTAATTTATTAATATAACCTGAATAATCGATGATTACTTTTAATATAATTGTCTCCAAAGTGTTTTATGAATAAGGATACTATGTAACATTTTAAAGCTTGAATTCCTTTTAGAAGAAATAATTGTATCAATAAAAAAATTTTACTTCATAGTATTCAGGGATCTGGCAATTATAATTAATGAGAAAAACTCAACTGTTAATGTAGGAAGATATATATTTTGGTGTTCTTAAATTCTTTGCGTCAGTAACATAGAAAAATAATAGTAAAACTCGTCAAAAATTTGTTTTAAAACAGCATTTACTAATAAGCACGCTTCAGTATTTTAAAAATCTTATTCTATTGATACATTTTAAACACGAGAAGAGACGCGTTCACGTTTATTCCCACAATTCAAAACAAGCAGATGTTATCGACTAAGAATACAAATGTTTCGTTCTTTCAAGCTGGATTCACATACCGAGCTTGTGTGTGTGTTAGGAGAAAGAGAGGAACAAACCATCAATCAGAATTGATTGCTGAAATGTTTTAACCAATAACAGCCGGTTGTGCTTCCTTCCATACATTTCTCGCTTCAGTTTTAAATTCAGATTTTCAGTAACGTTATTTATCCAAATCCACAAACAGCAATAAATACCAAGTAAATAATTTTAATTAATGGTATTTTTCCGTTTCGCCGGTGCAAATCTCGCCAAGGGGGCGTTATTGGGAACACGCAATATGCATTATTAATGATTAATATTTTTAAAAAAATTTAATTTTTTCAAAAATATTAATAAATATTAGTTTTCATTGGTTTTTCATCCATTTTTGATATATAATGAAAGAGATGTTAATTTCTAATTAAATTAGCATTTCCTATAAATAAAATTACATTTTTATTTGTTATCTTGTAAATGCTTTAATTTTTTTTATAATCAAAAGTATATTTGGGGGCACAGGTCTTAAGAAATTGAGTTTTTGTTGCTCGAGAAATTCAAAATATCAATGACTATATCTATCCATGAATCCAAACAATTACGTTAATAAAAATTATATGAAAATGATTTAGATTTGTTTTATTTAAGCATAAATGTAACGTTTATCATTCTTGTGTAAATGGTAATTAGTTCATTACAGTAGTTTGATGTGAAACCTTACGGAAGCAAGAAATACAAGTCCCAATGTCATCTGGTCATGTACCAGAAGTATGACATTCTAAGCTCATATACCAGAATTATGAGAATCTCAATTCAAATATCAGAGGTATAAAATTCTAAGTTCATATACCAGATTTATGAGAATCTAAATTCAAATATCAGAGGTATAAAATTCTAAGTTCATATACCAGAATTTTGAGATTTTAAGTTCATATACCAGAGGTATAATATTCTAAGTTTATATACCAGGAGTATGAGATACTAAGTTCATATACCTAAAGTATGAGATTTTCAGTTCATATACCAGGAGTATGAGATTCAAAGTTCATATACCAGAAGTATGAGATTCTAAGTTCTTATACCAGAATTATGAGAATCTAAATTCATATATCACAGGTATAAAATTCTAAGTTCATATACCTAAAGTTTGAGATTCTGAGTTCATATACCAGGAGTATGAGATTCTAAGTTCATATACCTAAAGTTTGAGATTCTTAGTTCATATACCAGGAGTATATGAGATTCTAAGTTCATATACCTAAAGTTTGAGATTCTGAGTTCATATTTCCAGGAGTATGAGATTCTAAGTTCATATACCAGAATTATGAGAATCTAAATTCATATATCAGAGGTATAAAATTCTAAGTTCATATACCCATAACCCATAATATGAGATTCTGAGTTCATATATCAAAAGTATGAGATTTTAAGTTCATATACCAAAAGTATGAGATTTTAAGTTCATATACCAAAAGTATGAGATTCTAAGTTCGTATACCTAAAGTTTGAGATTCTGAGTTCATATGCCAGGAGTATGAGATTCTAAGTTCATATACCAGGAGTATGAGATTCTAAGTTCATATACCAGGAGTATGAGATTCTAAGTTCATATACCAGAAGTATGAGATTCTAAGCTTTTATACCAGAATTATGAGAATCTAAATTCATATATCAGAGGTATAAGATTCTAAGTTCATATACCTAAAGTATGAGAGTCTAAGTTCAAATACCAGAATTATGAGATTCTAAGTTCATATACCAGAATTAAGAGATTCTAAGTTCATATACCAGAATTAAGAGATTCTAAGTTCATATACTAGAATTTTGAGATTGAGTCAGTTGTCTTGGATTGACTATTCAAACTGTAGCCTTAATCCATTCAGATAACTGTAATTTTATTTGAATTACAGAGAAGAAAATAAAAATATAGAAGAACTTTCCATTTGTGAAATTTAGGAACTTCTAGTTATTCTATAATTTATATTCGAATCCATCAATATATTTGTAAATGACATTAAAAATTTTGTTAACGAATCTAAACATGTCTTCGATAATTTAGACAGCTTCTATTCTTCTTAGTTTCATGGAACAAACCATTGTAATATCTAAGTCAATTCACGTAAATGAACGAACTGCGAAACGAAATCCAATTACTTATATTTTATCGTTTCGTTAACTTTTCAATGTAATCCGATTTTCTGATTCAAAATTGAAATATATTTCGAGGAGCCTCGAGAAATTTCACTGTAATCGCTCTAAAAGGATGAAAATAAAACAAAAATTCTAATGCTTTTACTTGAGACCTTGCCAAAATGTCGAAGGATACAAATAGTCATGATGTTTCTGAAAATGTGTGTTGAAGAAGAATATAAATCAATGGGAAAGGACGTAAAATTTAATTTGCGGAAATGTTTTGAAAAATCAGTTTTGTTTTCAAGAATACTCAATTCATCATCAACCTTTGTTTTTTTTACAATTTAAATTCTTGAAAAATGTTATCTATATATTGTAGAATGGTTTACATAGCCTACAAAAAATACAAGCTATTAAATATTTTGAATACATATGTTTTGTAAGTTCTCGATATAAAATTGCATGCTTATTTTTTTTAATTCTTTTCCTCTTAAAACTGGAGAACGTTTTCCGTCGAAAATAATCCTTTTCTAAGGCATGTGTTTTTATATTACCAGATATCAATATATTGTATTTTATTAAGTTTATTTTATTCGAGTCGCTGAACTCGCTTTTTCTAATTTTGAAGTTAAAGTGATAACTGGCAGTTTTGATAAGTATCTTAATACATATATATTTTTACCAGGATTATTAGAAAACTGCTCATTTAAAAACTAAATAAGCAAAGATTAAATATTGTACTCATATTTTTACCAAGTTGAAGACTGCTCAATTGATTCCTGCAGTTTTACTAAATAATGTAGTTCATTTTTTTTAAAATTCTAACAGTAATGTACATATTTATTTAAAAAGCAGGAAGACAAGCATTATTTAACTCTTAAACATATACTTTTTGGTAAAATTGAGTTTTCATGTAAAATCGATGCCCGCAGATAGAGAAAATGTCGGTAAAATCCTAGGAGAGTCAAAACCCTTGGTGACAGACCGAAAAAAAAAGCGCCAAACCAGAACGAGATGGCGCCAAGCGAATCAACAATGGCGGCAAGTGAACATAGCGGGAAAAGTTGAATGCGTAATAAAAAAATATATGTAAACAATACAAAAATCAATGAAATATTTTTAAGATAAAAAATATAAAAAACAGCTCACTCACTGTCTTACTGCTGATCTTTTTCGAGTAGAGAGTACAACGTAACAGCAGACCACGAATTCTTTCTTATACTTTAGCAAACATCATGCGCATTTACACCTTTTGTTCGACATTTCCATTCAAATCCCTCCAAAACAACACATTTCGTTCGTATATCCTATTCGCTCATTACATTTCGGACATTCATAATTCGAAGCAATCAATCCTTCATTACACCAATCAGTCAATTCTTTCTTACCTTTCGCATTCAACAAAGTAAAAAATTCTAAGGTATACTCACTCACACAAGCAGCCATACTTCCAGCCCGGTGTCCAATGACAAAATGCGAAAATTCCAGAAATGGTTAGGTTTACCATATCTAGGATATCAAAGTAGGGTTACCAAAATGGCACAATTATCACCATCCAAAATAATTCGCGCCGAGGGTGGGGACTCTGCTAGGATCCGTCGGGTATATATCGTCGGGGCGAGTGGTATGATTTCTTGTAATTAATTATTGATGACTGAGAATGGAAGTGAGTGTAGAAGATGTTGGATTGATGAGGAATCATTTTCTAGCAGGATAAACCATTTTTTATTACATTTAGAAGACGGCGCAACAAAGAACTCAAAAGCAAAAGTCAGATGCTTGCGGTTACATGTGTTTTACAATAATCGACGTGAATTTTCCAGAGAATTTCAGATTTTATACAAAACACAGACCGGAAGTTCTAAAACTCGCATGACTTCCTAGGACGTCTCTTCTGATTGGTCCAGATAATTGGATGATGTTCGAATTGTAATTCTTAATTTAAATCCGCTGAGCGTTTACTTTCAAAGAGACAAATTTCGATAATATTCCGTTATGTGGGTAATTAACAGTTACTATTTACGAGAAGTTCTGGAGGGTCAGCACCATTACAAATTAAAAGGCTTTTGAGATGAAATTAGCGTAAATTATATGCGCGCGTGTGTAAAAAAATACCGTGCAGTATTTTCTTATAAGATTTTCTACAATCAATGAGGTGCGATAGTCTAGTGCCTATAATCATAAGTTGTATTATGAACTATCCTCTTTTGAACCATTTTTTAAAAATTTTTTTTTATTTTGGCCATTGTCAAATTAAACTAATGCAAAAGAAACACTGTAACTTAGATATGAATTCAGTTGCTCCTAATGTGTGTATTAATCATTAAATGTCAACAATATAAATATTTTAATAATTAATAAACCACAAAATTGTGCAAGAAAAAATCAGAGTGAAAACGTACCAATTTAAACCATTTTAAGAAATCACAGAGATGTGTTTCTTGAAGTATACATATAATATAAAACAAATCATATCATCACCATCCTTATTATTTTAAATATTTCTAAATAAAGATCATTTATTAAGTTACGTATATTCTAGCGATTTATTTACACCAAATGCAAAATATTTTGAAAGCAGAAATGTTCCAATTTATTGAGACGACTAGAAAGATATAAAAGTATATTCTCGAACAACATCCTTAATTATTTAGTTTTATATTTTAAAACAACCTTTACCCGGTGCAACTAATGTTCTATTTTTGAAGTAACAACATGCTCTTTAAGAGAAGGAATTAACTCAGAGACTAAATAGGAAGGATTACAGAATTCCTGAGTAATCCAACTTTATCCTTAACTGGTTAATTAAGAAGAGTTTTCGTCAACACTAAATTATGCACTTCAGGAGAGTTTTCCAGCTTTCGTCATGTTGTTATTTTTAGAATAGAAAAGGTTTTTGTTTCATTGAACTTAGAAACTTCTTACAACATTTTTTTTCTGAAGTTCGACATAACATTAAAGGAATGGATTTTTCCTTCCTAAATTTTAATAAAAGAAATAATTTAAACTCATCATATTTCCGCCAAAAATAGCTTTACATTAACCTTCCAATAATTAACAAAATAGGGATTTTTACCGTTTCGCCGATGCAAATCTCATCAACTTGGTGTTTTTTTTAATCCAATGGGCTGCAGATTGGTATTTTTACCATTGCAGACCCTGTACATCCCCAAAAGCTGGCATCAATCTTTAGTGCGGCACCGTATAGGCGGATACCAATTGTCACATGTAATTTTGACGCCCAGTTTCCTCCACAGAGAGAGGCACCTGAGCTCTGATAATGCGAACTTGTACCAGGATTTAATTTTGCCGAGAGCGCTCAAGCCAAACAGACACTCTAGGGATCTTTTACATGGCGTATAATCATACATGACCGCTGTCGATTTTCTGCATGACGAAAATCCACCGACTTGGGCCGGGGTCGAACCCGCAACCTTGGGTGCAGAAGGCCAGCGACAAACCAACCACGCCACCCTATTGGTGACAACACACAATATACAGATATAGAAAATCTCTCTCTCTCTGTATATATATGGATGCTTGTATTTATGACCTCGCTTCACTCCAGCAATATTCAATCGATCACTATGAAAATTGGCATCTATATGTGTTTTTTGGGGAGGTTTTTGTGATATCCTCTTTTTTTGCAGCTCTCCAACAAGTGACGCTACAGCAAAGCAACTATTGCATCATTCAGTCAATTGCCAAGTTGCCAATGTGGTCGCCAAAAATGATGCCCACTTGGTTCTATCACCAACATTTCAATATGTTTCCATTGAATCGCCATTATAATGTAAGGAACGGCGTTGCTTAAGAATATTACAATTTTAACATAATATAATGTCAACAGAAAGTAGTATTAAAGTATTACTCATTCAGATATAAATTATTGACACTATTTAAAGGGTTCATTACACAAATTTTGAAACAATGTGTTACTTTTGCTGAGCAGAGATCAGCTTAGGAAGGTGTTTTCAAAAATCGACTCACAAGAGAGTTATACACTGTGTTATAAATTTAAAAAAATTGTTTTTATTAGATATTAGAACTTCAGACTTAAAATTTAACAAATATGGTTTATTTGTTCAGCTGAGATATACAAAAAGCTGTTTTTTGTTTAATTTGTAGTTCACGTAATATTAACTCATTAAAAATTTCTCTATCCCTCAATTTGAGTTGTTTAATTTTCCAATGTAGAGTGCAATGTAGATCCACCTCCTCGTTGGTGCATCCCGGAAACGTAAATTATTACGGCTAAGTGATCTACTACGTCGGCATGTGAAGAAATGGACGTTATTCCTTTGGCACGCTGCCGTGCACTCAGCTCTCGATTCATGTGGAGCAGATATTGGGAGGCCAGACACAAAATGTGTGATTTATAGACTATACTGTGAAATTGTGTTTCTTTTCTTATTTTTGAAGTGAAACTTCTTTGCGGACGGGAGTGAATGGGAAATTTACCCAGGTTTGCATAAGAGTGAAAAAGCGAACGGAAGTAGTGATTCACCCCCCCCCCGATACGTCGCCATGGTGAGGAGACAGAGAGAGGGAGAGAAAGAGAGCGAGGGGGCTACACCACTTGACTTGCGTTATATCCGTGAAAAAGTTGGACGATTGCTAAGGGGAAGTTGTGCATCAAAAGTATATCTTGCTGCTATGGACGAAAGGCGCTTAGGTATTGGTGACATTAAGTGGGTATCCTTGCTACTCTCGTGACGAACTCGCGTGGCGTATTTTCATAGTTTTTTATGTAATAAACGTGCCGTTTTCAACAAATAAACGCACAAAAAATATTACCATTGTATGGGTCTTCCCATTACGAGAGTGTCTGGGACATTGTGTATTTCACAAATGTTCACGCCAGAATCGCTACGGATAGCGTCTTGTAAACAAATACAGTGACTTCTGTTAGTGATACATTAAATTTACAATATTAATTTTTATTTCCATTGAATCAAAATAAATTCTGGTCAGATAGCCTAGAACAAATGCAAAAAGAGGAAAAGAGTTTCGTGAAAGAAAAAAAAAAGCAAAACTAGCAGCCAATTCCTGGCAAAAGTCTATATATCACCAGGTAGTTCTGTCGCAGCTTTCATCATCTTTATCCATAAAGTTGTAGTGCTGTACACATCAGAGGCTGCTACAATCATTGGATCCGATGATGGATGATTAAAAGACGATTATCTTAACTGGAGACTTTAATGTTAATTTTGCTTCAGAAGATGCAAAGCCATTCATTGAACTCTTAAAACGGACACTGAATTTGACAATGAATACTGATTCTCGAGAAGGAAAAACAATATACAGAACCACGCTGGATGCAGTTTTCTCACATTTTCTTGATTGACTACAATCGAGGATTTTTATATCCTACTTTAGTTAGCACATACCTATTGTGTCTTTCTTGGAAAATGATGATACAGAAAAATGAATAAAAATATTTTCATACAATAAATGAAGTTCGAATTTTATTTGATTAAAGTTATCTCAGTAGTTTAATATAATTAGATCTATTCCTGTATTTACGGCCAATGTCGCCAAAAAAGTTTCACTTCTTTTGCGTGGCTTTCCACGTTCTTTT
Organism: Trichonephila clavata; assembly: GCA_019973975.1. Taxonomy (NCBI): domain Eukaryota; kingdom Metazoa; phylum Arthropoda; class Arachnida; order Araneae; family Nephilidae; genus Trichonephila; species Trichonephila clavata. The sequence goes on along the minus strand of BMAO01019887.1, from coordinate 172,671 downwards.
TTTTTTCTTTCATTATTTTTTGTGTTGGCCTTTGATTTTTTTTTGTCAATATTCTCTGTTTCTCATTTTGTTTGCAGTTGTCTTGTAATCCGCCATTGGAAATAAAAAAATTTCAATTCACCCTTGGGGAAAACGGGTAAACCAGCTAGTATTGATATATATTTCTTCTCATTGGTTTTTCCTCCACTTTTTATGTATTATGAAAAAGGCGTTACTAATAAAAAAAAACCACGTCTTGTTTTGAAAATGTGATGGTAAAAGGTTACCAGTGGGAATACTCCGTTTGGCGAAGGTTGTATCATTTTTGTGGACTTTATCGCCTGGCCCAGCGAAACGGAAAAGAACCCGAAATAGATTAGCATTTATTGCTTCTACACAATTAAACAGGTAACGTTATTATCACTTTTGATATAATTTTAGGATATTCAAAACGATTTTTATAAGTATTGTCATCATAGTCCCGGACTCAGGACCGGAGTGACTTCGCATGTTCGAGTCCAGATGCCTCTGACTTAGAAAGGCCGATGTTCGTTAATTCTGTCAGGACTTAGTTCCCACATTGGTGTGGTGTGGAAGTCAAGAAAGTAGGGTGCCTGCCCAGATGTCGTCTTAAAAAAAATCTTAAACAAGGAAGAAAATGCTTTTTTTAAAACACATATCAACACGGGATTTATCTATCAACTATAACGGATGCTGATTGAAATATTCACACACCGATGCATGTGTTTTGGCAAGTACACTATCTGGCCAAAAGTATCCGGACACCCCTTAAAAAAGTGGTTCTGGCCAGTGACGCAATTTGATACGTAATTGAAAGCTATAAAAGTGTAGGTAGTGGTTTTTCAGATTGTATTTATGCGTTTGTGAGGCAATGAGTAAGTCAAAGGAGCTTTGTGAGTTTGATCGTTGCAGTATAGTGGCATGTCACCTTTGTGGGAAATCAGTTCTTGAGATTGCGGACATTCTACAAAAGCCTAAATCCACTGTGAGTGATGTAATTATGAAGTGGAAACGTCAAGGCACTGAAACGGCAGAAAAACTAACCGGCAGGCCGAAAATACTTGGTGAATGCAGCCGCAGAACTCTGAAAAGGGTAGTGAAACAAAATCGCAAGTCCGCGTTGGAGGAAATTTCTCAGAAGTTCCAAAGTTCATCAGGAATTAGTGTTAGCAGCAGGACTGTCCGTCGAGAGTTAAAAAACTTAGGATTCCATAGTCGTGTAGCCGCTCATAAGCCAAACATCACTCCACAGAATGCGAAGCATCGATTACAATGGAGTAGAACTCACCGTCATTGGACTGTGGATATGTGGAAAACTGTTCTTTGGAGTGATGAATCTCGCTTTACAGTCTGGCAGTCGGATGGACGCGGCTGGGTTTGGCGGATGCCCGGTGAACGTTTCTTTAGTGACTGACTGCATTGTGCCGACTGTTAAGTTTGGTGGTGGAAGCATAATGGTGCAGGGGTGTTTCTCATGGTTTGGCCTGGGTCCGTTTTTTCCTGTGATTGGAAACATGAACTCTGAGATGTATGTGGACATTCTGGACAATGCTGCACTCCCAACTCTATGGCAATATTTCGGGGAAGGCCGATTTCTCTTCCAGCTGGATAACTGCTCCATTCACACATCGAGGCTTACACAGACGTGGTTTGATGAAATGGGTGTTCAAACACTGGACTGGCCTTCTTAGAGCCCCGATCTAAATCCCATAGAACACCTTTGGGACGAATTAGAGCGCAGATTACGTAGCCAGCCAAATCGACCATCCTCATTGCAAGCACTCACTTCAACTGTGATGGTCGCCTGGAAGGCAATTCCTATGGTCACCTATCAAAAATTGGTGGAAAATTTTCCCAAACGTGTGCAAGCTGTCATCCATGCAAAAGAGGGACCAACATCATATTAATATGTGCCTCAGGGCGCTCTAAGTCTATACCACTGGGTGTCCGGATACTTTTGGCCAGATAGTGTACTTAAAAAAGTAATGGGAGGCAGACACTGTGGTTCTTGTCTCTGTAATTATTCCTTGAGTTATTTTAATATTCTGTGCTAATAGAACGTCAATATTTTAACGGTGGCATATGTACTCATGGTCACAGAGTTGGCAAATTTTGATATACAAGAAACAACCTTAAATTTTTTTCATTTACCAGAATTTTTTATTCTCACAGATTTTTGAAGTCTCTTACTGTCATATTTAACACCAATCGTTATCATATTGTGTTTTATAATTTCCAAATAATTTGGGGAAAAATTTTGAAGAAAAAATACAACGTAAGAGAATGTGATAGGTAAGGGATTCTATAAGGGTTGAACCTGTGTTATTTAGTATGAGATATAATAACTATATTAAAGTATCTGACTATTTGCGACAAATTTTTTTTTGAAAAAAAAATGGAGGTATGTGGATTTTTTGTGGTTTTTAGATTTGTTTAGCATGTTTTAAGAAAAATAAGCTAAAATTAAGAAGAGAAAAAGAAATTATTATTACTAAAATGAGAGAAAATGGCTAAAAATTTACAAAAAGTAACATAAACGGGGTCCATTCTGTACCAAAAGCTTATGAATAAATTTTCAATTTTTCAATTCTGATGTGTTGTTATGTTATTCATTTTTGAAATAACCTTCAGGAAAAGATGTATTTTAATTTTTACAAAAACTGGAGCACTTTACCTTGGTTATTATATGAAATTGCTTAATAAAAAAAGCAGTGATTATATTAACATAAGGGATCGCAAATTTTGTAATAAAACAGTGATTGATCAACCTGAAGGTTAAAACACTTCTACTATTATACAGAACATACACACAAAATTTCAGCTTATTATTTTCAAATCTTTTTGAGCAATAGCTGTCCCAGTATGATCATTTTCGAAAAAAACACATTTCGAGTAAAACGCGTTTTAAAGTATGACATCTTGCTTAAAGTAATGGCATCTGCTTTTACTAAAACACTTGTAGTTTTTGTTTTAGTGAACGGAAAATAATAAAATTTGTATTTTTTAAAGCTAATAAGATGACCTCTAAAATAAACTCATAAAAATTTTATCAATTTTTGGCAAAATTTACAATTTTAGGGTAGTCGGATACCTTAAGAGATGTAATTTTTGTTCAAAATCTTATTACCAGAATTTAAAGAAATTAAATTAAAAATCACAATTTATCCAAAAAGAGAATAAGGCTAGTGCACACTTTATATAAAAAAAGTTGCTTCAAACTTCGAATCAACATCCTTTTCTTGTGCAATTAACTTTTCGATTTTAACTAAACACGCCTACACAATCCCTTAGCTTGATGGCTTAACTTAGAGTTAATAGGAAGGATTATGAAACTCGTGTGTAATCCAATTGGAGTATACACGCCGAGGTAATTAGAGTAGGTTTATGTGAACAATTAATTATATACTTCAACACAAAGATTTCTGTTCATCATTTATAACACTGTTGTTTCAAAAGTATTTTGCTTAAAGTCACTGGATTAAGTCGAAAATCGTTACTTTGTCCTCTATTCCGAGGGAATTAGTATTCAAGTTGCGTGATTTATAGTAAATGAATGGGTTAGTTAAGTATTATCATCTATCTCAATTTATCTGCAGATAATTTTAGTGATATAATTCAAAATAATGCACATTTTTATCACATTCAGGCTGCAAATTAAGCAGAAGAAAATGTTGATGTTCATTAAACAAATGTAGAATAATAATTTTTGCATGGTGCATTTATTATAGGGTGCGCTAAAGCTCGTTTAAACTTTAAAAAATCATAAAAAAGTATGAAATGATGATAAAGAAGTACGTTTGGCAAGAAAAGGGTCACAAGAAAGTCGAATGATTTCTTTTAGTGGCAAAAACATTTTTATTTAAAAATATCACTGTTAGAGTGCGCTGACAATTTAAAACACAATGTACTGAACAAGAGTACGATCCATTCATTTATTCTTCGTAAACAACTGTTTACCATATCTACAGACAGTGGCGTAATTTACACCCCCGCATTGCGAGGGGGGCAGAGATTCGGGGGGGAGCAAATACTGACTGACTCTAAGTACGTATTTGGGTTTGGGCCTAAAATCTGACTTTGCAGGGGTCCCTAATATTCTCCGTTACGCTACTGCTTCCAGAGCATTGTAAGACACTGCTAAGACGGCCAAGCGATCCAACCTCAAACAATTTCTCTGTCCTTAACAAGAGTAGCTAATAGGTATCGTTTTGCTGGATTGGCATAATATGAAGAGGCGCCATTCTCCATGAAGCTCATTACAGATTAATCACAGATCATTACAAAAGCTCACTTTGATTTAATGAGAGCCTGGCTAAAAATATTCTTGCTGCTAAACAGAATGAGTCTTTTCTTACGAAACGCATTCCTTTTATCATAATTTCTTCCTTTTTTAAAGATTTTTTTAAGTTTAAACGAACTTTTAACGCACCCGGTGTTTTCATACATTCATACATATAAATACAATATGTGGTGGCACATATCAAGAGGACAGAATCTGCGATCTATGGATCCGCAGCCGAGTAACATAGCCACTTGACAAAAGTGATCGCCTCTCTCCGGAGGTTGCTACTGGTTTTTGTTGATACCGCTACACATATTTTCCCCCATAAAATAGTAAATCATACCCAGCATTTTGAAAGGAAAAAACCTTGATAAAAATGACTGAAGCCAAATTAAATTTTTTTAGAACGGAATTTTATATATTTTAAACATATGCCCTCGTAATAGAAGAATAAGAATTATATAGTGTAGGCAATTGTGAATAAATACAGTTGTCGTAGTCTCTTATTACCCCTATGATTATTAACTCCCCTTTGCACATTATCTAAATTCGGGTATGTTGGATTCATAATTAACAACTACTAAATTAATAAATCAATATCCTTTATTAATCTGTCTTAATAGATAAACACACAAATATTAATCAAACCTTAAGAACAACAAATTATAGTGGAGTGAGATCAGAATTCAATTATGAACGACGGAACACTAACTGATACCACGGGGAATAACGCATACAATCAAACTACGCATTTAAATCTAATCTATAAAAATCACAGACCTGATATCTCTTTAAGACAGGATTCTTGACTACTTGAAGAATCTATAGAGCGGTTTCAATCCTTGATATCTTCAGTTACGTCCGAACCGAATTAATGAATCTTTTCCAATAATCTTCCTTCAGCTAACAAACTTCACTTAGTTAAACTAATCTCCTAGAATCACCTTCTTAATCAATCACGTAGTTTACTCCTCTATCAAAACACGTAGTCATCCTCATCTCTTCATTTCATTTCTCCCTTTTATATCTCTTTCGAACTCGCTAAACCCGAAACTATCTTATTTGCATAAGTCACACTTTTAGCTCTCAGCGGGGATTGGTTAAAATAAATACAATTTAAAAGAATTTGAGAGAAGGTTAGTGAAACGCGTAAGCACTCGTCACACAGTGGAATATCTTTTACACGAAAGCGCTTAAGACGAAATAATAGTAAAAGGTCTTGACGAACAATTATACATTCTCATGCATTTTTTTCTATTATCACGAAACGAAAATCGCTTATTTATTCGTCTCCTTCTAGGAATGAACAAAATACGAAAAACACCGCGAGATTTAAGAGGGATGTGAAATGAAGGAGAGATGGTTTCATATGTTTCGTAAAAAGAAGACTATATTGGTTTTGAAATACCCTTGGAATAGCCTGTGACACGAGTCAATTTTAATTATCTGAGAAATTTTCACCCTCCCCCTACAAACGTCACTCAAAATATCTCATTTCTCAACAGTTGACTTTAGAATTCGGTGACGAGTACAACGCAGTGAAAGAAAAAATAAGTGAATTGGGTTAGTGGTGTGAGTCTTTTTTTTTTCTTTTCTATTTTAGAAGAATTTTTTTACGATTACAGTGACAAAGAGCTCAGGCGGAAAGCCAACTTTTATTTTGCCTTAAATGAAGATGGAGCTTCATATATATATATATATAAGGCTGTTGATCAAAAACAGAAGACAAAAACGGAAATCTGTAAAGATTTTGGTATTGCTAAATTTTGTATTAAGTTTCATCAAGTTCTTGTGAACGTTTTGACATGTAAATAAAATGTACTTTAAAAAACTTAATTTTGGTGAATATATGTTTTTTTTTTCAATTTCTTTTAACAAGAAAAAAAGTTCAATCCCCTCAGTTTCATTGCAATCGATTTTCACTGTAGTTAAAATCTTCCAAAAAGCATTATTACAAGAATCCTAGAGTGGAAAGATCTTTTGTAATTCATAATAAATGAAAAATCTTATAAACTCTGTCGTAATATTTATTTTAAATGTCATCTAGAATCAATAAAAGATGAAGAGTTCATATTTAAGCTTGGAAGCAAATAATGGTTGCTGTAAAATATTTATCGGGGAAAGAAATATGAGCAGAAATCAATGCGCTCGTCTGTTTACATCATCAAACATTGCTTCATTCAGAACAAAGCAGCTGCACACATTTATTAATAGTGAGAATAATTTATGAAACTCGGAAATACTCAATGAATAATTTATTTGTTTTCGAAACAGGAATTTGGATTCTTTGCTTGTATTAGAACAAAATTAGAGCACTCTTCATTAAAATTTCAGTTTTAAATGAAAGTGGAAGTATTTTTCATTCCTTAACCCGCGGTCACTCGCGCCTGTTTTTGTACCGTCGTTACTCGCGGGGTGTAGAGAACACTCCAAACTTTTAACACGTTTATTTAAATATGAAAAGAATTAAGTCAATAATGATGCAAATTTGTAAAATACAAGATGTTTTTTGTATGATACAAATAAAAATATTACATATATTTTATACAAATTGGACTGACATTATTTTAAAATAAACCTGTAAAATGTTCATTTTAAATTGCATAATTTTGTATTTTTGGTAAACCACGAGAAAAACGTTTATACCAGTAATAAATTTACTTCGTAATTAATGTTAAGGATAATAGAAATTAAAAAACAAATATTTTAATCATTTTCCAAACATGCAGAACAGACTATAAACATAACTCAATCATTCGCGGAAACTTCTCAGTACCCAGATAAATTTTTGAAGGTCGATACGTTCCAATCGTCCAAGCAAGAATGATTGCATCATGCCTGAAGGTTCAATGACCTAAAATGAGCAGCTACTGAAAAAATCGCGGTTCTGCGCATTATGAGGCTTTTCTTGTCGTTGGGGGTGTACAGAGCACCCCGCGCGAGTGATCACGGGTTAATATATAATTAAAATACAAGGACAGATCTCAGAATTGGACGTTAAGGACTCAAAAGACTTTACAGCTCGCAAAAGAAAGCAAATCACAATCACCGTTCCTCATTTTTTGGCTTTCTCTTCTCTAGTATTCATTCACTGTTAAACCTAGAAATATTTTTTTGTATAAAGTTGAAATAATTTAAAAAACTGTTAACTATTTTACTACATTTATATATAGGGTGGGGGTGTATTTATGATGATCTCTTGAATCTTTTAAGACATTGCGGGATAATTAATTTTTTAGTTTACCCCCCCCCCCCGAACACGAAGCGTCCTTTGAACCTCAACCTTATCTCCACATACACTGCTACGTTATTTCTTTTCATAATAAGGGGATGCAATATTGCATCAGCCAGCTATTCTGACCAATCACGGGATTCATTAACGGAAATCATGCCACCCAGGTTGTTTAGTAATTAATGACGCTGACTGTTCGAATCCCGAGAAGGCACGGATGTTTGTAAATGAATAGTGTCTTCACATGGAATAGGGGCGCTTTAAATATACATCCAGCCTCAAATCTTCTCGTGAGGCAGGTGAAGAGAGCAGCTCTGACCACTCCTTAGGTTGTCCTTCCTCAAAATTGGGGTAAAACAGATCCATGTCATACTATCACAGGTGTAATAATCTAACAACAGGCGTAAAATTTAGCCCCTAGCCACACTGAGTTTCGTGAGTTTCGATCTGACACCATCGATATTGGCGTTAAAAAACAGCAATGGAAATCATGATTCTTAAGGTTTCTGATTCAGGAAACTATAAAAGCTGAGACCTTCGGAACTAATAAAAAACACTTATATTCATTGTCTTGAATGGGCAAGATTTGTTGGGTTTTTTTTCGTTTAATCCATTTATATGTTTTGTTAAATAAAATTCCAGATCAAATTAAATTATAAAAATATTTTCTCATTCTCTTAACGACTGCAACAAAATAAAGAATATTCCAGTAAAAATGGTTTAATTCCCGTAAAATCGTCACACACATAAAGTCTAAAGTTTTACTCGATATTTTTTTATCATTTTTTAATATTATTTTATGATTTAACAAATTGTCTACAAATAGGCTTTTCTTTATCTTTGAATAACACGAATTTAATTACACACCTAACTAAATTAGTCCTCACAAAATATAATAAATACGATTTTTCATCTTAAAATTCTATGTCCGTTAAAAATTATTAAATTTTGGAAAAAATAACTCCCATAATATTTTCTTAAAATAAAGAACCAGAATTTTGATTACTTGCAAAGTTTGAAGAATATTTATTAAATTTATATTTAAATGCCCAGAATATTTTATAAGGAGATAAACACTCCCAAACAAACAGTTTTGAGAATTCTAATAAACCTAACATTTGATTTTACGTAAATTCCTGTTCTACAAAAGTCTTCAAATATTTTATTTATTTCGAATTTATTATATAATACTATTTCGTATATCTGCATAATAATATATGTGTTGTTTGCTGTAGAAATATTATTAAAATTCTTTTGTCGCATTGGATCTCGTTTGATCTTATAAGGATATGAAATATTAACAAACTTTTTCCAATAGATTTTATTAGGATAGTTCAGTCTTTCTTGAAATTTTTAAATATTCTTAAGAAATTAAGGGTGTTTTATAGGATTTTTAATTTCTGAGTATAATTCACGTTTTCTTCGAAGAACTATAAGTACATTCAGTTTGTAGTAATTATAATTTCTGATTCCTATAATTTCATTTTAATTTGCCTTGTTAAATGTTTATTGGAATAAATTTTGCCAGCATAATAAATATTTGACTTATATTTGGAATCGCAACTAACTTATTATGACTTATGATTTAACTTCCAATAAAAGCATTGATTTACGTCATAATGACTGTTTATTATTGATAACCTATATTTTAAGACTCTGGATAAATAATTTTGAAGACAATCGTCAAATTTTCACATTTAAAGTCATCACATTTGACCTTTGATATTTATCCCTAAACAGGCAAACTTTATCTGCAAATAAAGGATTTCCTATTTAACATTAGATTAGATTAAATGCGTCATATTTTACTCGATCTGAATATTTTTTTTCTGTCTTACTGTAATATAATACTAAATTCAAATAACCAATTTAATTTAATGCCAGATTTAGTCAATAATTGAAAACGTTTCGTTGACTTAAATTCAAAAGACTAATATTAAACATATTCAGTTTTCTTCTGCAAACATTTTGAATGAAATTAAAATAATATAAAATAATGCATAGATAAAATATTAAACATGCATTGTAATATCAAAAGGATATGCTTGGAGTATACATTAAGAGAAGCCAACCCAACTAAGATAAAATAGTTTGGAAAACAATCAAATCCAATTTTAACTGTTTTGAATAATGTGACACTATTTTCAATTATTTCTTAGACTTACATATTATTTAGGGTAATACTTCAACCAATCAGCGAAAAGAACTTATTTTATAAATACGTAGGTTTTACTTCAATCCAATATGAGAGCTTTCGGGAAATTTTCCTGATCTATGCAATTATTTTTAAAATGTTGTTTATTAGTTAAAGGTACTGAAAAAGGGGCAGATTTATTAGATAATTAGTCTTATGTTTATAATTACAGAGAAATACTCAAATTAAACATAATTCTTAAACAGGTGGAGCAACGCAAATGTCTCATTAATATTGAGGAGGGGAGAAGGAAGTTGTTATTCACTAAATCACTAAAAAGTTAAAGTAAACTAAGTAAAAATAAAATCTGTTGTCAGTGGCGTACCGTGGAATCAGGCTTTGGGCCCCCTAGAACCCTGCCCCCCCCGGGTTGAGGGGCTGTACGTTAAGCCACTGTCTGTTGACATACACTAAAAAGTAATTTTTCTACTGTGTTATTTTGAGAAATATTTTGAAAATAAAAGCAAAAACTTGGATAAAAGCCAATTTCAATTCAATTTAAAAAATATAACTAGACAGTATATAGTAAGAATATATATGCACACCATGCACCATGAAATACCAACAGCGATGTGGGTGGGTTCCTGCTGGGGGTATCCGAATATAATAAAAAAAAACTTAAATCTATTTCAGTGGGCAAATATTTATTTCGCAATTTTAAAGAATGAATCAGAAAATTGTTCTTTAAATTATTACAGAAAACTAAAAATAAGAGCAAATATATCATTTGATTAGATAGCTGAGTAGGGCATAGATTTCTGATTTTTTTTTACAAAGAAAATGTAATGAGAATTTCCTACTCTTTTTTTTAACTCATTCAATTAGTTCTTGAGTTCAATATATATATATATATCCTCTGGAAGGAAATTTTAATATCGTTATGTTTATTTCAATGAAGCATATTTATTGTTGCATCATTTACACATATAAAGGAGACGTTTAACCGGTTTTCGGTATCACAATGTATGCTTATCTTATTCCAAAATCATATCTATACAAACAAAAATACTTTTCCAAACAGATTATTCTAGTCAGCACGTTTAAAATCATATCAGCTTTGATCAAATTTGCCCACCCAGGCTTCTCAGGCATGAATTCGTCGCGAAACAAGCCATTGCTGACTTCATCATTAGAAACCTGCCTGCACTTTCGCTGTTACATATAGTGCTCTAATGAAGGATCAGGGAACTCTAATTACGTTGGCTGTTGCACTTTCTAAACTTAATATTTGTACATGCGATTCCGACGCGTCTGACTTGCTGTTTAATGACTTGATTCACGAAATTTACTCATGGTAGTGTTGTGTTGTATCGAGCTGTTTGGCTCCGGATAACATTTGCGCCAACTCTGCATCTATGTCGTCTAGGTGTCGAAAGGTTTCATTTCTAAAACTGCTGCCTTTGTGGCTTGCTTGGAACAATGGTTTTGTGGCAAGTGATTTATTTTTTTACTGAATTATGTAATTATATCCCCAGAATTTATTGAGTACATTATTTTAAAACCAAAGATTAATAAATCTTTTTAAGTTAATCTTTTGAGTTTAATCTTTTTTTTAATGAAATTAAAGTTACGAGATGAAAAATTTGATGTCGTAAGACATCTGGCACATTTTTTTAAGGAATGCGCCTACAAAGGCTGAAAACAGAAATGTTATTCTGTATTCAGATGTACGTGTATTCGTAATTATTAATTGTATTGGTAATTATTAGACTATACTTATCAGGATACACAAGAAAAAACAATACGGGCGTAAATGTTTTAGTTAATTTTGTCATATATATATTCCGTATTTAAATCATTTGTTGAATAAAGTTGCTCACGGATTTTTACTCTGCTACTTACCTTGTAACATTGACATGTTTTATTCTTTAATACTCCCCTTCTACTCCTACATTAAGTAACTAAAAATTCAAAATTTCGAATTTTTTGAAATTCAGAAATTTTAAATATTGAAATCTTAAAAATGCTAACAAAATAAACGTGTATGCGCTCCAAAATAGGTAAACAATCATAACAGCTACGCTTGCAGTCATTCTACAGTTAATTGCATATGAATAAATTAAACAGAGAGTGGCTTTGGAAGAGCTTCTCTGATTTAAAAAGTCAGTGTTTACATTTCTATCTGGCTCATCAGCTGATTATTTTTTAAAAATTATTGTAACAAACTTCTAATTAATAAAATGGCAAGTATGTAAAATCATTGGAAAGGTCCTGATTTGGGGATTTTAGAAATATCAAAAACTCAAAATCGATTTCAGGAAGGTTTTCACCCTACTGGCTTTCTTTAAGTGGAATCTCTGAAAGTTTCGCTTTTGATACGATATTATTGATTTTCTAGTTTCTTGAAACCTGTAACAAAGCTTTATTACGACCTGATGTAAATAAGGTTATTTTTTAAAAGACTATATAAATTAAAATAAAGCAGTCTGTACTTGAAACAAACACTTAGATAATGACGAAATTTCGTGATTAGTTTCCGCATTTATGTTTTCAATGTGTTTGACTCGATATTATAATTGCTTTGCTCACGGAAACTCAAATGAGAACATTGTACTAGGTTAGGGCATAGGGGAATTACGTAACAATATCCTTGATACTGACATACAACAGCTGGCGTCCTGAATTATTCCCGTCTGTATATTCTTTTAATTCATCTAGATGTAAAAATTTAAAAAGGCTGATTTAGAGAGAGGATATTCTCATTTATAGAAATATACTATATACGTATCTACAAAATGAGATCCAACCAGAGTTGGATCTGAATGCTAAACAATATCCCAGCAATCAACTTTCTGTGTATAAGTATTTTTAAAATTGGGAACAATAATGAGGGAATCTTCTTAATCTATATGTATAAAAATGAATGTGTGTCTGTCTGTCTGTACTCGATAGACTCAAAAACCATACATCCAATCACCGTGAAAATTTGGGAAATTATTAGGTATATCCCCGGAAAGGTTTTTGAAAAAAAAAATTTGAAATCAGAGTTGGGGTTCTAGGTGCTCCCGAACAAATATCCCAAAAATATCAAAATAACATTTAATTGTATACTTACAAGCACTGACTGACTAATCACGATATCTCCAGAACTATTCAAAATACAGATTTAAAATTTGGTAGACATGTTCCTGCCATGGAGTAGACATCCGCTAAGAACGAATTTTGTGAAATTCGAACCGCAAGGGGCGTTACGGGGGCTTAAGAGCCGTTATAAATAATTCTTTCCATTTTTAAAATACTCGACGTACAATCTTGAAATTGGGTAAGCAGATTCCTTTCATAGAGTACAGATCCGCTAGAAAATGAATGTGTGGGGAAAATTTACCCCCAAGTGGCATTGCTGGCTTAGGAGGCGTTAAAGCTAATTATTTCCATTTTGAAACTATTAGATGTACAGTCTTTAGATTTGATAAATAGATTACTTTCATAGAGTACATATCAGCTACAAGATGGGTTTTGTGAAAATAGCACCCCAAGTGGCATTGGGGGGGGGGAGGCTTAAGGGGCGTTATAGATAAATATTTCCATTTTTTAAACTATTGGACGTACAGCCTTCCAATTCGGTAAGCAGATTCCTTTCATAGAGTACAGTTCCCCTACAAAATGGGTTTTGTGAAAACAGACCCCCAAGTGGCGTTGCGGGGGCTCAAGGGACGTTATAAATAAATATTCCCATTTTTAAACTATTAGACGTACAGTCTTGAAATTTGGTAAGCAGATTCCTTTCGTAGAATAGAGAACTGCTACAAAATAGGTTCCTGGAAAATTAACCCTCACGTTTCATTTCGGGGGATTAAGGGGCGTAATAGATAAATATTACCGTTTTTAAACTATTAGATCTACCTGCTTGAAAATTGGTAGGCATGTTCCTTTCACGGAATAGAGTTCTTCTAACAAAGAGTAGAACGAAAATTGACCCCTAAGGAGGGTTGCGTGGGGTCAAGGGGAGTTATAGAAAAAAATTCCTGTTTTTTAATTTTTAGACCCACATACATAAAATTGGTTAAGAATGTTTTTTTTTTTTGAATAGGGATTCACTAAGAATGTATTTCAGGGAAATCAACTCCTGGTGAAGCAAGGGGTTACTGGGGCGTATTGACAAAAAAAATTCCTTTTTTCGAACAAAAAGGACTTTAATAATGGAATTTGGTTTGCATTTTTCTTTTGTTGAATTGAAATACGCTAAAAATGGTTATTTTGGAGAACGACTCTCAACGAGATTACGGTGGGGGGTATTGATAGTAAAAATTTCGTTTTTGCTTTATTAGTTTTAGACTTCAAATTTGGCTTGCATGTTTATTTTACGGAGTAGAGTTCCACCGAAAATTGGTTTGGCGGAAATTCACTTGGTTTTAGGGTTACGATCGAATTCTAAATGCTAGGATTTGGATATCAATAATTTATATATATACATAAATATACATATAAACAGTATATATTTATAACACATCATGAAATACCCTGCAAAGCGGGTGGCTAACGGCTAGTTATGTATAAAATTAAAAACTTTATTTTGAAATATAAAATTTATTTATTTGGGATCAATGTCTAGTAGAAAAAAACGAAATCCTACCTGAAATAAAGAAGCGAATAGTTGCTACTAATAAACTTTTCTACGGATTGAAGCATTTATTTAAGTCTAAATCGTTATCTCGAATGGCAAAGCTATCCTTAAGACTCTAATTCAGCGATTCTCAAATTGAGGAGCATGCCTCCCTTGGAGGGAACGAACATATCAAAAATTTGAAAATAAAATGGCTTATTTTTTAAAGAAATTATCCTTTAAAAGTATCTTAATTTAAATGTGTGTTACTTAAAGGTAACGCATACACAAAATTTTATCTTGATAATTTATCTAGTTTATAATTAAGATCGTATATTGAAATTGCATTCGATTCGTTGTTATCGAGTGGGGAGGGGATGAAAATTAGAATTGAAAATTGGGTCACTAATATTGAAAGTTTAAAAAGTAATGCCCTAATTAGTCCTTTCTTGACTTACGCTTCAGAGACCTTGACTGTGATAATGTAGAAGGAAAGGCATTTGAGCGATGACTGAACTCAAGGTCTTGGGAAGTATTTTCGCAGGGGATTAAGGACAATGGTATCTGACATAGAAGACGCAATACCGAATTATACTGAATGTTCAAAGAGCTAGATGTTGTGTTCGTTACATTGAAGTAAGCCGACTGTATTGGATTGGGCATGTTATCTGTATGAATGACAGTAACATTCTAACAGAAATATTTTCCGCTTCACCATGTAAACCTGAAAGAAGAGGAAAACCTAGACTCCAATGGATAGATGCAGCAGAGGAGAACTGTTTGGTACTTAAAAAAACTAAGAATTGAGGAAGTTTCTTTGCCAGTAGGGGTGATTGTAAAAATCTGGTTCATTCGATGTGACCTATACTGGGCTGACGTGACATGGATGATGATGAAATATAAAACTCATTTGTTTTAATCAAATTAATTGTTCTTTAAATTAGCATGTAATGATAAAATGTGATATAAATAATAATAATAATATATGTTCTTCAACAACGTGTGTGTGTGTGTGACTAACCCCATTAAAATAATTTGAATCATAAGTTCATTTGATTGTTCTCTATTTCCCAAAAATATATAAATTCTTCCCCCCCCCCCTGGTATGATGGTTCTGACATTCGACATTTAATTGAGTGGGCTCGGGTTCAAATTCCTAAAAATGCATGGATGTATCTTCGGGGGGAAAAAGTCGGACTTTCATCTGAAATGGATTCCCGTCTCGAATGGAAAGCAGCGCACCCCTTTTGTTTTATGCTGGGATCATCGTTTGTAATATAGGTCCAAATTCTTCTGTGTTTGTATTGTATGTTTCTGTTCCTCTATCTCTCGTCTTTCGTATGTATCCCAGTATAAAACACATGACAACTTATAAATTATTCAGGAATAACTAATCCTTAAATTAATTTCAAATCCAAATCTCACATTCTTTTTCTTCGTTGAAATGAATTAAATCAATTTAACCCAAACATAAGATATATTCTGGTGTACTAAAATAATAAGTAGTAAAAAAATGTCGAAATGCAACAAGCTGAATGAGTGACCGAGTAAATATTAACGTCGCACCACCTAGTAACTCGAGGGCTTTTGACGACGGACCTCGTACTTTTGAACCACAGTCAAGTGACGAGAAAGACACCTGAGCTGACCCTCCCCCCTCTCCTAGCTACACCTACTAGAGGACGTTTGAGCCTCGACAGATTTAACGTACATTTATCCCCTACACGGTGGGTCTTCAACGGTACTAGGCTAGAACTCATGACACTTCAGCCATGAGTCCGTTTTGTTGACCACTAGAGTACTGCGACCACTGTAACAAATTGAAATATTCTGCTTTGAGTTTTTATTTATTTTTATATTATTTAAAAATAGATACGAGCAATATGTTTCTTCAATTTTCATTCCTCAATGTTTTTATGTTGAACAGCGTAAAATAAAAATATTTATAATTTTTCCTCCTAAAAATAGTTTTGAAGGCATTAATTTTCTATTACATATAAAATTAAACCTCACTGGGTAAGATTTCCCGCATCTCTTACACAATTTTGTTACAAAATTGGTTTCCTTTTCATCTTTCTTTTTTATTATTTTTCCACTTCAAAACTTATTAACCACTAATTATCATCAACAGATCCTCTCGAGGTTTCCACTTCTTCAACAAACTAACCTCATGGGTAATTTATATTCTTCCAAGGGGAAAAAACTGAAAAATTTCTTTCAACATAAAACAACACTGTAAAAGCCAGAAACACCAAGGGAAAAAACAGAAAGAAACCGTTATGAAATTGGTACTGCTTTCAGGCGGAAAGTCGCGTAGCAAAGCAGACGATTCTAGAGTCACACGAGAATTGAATCCGTATAATATATCGAATTTTTTGGAAGATGATTCCAATCATGGTGCATCGTCATTGAGGCGGAATCATACCTCAAGAGGTGCAATTCACCTCTAAAAAGTAGTCTGCCATAACGTAAAAAGTTGTTACGTGAAACTCCCTTGGGAAAATAAGGAACAAAAATAACTGGAATTTTTTCTTCTTTTTATTGCAAAATCCGATGGCAACAGGAAAGTATTCACGACAAGATGGGAAGTTTTCTTTTGGTTAGTCTGATTATTTTTAAGTTGCATTCCACGCGAATTATTTTTCTCGTGTTTATTTCAATAGTTATGGATGGTAATGAATTGATTTTTAAGTTATGCTCACATCCGTAAATTTTCTTACGATTATTCGGTATCATAATTGAAAGGATTATGGAAATGTCATGACTATTTCCTTTGAAATATTTTTTGCTATTACAAATGTGTTTCTCTTGTGAATCAGTTTTCTCGCTGAAGAAAAAAAAAGGACTGTATTCGACAAAACAGCAATGGACTTTATACATTAATTTAGCGTGAATGGTTAATCTATAATCTTCATTACTGTGAACTTTGATTTTGTAAATTGTACCATACTTGTGTGTGATAAATAATTTATATTATTATTAATACACATCTACAAGAATTGGAAAGGTTTAATTTAATGTGCACGTACCTCCGAAAGTTAAGGTACAGCATGTTTTTCGGAGCTCACAGGGGTATTAATTTTGTCTTGGGTGAAAATGTAAACAATTTTCTCAAAAAGGTATACTTCTTTTAAATTTAAATTAAATAATTCGAGTCTCTTGCATGTTATTTAGAGAGGATTATAGTTTCAAAAAAGTACAAAATGTTTTAAATATAATCATAATTTTAAAAGTTATAGGCATATGCAAATAAGAAATAATTTTGTAATAAATGTTAAGTAATTTTTGCGTCGCGCAAGCTATTTTATAAAATGGTAGCCTTTGATGCATGAAACTTCATAGAATTATAAAGTGTATGATATTCTTTAGGCCCTAGTAAATTAAGAATAATATATTTGTTGCATTTCAAAATATTTGAAAAATATTGAATTATTTTAAAAAGTTTTGAAAATATAAATTTTATTTTTTTAAAAATATAATTTATTATTCTATTTATTTAAATTTACTACGGTGTAATAAGGATACATTTAACTTTATAAATCAACTTATTGCTAGTAATTAAAGCTAATATTTTTGAAAATAGCATGCGCGCCGCGTAAAACTTAATATTTCCTATAAAAATATTCCCTATTTTCATATGCTTATAGTTTTTAAAATGATGATTACATTTTAAACATTTTACACTTTTCTGAAGCCCCATTCCTTTATAAATAATGTGTAAAACATTCGAATTATTTATTTTTAATTTCAAAGAGTTACATGCATTTGAATATTGTTTATATTTTCAGCCCTCCAGAAAAAGTTAACAACCCCTGAGACCCCTTAAGAATAGTAGTAATAATTACATTTATAGTTTATATCAGTGATATTAGCAAATTTAAAGAAACGTTATTCAGAAACATAAAGCCGTAACTTTTATTTTACAGAAATGGACACTGAAACCGAGAAAATGTGCAAAACAAGTTTTCATTCAAACAAAAAGCAATTTCACTTGTAAGGTTTGCGCATGCTTGTTGATATACAATATTTTTTGCTAATTTCGTTGACACAATTCAGAAGAGTCTGACAACATCTAAGCTAAATCGTTTGCCTGATTCGTTAAGATGGAGGTTGGTTGAATGAAGACGGGGTTGTCACATGCTGATGCTGGCAGAGGTCCCACTGTGTCGCACAGTGTTGTCCAAAGACTATGGTATCTGCTTAAATCTGAAGATTCTCTGTCTAGAAGACATATTCCAGGTTGAGTGCAAGCTACAAAACCTGCAGAAGACCATTTTTTCTCATTCGGTCCAAAGAAGATCCTTTACTGTATTGCAACTTGATGAAAACGATTTTATTGGATTAGAAACAAAAATCTCCATTATTACAGTACGAAGACACCTTCACAATGCAGGTCTGTATGCAAGACTAATAGTTTTGTCCCCTTGAACCAGCGATACTCAACCTGCGGCCCACTGGGCCTTTTTAAGTGGCCCAATCATGGCTCATTGCTCTGAGAAATTCATTCATTTATGATAATTGGGTGGGAAATTCTGTGTTAAAAAAATCAAATATATCAATTTTGTTTTATGCTGTCGATGTCGCATGGGTGTGAATGGATATATTTTTTCTGATTAGGGATAATAGACAACAGTGGAGTAGCGACGATTTTATGAGTGGCACTAATTTTTAACTACCTTTCATATTTTGCAAGCGAAAAATATTGAAGATAATTGATTGTTTTAAGACGATTGGGAAGTTGACCCTTTTATAGTGAAAAACAAGCATGGTTCAGTAATTGTTTGATTTGTCACGAAAGTGTATTTAAGAAATACATATGAACAGGAATCGTTCAATGACACTTTCCTTCGAAGATCTCTTTCAAGAGATGATAAATAGGCTTTCTTGAATAATCTTTACAACAGTAAAAAGTGTTTTGCCAGTGGTAATGTCACATCGAATAACAAAGGCCAAAATGAAATTTGTTATATCATTGGAATCATATGAAACCGTTCACTGATGCAGAAATTGTGAAAGAGAGATTCTTAATTGCTTGCAATTTAAAAATATTCAGTGACCAAAATAAGAAATGTAAAATATAATAATTAAAAAAAGCAAAATAGGAGTTTTAATATTTTGATCAATTTCCACATTTTAAATTTTCTATGTTATCTTGGTCTTAAAGTATTTCTCCTACTCCCCCTCCATTAATCCTCATGTTGCGGCCTGTGTGAAATAGCCATCATATTGATGCGGTCCACATGAAATAGTTACCATAAATATGCGGCCCGGCAGGAAAAAAAGGTTGAGTAACCCTGCCCTGAACCGATGAAAAAGGTATCCTTGCTTACGTTGGACAATAGAACACATTTCCTGGACCAGACGGGAATGTCCTCTGTAATCTTCACTGATAAATCTTAGTTCACACTGGTATTCGACTCCGGTAGTCTGCTGAAAAAGAGTATTATTTTCATTTTCAATCAAAGTTAAATCTCGTTTTTTATAATTAAATACTTAGCTTTTATTTAAATTGTTTATGTGTTTTTCGGGCTATGGAGGATAAAATAGAACGAAAATTTGCATTTATTTATTGTAAATTTGTAATAGCGGTCGGTTCCTGCATACATCTAAACCCCCTTGTCTACCTGTAAACCCGGCTAGGTGTGTGAGAGAAACTGAATCATCCCACAGACATGATTTCAATCTAATCAATTTATTAATTCTAGTTATTAATCAGACACAATACAATTCTAATTAAGGTAGATGATACATAGTAGAGCGCAGAGGTAAGATTCTATAGCACGGGGATAGTACTACGGACCCTCAACTGAATCTAAGACAGCTTAAATACGCTCAATATATAACTACGACGCACACTAATAAGCTAACTTCTAAATAATCAAGCTCACAATATCTGTACTTTTTATGCATCGGATCCTACACTGGAAACTTGCAGGTGATCTCCATCGGGCTTGATCAACGTCGTTGGATCTACGCTCTGTAATCTTTTTCCTGGACAACTCCAAGACCTCTTACTAATTCCACAATCTTTCAATCCCTTCAACTAACTCGCAGACTCTATGCCAACTCCTACTTGCCAACTCCAACGTGCCAACTCTCAAACTCGCGAAGACAGAATTTATATAATATACTTCATTTACATAATCACGCTTTTTTGATCGGCGAATGTTGGTTGAATTAATTATTTTCCCCCAGAAGAGTCCACAAGGTGTTAATAAAGTCGCGCATAGAACTGTCACAAATTCAACCAAGGAGCTTCGAGAGACTTTCTCTCAAGTGTCATGAAATATTTCCCATCCCACTCAAAACTTAGAATGGTAAAGTTTAAAATAAGTATAATCCATAATCAATGAGACGTTTTGTTACGCGTCATGTTTTAAACCGGTTCTTCATGAAAATACAAATACGTTCTAATTTTTCCCAAACCATCGGTCACAATATAATGCGGCTCTCTTTTCTCTGTCCTTTAAATTCGAGAAAGAATTCCATTTTTTTGTTAGGTGTTTAATTCTTTAACTTTCTGCGAAAACCATTCTAACTTATTTATTCATTTGAGCTACTGATAAACAATTACAAAAACCAAATTTAATTAATAATTTTATTGTTAGATATACCATTATTCAACATTATCTAGTGTGATTCAATTGTATATGAAATATGCAAAATAATTTCACTGAAATAAATTCATAACCACGAAAGAAAAATACGAACACTTTTCTATTTGTATGCATTTTGTTATTTGAAGAAAAAAAGACAATTAGATCATCTGCGTGAAAAGAACACAGGAAACAATCATCCTTGAAAAGCCCTAACCTTTGAAAATGAGGTATATTTGACCTATGCAACAGGAAATTATATTCGAAAAACAATTTCAGTACTTAATGATAAAAACATAAAAAAGTAAAAACCATTCCTGTATATTCAGATTTCAGTGGAGAAATCATTGTATGTAATGATCTTATTATTATAATGGCAATGAAATCTTTCATTCTAAACCTGGTTCTAATTTCCGGAAATTTTTCCTGTATTTTTTTTATTCTTTATGAAGCAGATTTTTCTTCTGATTCTAGTTGCTATTTTTATATGGTATTTACGGAGCCATAATAGCTATTTGTGATAGTTTTTTTTTATTTATGACTTACTGGTAAGGGATTGCACTGGAGCACTTTGTACTGCCAAACCTTTATTTACGATCATTAGAATTCGAATGACTAAACACTTTCAAATCGCCCACTTTTAAATTTAAATATTTAGATTATAAAATATTATTACTGTAATTTGAGAATTAAAAGGAATTTCATTCGAATATCTAAAATTACATGAGTTATAAATGATAGTGAAGGTGGGTGGCAAATTTACATGTTTGGAAGTAAGTGGAACGAGCTTAGTCAATCCGGTTGCGGAGTGAATGAAATGGAAAAAATTTAGAATGCATTAGTCTTGAGAGAAGCTTATGTGATTGGCTGAGTAGAATGGTGAGCTATTTTTACGTTTAAGTTGGGGAGAGTAACTCGACCAATCATGGAGTTAATAAGAGTTTGAACAAGTCTAGCGACATATCTCTAATTTATATTTAAAGAAATGGGAATAAATAAATAGAGCGGAAAAAATAAAATAAGAATACATAAAAATTAAATAAATTAGATAAAATTAGGATCTATTAAAATAGACATGGGTCTGTGAATTTTTTTTATGACTTTTGCTTGTCTCATTTCGTTTTTAGGAATTGGTCACTTTCTGTGGATTTTGAAATACAACCTTCCTGAAAATAAATCTGCATTAAAACCATTTTATATATCATATCTTATTTAGAGTTATAAAATTACAAGTATGATGTTTTTTTATAGTTTTATTGATTAATTTCTGATTCAGTAAATATATAAATTCTGATTAGTCGCTAAAATGTGAATTTCTGCCGTATTTCTTAGAAATTTAAGCAGTTGACCTATTTTTGTATAAGTGGTGTAAACATTTTTCGTATTTTATAGAGAAAAAAAAAGGACATCTAATTAGTTGCAACTCATTAAAACTTGGTTTTCTGGCTACGACAACTTGTTTCTATATTTTCTCAAAAAACAGTAAAATTCTTTTTAAAAAAGAATAGTGGTAATAAATATAACATTTAAAATGAACGGAAATCGTATCTCAGATGATGGTAAAATATTGAAAAATAGTAATTTAGGGATTAACTTCAACTGCGCAATTAAATGTAATCTTTTTTAATCCAACTATACGATAGTATTAAAATTCTTTAAATATTCATACTATGCTTAAATTTTGTTTCGTTTAATAGATGTAATATTAAACATTTCAATGCATAAGTAATATCTAAATTGTTTTTACAAATCTCTGTAATTAGCTTAAGAACTGTGAACTAAAACTGTAAATTTTGTGAAAAAATTTTTATGCCTTTTATTTATGGCACTTATTAGTTTTATAAAAATACCAAGTTTATCATTTTCCGTTGACTAGAACAAAAACTACAAGTATTTTAGTAAAAGCAGATGCCATTACTTTAAGCAAGATGTCACATTTTAAAACGCATTTGACTCGAAATGTGATTTTTTGAAAATGATCAACGTTTGGTCAGCGACTGCTAAAAAAGTTTGAACATAATTAACTGAAATTTTTTGTGTATGTTCTGTATAATAGTAAAATTGTTTTAACCCTCAGATTTATCAATCACTGTTTTATTACAGAATTTACAGTCCCTTATGTGAATATAATGACTGTCTTCTTAAGCATTTTCATATAGTAACCGAGATAAAGTGCTCTAATTTTTGTAAAAAATAAAATATCTCTTATCCTGATGGTCATTACAAAATTGAATAATATAACAACACATTTGATTGAAAAAATTGAAAATTTGTTCATAAACCTTTGGCGCAGAATGGGCCACGTTTATGCTATTATTTGTCAATTTTTACCTATTTTTTCCCATTTTAGTAATAATAATTTCTTTTTCTCTTCTTAATTTTAGCACATTTTTCTTAAAAATGCACTAAACAAATCTAAAAATAACAAAAAAAAAATCCCCATATCTCCTTTTTTTAAAAAAAAGTTGTCGCAACCAGTCGGATACCTTAAATTCGCATTACGTTCGGAATAGTGATTTTGGAAAATCGAATAAATGAATAATTTTTTTTGATGTTTTGTGTTTGTTGAATTATATAATAGAAATATAAAATTGGTTTATGAATATTAATGCAAACAAAATAGCTAAATTAAATTTTTTTTCGAAAAAAGGAATAAAAATCGGCTTATTTTTAAAACACTCTCCTTTATGTGTTCATTGCTTCTACAATAAAAAATAGTTTACCTTAGGACATGGATTGAAATAAGATTTTTGAAATACATAATTTAGAAATGGATTTGTGACGGATCTACACGCATCATTTTTATATTCATCCTCTTGGGGAAACTTTAGGGCTAGCAGCCTCTCAAGAAGAAACCATAATATTTAAATTAGTTTGACTACGTAAAGTCTATATATATATATATATAGGTTTTGTAGATGTAAGATAGAAGGAGGCGGAGAGCTGTTGCGGTGATGCGTAAGTGAGAATATTAGAATATTTAATTCACAAACATAGCGCGAGTCAAGGAAGTAATTGCTCAGAGATTAAGATTAAATTATTAGGTTGAGGATCTAAGATAGATGAAATTAAATTTAGTTATCGGTTCATTAGCGCTTGTTCTCCTTATCTAGTTCACGTAGTCGGGTTTACTTAGAGTTATACATTGAGATTAGATAGCTCGCTTTATATATCAGTCCTAGGGTTTCGTTTTGTAGTTTCACTTGGGATTGTTTAAGTGTGCTTGAAGAGAAATAAAACTGTTATTATGAAATTGCTGGGGATGCTTTGTTTCCCCCATACCTTTAGGTAGGCAAGACGGTGAGAGAGGGGTGTGGAATAGGCCGACACCCCCACAGATTTATTTAAACTTAATTATATCAAAATGGAGAAATTTTCACACAAAAAAAAATCTTATTATTATTTTAATTTATTGTAATCCTGAAAGTAGTGTGATATTTTTAACAATCCTTGTTCAACCTGCATATAAAAGTCTTAGATTTACTGTGGTGGTTCTATCCACGCTCTTTTAACGAATAGTTCTGTTGGGGAAATTTCTGCCCTTTAAAAATTATTTTGTTATAAACTCTTCCTCGAAGAAGAAGACGCGAATACGTAAATTAAGACTACTATATAGAGTCTAGGCTTTCAGGTTAGATACAGAGGTAGGATAGATTACTAGCGGAATAGTGATTAATCAAATCGAATGTGAATCGTGGATATTTAATATTTAATAGTTGAATTACTTAAGGTGATGATCTGTCACTGGAGATTGAATCTAGATTAAATAGCTAAGGAAGTCTTATGGGCTTGAGTAAGTGTGTTTAGTATTTAAGTTTTTTCATATCTCGCGTACCTCGTTAATTGCCTGCATAGTTATTAATTGGTTGCATCTCTTAGACTGAATCGATTGAATTTGAGTTGTACTTAGTATTGTGAAAAAATTAGATTATTTTTGAAATATGGCTGTGGTGTTCCTTCCAATTCTCCCACACCTTTAGGCACGCAGGCAGGATCCTTGCAATATTTAAGCAAAATATTATTATTATAGAAGCATTTTTCTTAAATAGAGATTGTTTTGAAAATATATTTCTTTTTTCATCGTCTGCCCAAAAAATCGGATTTAAATAATTTTTATAATAACATTGCTAATACACAGTAATCTCTGTATATTCCAATTCAACTGATATTAAATAATTATTCATTTGTACACTTTTTCAAGATCAATGTTCCGTATGTATTTAATCATCTTAAGAAAAAAAATAGACTAAAAAAAATCGTATGCTTTAAAATCATATGTCATACATGTTTAAAATTTAAATACACTTTTAGACTTAAATAAATAATTTTTAAAAGTATGCAGTTTAACTTTTTGTTTTCTTTTCAATTCCTACTATTTTAGTTCACTATATTATTATATATAAATATATATCTTGTTCAAATTTTCAATTGTTAATAAAATACTTTCAATTCATCCATTCAAGTTCAAACAATTTTTTTAATCTTGTGGTGGAGAACACTTGATGTTAATACAGTTTTTTTCAAGAATTAATTCATTTATTAAATTTTATTTTTTAAATTTAAATTTATTCTATGTTAGTTCTGTTGAAGTTATAACTGTCTGCAACAGATGACGCCAGTACGTTTTTCTAACGAAGTAGGAGTTGACTTCAAAAAAAAAATTTGCACTACTTGTTTATTTTTATGTATATTGAACATGTTATTTTAATGCGAACAATTTTTTTTACTCACGTGTGTATCGCTAATTTAAATATTCAATTCAAATATGAGGTCTTTTTTTTATTAATTTATTATGCATTAATTTTGCTAAAATATACAAAAGAAGTTATGAACATCCCTTTTATCAGAGCTAAATATCTTTTTTTGTCTAATTCTTAGTATTTGAAATAGAATTTTGTTGGATGTCTGCTTGGATAACTTTAAAACGGCATTAGATTTTTATTAAAATAAACAATCTCAAATTTTCATTCAATCTTTATTTTAAAAACTTACCTGAGAAAAATTATAATTGCTAAATTTTAATTGAGTTTTAAAAATAATACCGACGCTCGTTTTCCAGTTTTAAGCTTTAACTCTTCATAACATACATCCTCGTTTTTTGCTTATATTCCTTGAAATGAACCATTTTTCTGGTTAAAAGAATGAGTTTTAACGATGCATTTCGTTGATCTTTGTTTTGTAATAAAGGATCAGTTTACCAATCTAAAAAATTTCTACTTTATTCTAAGCGCTTTTTGAAGTTATATGATCATTTCGATCAAATCTTTTAATCCCTCTTTACATTTAATAGAATAAATTAGTTTTAGTTGTTAAGTAAATAAAGACATCAAATTTTTAAAATTCAAAAGGTTATATTAAAAACTGGATTTTTAACAACGAAGTAAATTCCTTGGGGAAAATCTGCACATGCTGAAATTTGATTCATAATAATTAAAGTTTAATATTTGCTATTCTGACAAACATATTTAATTAATTAAGCTTTGTGACAAAGAATTAAGTATTTTTTCTCTAATTTTTTGCTTATAAAGTACGATAAATTTGTAGTTGAATTTTAAAAGTTGTCGTTACGTGTTTATATTTTTAAAGATTAGTCAATTTTAAATAAATATGTTTTTAAAAAGTCCAAATAAGAGAACAATTCCAACATTCTTGTATCTATAATCATGATTTGTAATCTCTATAAAAATTCAGAACGCCTTTTCAATATTAACGTGACCTTTGCTATTTAATATACAAACATTGATTCTATTTTTTTAAACGTAGCAAATACTCGCATTCATAAAATTTTGTCATAGGTACATAATTCCCCTTTTATATTATCACTTTATAATTGGCGATTCGTAAGATTAAAATGCTTCATTGAAAAAAATCTCCCATGAGGAAAAAAGCTTCAGAATATAAATTTCGAATATTTGGTTTCTATTGTTTTTTCTTTTCCTTTTGTTAAATAATCTTTTGACATTCTACATGTGTTTCACATTTTAAAAAAATAAGCTCTCTTTATTTTTAATTATCATTCAAGTATTTCTCCTACATCATATATATTTGAAGAGTAATCCATAAAAGGATACGGAGTTGGAAATTTTGATTTTTATTTTCATGCCTGATTTCAATGTCATTCTTTGACAAAAGAAATATTATCAATTGCAAGATTTGGAAGCGATTTTTTTTGATAATATAACTGCTTTTATTATAAAAAAAAGTTTATTTTAACTACGCAATCCATTTTAACATATCACTCTTGATACAGTAATTCAGTTATAAGGTCAAAGGTTTACATTTTAAAAGATAATGAAAAAAATAGTGTGTTGCCATTATCCCTACACACATTGATAGTCATGTCAAATATCAATACAAAAATTATGAATGCACATATGTGTGAAAATTCTAATACACATAATCATTTTTTTTAAAATTTATACTCATGTATTAGAATATATATACATTAAACAATATTTATAGAAATAAATTTCATCATACTTATAGGACTTGTGCATATGTTTTTAAATAATACTGATATACTTAAATCATAATTTTAGTACGGAACACATGTTCAAAAGTAGAACCACAAGCTTTCTCAGAAAAAAAATCTTTATTTACGAATTTAAAGAGATATCTAAAGTAGCAAGACATTGATAAGCATTACTTCCCCACATAGTTACCATGAATGTCAAACAATGCATTTTATTTGTACACTAACATATTGAAGCCGATACAAAAGAAGTCTGGTGGTGAAGGCAAGGCAAGACGGCTTCCAAAACTTCAACAATGATTCTGAAATACACGACCCTTTAGGTACTTCTTTAATGTTACAAAGAGTTGAAAATCGTTTAATACAGCATTTGTTCTGTAAGGAAGTTGTTCCTGTATTTTACATCAAAAGTGATTTTCCAAATTTAAGCTTTATGTGTTTTTATGAAATAACAGGACACGTGTCCAAAGCAGTCCAGGGATTTTCCAACGAAATGTCTTGTGCAATTAATTCAACGTGACACCATAACCAACGGCTGTTAGCATTTACAGGTAGGTAAATGCTTACGGATAAATGCTGTTTACGGTCTTTTGATGGGTAAAGAATTCAGCCAATAACAACATACCTTCATAGTTCCAAAAGACATTAGACATAACTTTATAAAGAATTTACGTCCCTTCTTCCCTGTGACCCGGCTAGAGGTGTGGGAGGAACTAAATGATCAGACAACATGATGAACTTCAGTTATTTTATTTATCACTCTATTCAACTCAGATACAAACAACACTTAAACCAGATTAATTTAATCAGTTGTAGAACGGGAGTGAGACGAGATGGCGTTGGGGAGAATATATTCAATCCTGCAGTTCTACTTTTAATAAAACTTTATACAGAGCTAATTTATTTAATGACCGCACTAATAGTTTAACTTTATAAACACATGGATTTGATTTAAGATTACAATACCTGAATTCTTGCAGTCTTCTAATCCCTTTGCGTTGACTTTAACAGTTCTCCAATAGTTAAACTAAGCACTTTCTTATATATAATATTCCAACTTCTCGCTTCCTACACTATTAACCTATACGTTTCACTGCCGATTTACTTCACTTCTCATATATCCACAATTCACTTCACTTCCAATCTATTCTCACTTCCCTAACTCTCAACCTCACGTATAAAGAATATGTATATTAAACTTAATTTACATAATCACGCTTTCTGTCTTTTTGGAGAATGTTGTTTGAAAAATGCTGGCCCAAAAGAATTTCCCAGAAATTAATTGAAGGACGCGTAAAGATTCGTCACAACTTTCTTTACGAACGACATTGCTGTGAGTTTCGTATGTAAGAGAGAGATAAAACAATATTTTCATGGACAATGAGGATTTCTTTGTCTCAGTTATCACGCCTTTTTGTCTTCGGTAACGATACAAATGAACTATCCTCAACATGAAATCCCATTAACTTCTGGAAAGGTAAGTCTACTTGTGTGGTTTTAAGATTGTTTGTGAGGTTGAAATTTCAATCAAGAACACGTCTTCTAGCAGCCCATTTCATGCACAATATTGTATCCACTTCCAATGATGATATTGAGTTTCTTTACCATCTCGTTCTGATGAATGCATTTATCGACATTAATCAAGGCATGACATCTGGAAGCGGCGTGTTTGTCCATCCTAATCTTCACTTGTCTTACACATTTGTTCTTTCTTTAAAGAATTCTGCTGACAAAAAACATATCTGTTTTCAGGACATTATACCAGTTACTCTACCCGTCAAATCTATCTCAGCCGACGGGTCGATTCCGAAGGCAATTTGTGTCGATTGTTTGCGACATACCAAAAAGAGTGCTTGATAACGAGTACTAAACGTTCTACTGCAATGATTCCAATGAATCAGTTTAGAATTTTTTCTAGACTGTTAGTTGTAGTTTATCTGTTGTTAGTTGCATATTTATGAGACATTTATACATTGTAAGACTCAGAAATTTAATAACTTAGACGTGTAATATCTATGCCTATCATATGAAGTCGATCGTCTCACATAATTTCCATAAAAGTCGATCACGAACAGAATCGAAGTAAAAATTCGATCTTTTGTGCATAAAAGTTGCCCCCGCCCCTCCAGTTATGCCCTTTTATAAGCTGACGATAAATTTCAAATAGTAAAGTTTTTTCTGGAGCGAAATTATCCCACTTATCCAGTTACAAAACTTATTTCCGATATCTGTGCGTCTTAAGTCATTATCACACTCATGGCTCAAAAGAACTCTAGTCTCTTTCAAACAACCGTTTCCAGAAATTTTCCGAGCTACTGTGAGGTTTAAGGGTTGCCGTTAACAAAACGATACGCTCAGCCGCACCCTATCTTCACATTGAAAAATTACTCGCTGCTTTTTCTGCTTTGGAAAACGAACATCTAACATTATTTCTTTTAATCCACTCGCACATTCATTGACGGTCGTAAACAGCAATGGAGCACTATTTTGTTTAAAATATTATACGTCACTTCTGATGCGTTTGACGAAACGGAGGCTGTCATCTTTACCTCTCTTGTTTATGACATAGGGAGACGAAGAATCCCATTAACCGGAATTTTGAGCAATCTGAATTTCAAGCAATTCTTTCAGCTCACGAGTAAAACGTTTTTCGAAGTCGTGGTTATGGCAACTGGGTAGAAATTGCTCAAAAAGTTTGCTTGAAAGAAAAATTGCTCTAAATGCGTATATCTGTGATAAGGCCATCAGACTTTGCCAAACTAGCTCGGTCTACGGACTTGTTCAAATGCTTTGATCTTCTCAGTTGTTCAGACGGAAGATTTAATTTTCGGGTAGTATTTGGGTCACCAATTTAATCCGTGCTAACTTTTTGAAGTGTCTAACATTTTTTACATCTCTTTAATTAATGTTGCCACTACTAAGAGACTGTAAGAGACTCAAAAGCTATTATATTTTAATGTTTTTCAAATTTTGGTTTACAATTAACTTAACATTAAAAATAAAATCTTAACAAAATCGTATGGTAACATATTATAAAATTTAAGCTGAGAAATACTGAACTCATTTTTTTTTCAATTCTATTTTCTCTTAAGCTCTTTACACAATGAAAGAAAAATAGTTCTTTACACAATAAGAAATATAAATATTAAAAAATATAACATATATATTTTTCTTCATTGCGAAACATATGCATACATAGCACGAGTATTTTCTTAAAGTTAAATATATTCTAAGAAGCTAGTTATAAAATGAGCTTTATTAAATACAAAAGAAATTCTCAAAAATATGTAGCTTACATATCAAATTTCTTTTGTGCTAAAAAAAGCTTCTATAGATTTTTTATGTAATTTTTTTTATTATCAAACTATATTAAATATAACACATTAAAACGGAATACATTTTTCTCAATCATTTCTTTCTTTTTCAGCTTGCGTCATGTGATAGTGAAGGATCTGAAAGTTTAGTTAGAAGATTTCGAATAGAAAATGGTGAACAAGTGGAAAAAGATGAGGTAAGACATCTGTTTTAAAACCAGAGGCTTAACTGTTATCGTATCAGCTATATCATTTGGGGCCTCCAAGCAACAGTGGCCCCAACTGATGTAACAGACATATGAAAGCAAAATATTGCAAAATGTTATCAATAGCTCTATTAATAGAGCACTCATTTTCGTTTATAAAAATCGTTTATCTGTTAAAAAATTTTCATTAATTCTACATCTATGTTACTTCAACTAGTAATCCTTAAAAGCGGGTATATTTTTACTCAAAATCATAAGAAGTATTGAGATAGACTCGGAAAATATTCCAAAAATTCCTAAGCAAAATGGTTCGTCAGAAAGATCGTTTGCAGAAAAATACAGATAACATTTGAAACGGGAAAATTCCATTCGAAATATTGTTTTCTAGAAAATGATCCCTTCGTCTTTTGATCGACTGATTGTTGGTAAGCGTCACACTCAGAAGCTACATGAAGGCTTAGCCCTTAGTAGCAAAAGTGCTTTTTTGACCCTTCTGATCTCAACTACAACAGTCAAGAGATGTTTTTCCAATCCATAAAAGATTATTAAAAACTATTTTAGAACTTCCATAGGACAAGATCGTTTATTTGACTTCGGAATACAATGTCAATAAAAACAAAACTTGAAATATTGAAATGTCTTCGGATATTACAAATGCGTTTCTGGAAAAAAAACTGAAGAGCCAATTAAATAGTTAAGCTGACTCTTTAGAAATTAATACGTAGGTATATCTAAACTTATTTTGATACTTTCAAATATTTTACTAATGAGATCATGTTTGTTTATTATTTTA
The DNA here is from genome assembly GCA_019973975.1 of Trichonephila clavata. NCBI lineage: Eukaryota > Metazoa > Arthropoda > Arachnida > Araneae > Nephilidae > Trichonephila > Trichonephila clavata. The sequence continues at coordinate 141,039 of BMAO01019887.1, read as the reverse complement.
AAAAACAGACCCCCAAGGAATTTTGATGCAAGGTCCACTCAGAACTAACCTCGCCAGTGTATTTAGTTTCCCCACAATAATTTTAGATTTAAATTTTATTGAATCAGTATAGATGTACTTTTTTTCTAACGCAGTTAGTAACTCAAAAAAAATAATAATAAATAAATAAACCCGAAGTAAGTCATCTTTGTTGCATATGCGCATGCGTCATCTGGAGTTTCTAAAATACTAAAGCCGAAATAATGTGTACAAATAGTTTTAGATAAAATAAAAATTAATTTCAATTCAACCGGGACAAAAATGTAATCTCTATTCAATATCTATCAATATTATTGTTTTTACTTTTGATATCGTTTGGTTAGGGAAAGTTACAGGATATCAGTAAGAAACGTTTTTCTTTGAATACTAATCTATAAAAAGAAATTGTTTCCTAAACATAGTTTATTATTAGATTTTCACAATCCATTTTTCACTACCTATATGTACCCTTTGACTTAATGAAATCGTCGATTACAACTTACTGTACCTGGTATCGAATAAAATATTTCTGATATGATATGTAGTGTAGAATTTCTTTTCTTTTAATAGATTCAGATTTTTAATATTTTATAATGTATATCATAAATAAACTAAAATACAATCTAGAGTAAATTAATTGCAACAATTTAATTTCTTTAAAATTATTTTTGTCATTAAAACCTTTGATACTTCGATAAAGAATTATTAGACTAGAAAAAAATACTTTTATTATTAAGAACAATATACGACGGAGCATTTTTTCCCCTTTTCAAAAATAAGCAAGTGGTAATTTTTTTCATTTTTCAAAACTTGATATTATTTTATGCATTTTTGACATAATATTATTCTATGATACACATTTATTAATAAATCCGTATAAAACTTATAAACCATGAAATGATTGAATAAGGTAAAAGTTGTATGTTTTATTTATTTCCCGTTCTATAAATTAACAGGTATATGGATCTCCAAGCACGCCTGTTTTGGAGAATCCAGAGTATCAAACCAGATGGTATTTCAAATTTTTCTTGGGAAAACGTAAGTGCTTTTGAAATTGTATGTTTTCCAATTTATATCTAGATGGTTGATATATATTTTTTGTGAAGTAATAAGAATATTTATTAACTAATCAATTTTTGATAAACTTAAAACAAACTATCATGTATTACATCTGATGTCATGGTCTTAGATAATAAAAAAAATCGTTGTAGCAAAAGAAACGTGTTATCAAATATTTCAAAAAGTCAGAAATTATAGCAAAAGTTTGTTTTCTAAATTCCAAAAGAAATAATTGGGAATTTAACGAGAGATTTTGTATAAAAACTATTACTCATATCTATAGGTTGTCGTGGCTCAATGCCACCCCTTACACTACCATCTCCCCGTCTATCTGCCAATACGACTGGATGTGTAGGCGGACTTAAATGATCGTAAGACATAATTGCAAATCAAATAGATTTATTGATTCTAGTTAACACCAATAGTTATAAACACACAATTCAAATTTAAGAGAAACAAAATAAAGTGGAGTACGAAAAGGGGAATTACTACTAGCGGAGTAACAGAATAGCAACTGAATCTAGGAAAGCTTAAACACGCACAATTACAGCTACGCCACGTACGAATATTCGCAATATCTTAAATTAAATCACTGACCTTATCTTTTACATCGACTGCTACTTCGTGATGATTTCTGCCTTGATGACTGGTTAGGAGAATGGTGAAGGATCCACACTCTGAAACACGGATTTTTACAAGCTTCAATCAACTTCTCCTCGCGTAGCTCCACAACCGCTATCTACGAATGTCAACCACTGCGTGCTGACCTACCGATCTTCAATTCACTTAACTTCACTCTTCTATCTCTTCACTTTACTTAACTTATTTAATTCGCGAAACCCGAACTTATGTAATATATCTTATTTGCATAAATCACGCCTGGCTCTCGGTGAAGATTGGTTGAAATAAATAAATTGTTTTAGGAAAAATAGAGGAGGTTAATCAAAAGACCGTATAGATCCGTCACAAGGTTCTTTGAAAAAAGTTTATGATATATTTATAAAATAGGTGACAAGTAACTTTTGAAAACCAATTTAAATCAAAATGTTTCCGAAAACTCGTTATTTATACGTAACCAAGCCAAGTATACTGAGAAGCCAAAAAAGAAAGAAAAAAACCAGTACACCTGCCTAATATCGTGTAGGGCCTTTGCGAGCACTAAGAAGTGCCGTAACACGATGTAGCATGGATTCGATTAATGTCTTAAGGTAATTTACACCATGAGTCACGCAGGGATGTCCATAAATCAGTAGTAGTAAGAGGGGGTGGAGATCACACTTCTGAACAGCACGTTGCAAGGCATCCCAGATATATTCAATAATGTTCATGTCTGGGGATTTTGGTGGCTAGCGGAAGTGTCTAAATTCGGAAGAGTGGTCCTGGAGCTACTATGTAGCAATTTTGGAAGCATGGGGTGTCGCGTTGTCCTGCTGAAATGCCCCAAGTCCGTCGGAATGCACCATGGACATGAATGGGTGCAGGTGATCAGACAGGATGCTTATGTACCTGTCAGAGTCGTATCTAGACGTGTCAGGGGTCCCATATCACGCCAACTGCACACATCGCATACCATCACAGAGCCTCCACCAGCTTGAACAGTTCCTTGTTGACATGTAGGGTCCATTCATTCACGAAGTTGTCTCCATACCCGTATACGCCTATCAGCTCGATTCAACTGGAAACGAGACTCAACAGATCAGGCAAGTGTTTCCAGCCATCAACAGTCCAAAGTCGGTGTTGAAGGGCCCACTCGAGGGGTAAAGCCTTGTGTCGTGCAGTCTACAAGGGTACGAGTGGGTTTTCAGCTCCGAAAGCCCATATCGATGATGTTTCGTTCGCACGGTGGCGCTTGTTGATGGCCCAGCATTAAAATATGCAGCAATTTGCGGGAGGGTTGCACGTCTGTATCGCTAAATGATTCTCTTTCTTCATTGCACACTTTTTTGCATGATCTTCTTCCGGCCGCAGCGATGTCGTAGATTTGATGTTTTAGTGGATTCTCGATATTCATGGTACACTCGTGAAATGGTCGTACGAGAAAATCCAAATTTCATCGCTACCTCGGATATGCCATGTCCTATTTCTCGTGCGCCGACTATAACACTGCGTTCAAATTCACTTAAATCTTGATAACCTGCCATTGTAGCAGCAGTAACCTATATAACAATTTTGCCAAGCGATCGTTGTCTTATATAGGCTTTGCCGATCGCAGCGCTGTACTCTTATTGGTTCCATATCTATCTATTTGCATATGCATACCTGTACCAGTTTTTTTGGCTCTTGAATGTATATGGCTGAAGATAGCTAGTATATGCAACAAGTACCAAATCAGTGGACTAATTTTTCATGTTCTAATATCACCAAAAACTATTTTAAATTGCATTTATAACATGAACATTAAAGAAAACTTTCATTCGTTGCAACAGTGCTTTCCAATATTCAATCATAATTTTCATCCCCCCCCCTTTCATACAATAACATTGTATTGAATTCCATAATACTATACATTGACACCAAAGCTACAATACGACTTTAACCTGTAAAGTGCCGCCGGCGTATATAAACATCAAGCTCAGCCAAAGCGCTAATTGCCCCTGACGTATATATACGTCTCGCTTAGCCAAAGCATTAATTGCGCTGGACGTATATATACGTCTTTCAGAAGTACTATCTTTTCTGTGAATTGCTTTTCACATAAAATTATAATATTATTCCGAAGGCTTTGGAGTGCAATAAAAACAGGCAACGCTTGAGAGTGTTTGCGAAGGATTTACTTATTTCAAAGGATTTGATTATTTATTCCTTTTTGTTTTGCCCTCCCCTAATACATCACATGCGCACGCTTACGTGGAAAACAGGGGCAAGGGAGCGAATTGCATAACTTTTAATCAGCAGTTAAGGAATTAATAATAAAAAGAACAAATTATTAAGATAAGTGTTAATTTTTGTGCATAATTTTACATATGACAAACCCATGGGGTTACTGGTAATTATTAAAATTTTTCTTTTAACTTTGTTTTATAAATTAATTGTAAAATACATCATACAGTGCTGATACATTTGTAAGTGTAATATATCAGTGTAAATGTGTATTTTATTTTTATTTGTTTACTTTCAGTAAATTAATAATTTTTAAAATATTCTTTTGTTTTCGACTTTTCAATATTCTCGCCCCCCCCCCTCGTAGAGTTACCACGCTCTCTAGGGAGGTGCGCTCCACAGTTTGAAAAACCCCGCGTTGCAGTAAAGAAAAATCTTCAGTCTGTTCAATTGCAAAAAAATATGTATACATAATCGCTAGTTTTGAAACAAATATATTATTTGTGGTATTGAAAACTATGTTGAAACAAAATCCCTTTACAGCTATTGAAAAGGTACTTCAAAAATATTTGAAATAACAAATACAGCCATTTTTACTAAAAAAATACTTTGAATCCAAGAATGTTTAGTAAAAATATATGGATTCCCTTAGGGAATACCCTGAGATATATTCGCTATCACACATTCAGGCGCTGTTATTTTCTATTGGGTAGAAAATAATCCAGAAAGTTCAACCATCAACATGTTTTGAATCCTCTAAGCTATTGTTTTTTTCAATCATAGGGCCTTTGTTTTCTACCCATTTGGTATCAATTTTATCGTGCCACGGAAATTTTTCTCGCTTTATCATTGGTTTTCCAATTATTTTTTCCGAATAAATATTCTATCAGGTTATTAGTTCAAAGATGTTAACATAATGGCTCAATTGCATTATGCCCAGTTAGTAATGACGGTAAATAATTAATTTAAAAGTAAATAAATATAGAATGAAAAGTTTGGTATGAAGTGGTATTAAACAAAAGAGAACAAACAGCAGTTTGGTTTTTGAAAATACTGTCATACATTTGTTTGAAAATACTGTCTTTGATCTAACAAAATTGTATTTGATGCAATGGACTTAAATCATGACTGTCACGTGATAAATATAATCACGTGTTCTCCTTTATTTTTGCTGGTAAGGTGCAGCGCTGTAGAGGTAGGTCGCTGTTAAGGCCGGATTACTTCTGAGGAAGGCGGTGTTAAGACGACATTGGAATGCTGGGGTGTCGTAGACGACTATTGAACCTTGTAGAATTGTCTCTAGCGTCTGTGAAGCTCCTTAGCGTTAAGAGAATCTCTTTGAAGGTGGAATACCACAAAAGTGACGCGCGATGCAGACTCACTTCTGCTTGGACGTAGCTGGGAATACTATTACACTATTGGTCCTAGTCCTCCTGACGCGGTGGACTTTGAGGCCGGTGGTTGGTGTGGGAACTGCACCGTTCACTTCACTGTCGGCTGGATCATGAGAGGTGTAAGCGTCGGGGTGTCCATTCTAGGATACTTTACCCAGCGAAATTACTTGACCGTTGAGACGTCACTACTCTAACAGGAAAAGGGTCTTTTGGTGGAGACCACCGCAAATTCAAAACTGACATTAGACTTCTATTTGTTGAAAGAAATTTAGATAAAATCTCAAATTTGATAATCCTATAAATATGTTCAAACATTAAGATTCTACAAAAAATTTTTCAAAGTTGAGATAAAAGAAAAAAATTATATTATATATGCATTTTAACATATGTGTGTTATTATTGTTGACAAATATGTCCTCAAACAGTTCTCAATAGTTCTGCAGTGATCTTTCAACGACCCGTTGGGTCCATGCCACGTCCAGTTGCTGCACTTCGCCGGGCGAAAGGATGCCCGACACGATATTAGTGACTTTTTAAACTTAGTGTAAAGTAATCGAAACAAAAATGAATCACTGCTGCTTGAGACACGTTTTTCACAATGTGATGCAGCCAAATATTGTAGCAAATATCATCGCAAAATCGGTCAACATATATATTTTTTTTCTGTAAATACGATATCACTTCTTATTTTAACGTTGGGGGAAACAAACTGCATTCGTCATAAGGCTCAAATATGATTAGTATCTTAATACAGATTATAGAATATTTCTTATACACTATTTATCATTACTAATAAATTGAAAATCGGGTGTTAAAATATGTTTAAGCGTTCGAAAAAGATAACGGTCCATGCGTTTCTAGTACGATTAATTACATTATGCATCTTTTTGTCTCATTCCAGTTCATCAAAATTACGTCGGTGCAGACGCGGATAAAATACCTTTCTTCTTATCCGTAGTACTCACTGACGCCAATTCCCAAGGAGTTCAGCAGTACAGAGCCATTCTTTGGCGAAAAACTGTAAGTTCAAGCCGTTTTTACATAACATATAATGCAATCCTATGCTATTTAAAATGACATTTTTTTTCTCTTACGCATCTGAAGACCATTACACTATAACATCAAATACATTATTAGACATATTCCTACATACAAAGAAAAATTGAAAATGAATGGTGCATTTATTAAATAATGAGTGGAACTTGTGGATTTATACCTCTTCGCATTTCTATATTCGAATTATAATTTCTGGTTTTAAATTTATCATAGATTTAATTTTGATTTATATCATACTGTAACAAATTGTCAGAGCTATGAATAACAATTTTGCAAATTTTCATGAAAACTGGTACATTTTTCTCACTGGCAATGTGTTCCAGTAAGTCATACTTTCGCGAAGACAGCCTTAAAAATGATTATTTTTAGACATAAAAGTGACTCTGTATTCAAAACAAGGGAATAATGAACTAAAAACTCGTTCAGTTTTTAACTTCTAATATTTAAGTGCGTGCCCATTCGGTATAGTGGTTAGTGACGCTGACTGCGGTGCCATAGGGCTTGGGTTCGAATTCCAGAGAAGGCATGGAAGTTTGTGTTGTAATCCTTCATGACTTTAAAAATTCCTTCTTTCTTTTGTGATGTGTGCTTCAGGCTTTCTTCTGTAATCCCCGGTATGATGTACGGGGTTTATAAATGTTCTCAATAAAAAAAAATGTTTAAGAGCAATTTTAAGTTATATATATATATATATTTATATATATGTGATCAATTCCCTATTGTGTTAAAAAGAAGTCGCATCTAAACCTAATGACCATTAATAAATGTTAGTAATTTATATCATAAAAACTTGTTTTAAACGAAAGAAAAAATATGATACTCCAAGAATTTAATTATAATTCATCTTTTGCATTAAATTGTTAAGCAACCTAAGTAAATAACCACATATTTTACTATTCATATTTATTGTAACTAAACATGTCCCGCAAAATAATTTACAACTTAATTAAAAAGTTTAACTCAATGATCGATACATATACACATAATACTTAACTATTTTGTCTAGACTTTGAAGTTTTAAAATAAAATGCAGAACCAATAACATTTTGTGTGTATATACATCGTAAAGCTATAATTATTATTAATTTTAAACTGATGATTATAAATTACGAAAGATGAAAAGTGAATGCTAAAGATTTAAATTGCATTTAATGCCTGTCTGTATAATGCTTTTTAGAATTATTTTCATTTAATTAATACTCTTAGAGAAGTTAATTAAAGAGTGGGAATTAAGAGGAAGAATATATAAATATTGCACTTGTTTAGTTTAGTAGTATTTATTATAGCATCAATTAGTCCGCTAAGTAAATTTTATTAATACTTATAGGGCGCTCAGAAGATTTGCCTCTCCCATTCCCCCGGTAAACCTTTGACGGTGAAATCGATTTTAAGGTATGATACTTGTTTATTACTTAAACTATTTTACATATGTGTTTTATGTATTCTTTCATTTAATTAATATTCTTTACCATAATACGCTTAAGTGATTAACTGTTTCAAACACTTCTTCATGATTCATAGCTTAAGTAAATTACTTATAATTATTTCTCAAGGAAAATTGTAAGGTATTGTTGATAATTTAATTAAAAGTAATATAAAGTAGAAAAAAATTTAAAAGAGATTTGCGACTAATATTTAAAATATATTTAATATATAAAATTAAAGTAATTTGAGAAAAGTCAAAAGAAAATATTTAAAGCTTCACAATACAAATAAGGTACGTACATAAAAGGAAACTAATAGTAGGGAAACTGAATATTTTATATAAAATCATTATATTATTTGAACAAACTGTTCAAAATACTTTCGCTTTCTGGAGGTTTCAATAAATAATCCGGAGGTTTTTAATAATTCTTCTAGGTTATACGAGAATTATTAATTCTTCATTACGTGAGTATTCTTGATTCTTCTTTATCACATATGCCAAAAAATGTGCATGAATTTTTAACTGTTTGCATAAAACAGTTCAATACAATAGAAATATTATTAATGAATAAAAAAAAGATGTTCTAAATTTATCTGAATTTTATCATCAAAGAAATATATAGCATAATTTTCCCAGAAAAATTCCTTTAATTTTGAAGAATAAATAAAACTTTTCAAACAATTAATTTGTTTACAATAAATATAATTAATTTTATTACAGAAAAATAACCCAGGTATATGTTATCAGAGCTAATTTTCTTATAATTATTATTTCGTGATTTGTCAACTCTTACTTCATCTACGTAGATTCCCCTAATATCGCATTGTCGAACATCAGGTTTGTCTCAAATGTTAAATTAACAGATTAAAGATAAAAATCAATCTTTAAATTATATTTATTAGGAATTTGGAAGACTTTTTTTAGGTTCTTTATTAAGACATGCATTCTTTTAATTCATTTTCATTTTTATATCCCCGTATGTCAATTTAAAGCACTTTACATTAGAACGGTAAGATTAATTAGAATGTCATAGGGCACGTGTACAAATCTGTAGATGTTTAGAAATATTTTAAGCTATGTGTTTTATATTCGTTAATATATGTTACACGTCAAATCCATCTAACTTAATTATTTTTGAATTTTCTCACTTCGCATGCGTTTAATATTTTTTAGAAGCATATTTTTGTTGTTGTTGTTTCTAATCCCTCAGAGATCTAGCGGCAGCTAGATCAGATCCATGATACCGTGAACTCTCGCGAAGTCAAGCACCAGTAGAGGACTTTCATAAACATCCGCCAGAGTGAACCCCAAGCCATCCAGGATGTGTTCGGGGGATGCCGGCTTCAGATTGCATTTTTTGCACAATGAAAAGACTTTGCGTCCCGATTCAAATGTCATGTTTTTTAAATGTCCACTTATGAGTCTTGATCATTTCTTGATCACCGTTTGATCATTTCTGTCACCTCCAAATTCTAACGCTTCACCCGGGGTCTTCCTGCTGAACCAAGGATGGGCGGGAGGGGTGAGCCAGTCTTGTCTGACTGCTTTTTTCTTTATAGAGAAAATTTCTTTGTATGTTAGTTTGTAGTCCCGGTTGAGAGGCTCAGAACAACCTCTTTTGGCCAAGATGTCTGCAGCCTCGTTCCCTTGGATGTTAACATGGGAGGGAATCCACTGAAAGTGGACTTCCCTTCCCTTGGCTAGATTTCTAAGATGGGTTATAATTTGTATGCCCACGAAGTCGCATATATTGCTCCAATCCTGTAGATAATGAATTAAGCTCCGAATGTCAGTAAGGACCCAAATGTTATTAGAATTAGTGCCGTCAAGGCTGGCCTTTAATCCTTCATTTATGGCAATTAGTTCTATTATATGTATGGCATGCTTCTATTTTTCTTATAGCATCTTTCAATTATTTTCCATTTAATCTTGAGCAAAATTTTTTAATGTTCTTTATCTTTTTTTTTTTGCAGCAATTTTCAAAACATGGACAAAATTGAAAAAGGCCCCAAGGAAATATTTTCACCAGAAATACAAAAGGTAGGTGAGCTATAAAAAAAAAGTTTCGAAAAGTCTATTTGCACAAGAAGAATTAATACCAGCTGATTCAATGATAATTTTTATTTGAAATCAATTCAATTTAGCGCACGAAACATAAATTATTAGATGCAATCTGCTGCTTGAGTATTATAAACCTCGTTTATCTTTCTCAACATTTTGAAATACAAAACAAGATATCTTAAAAATTATTTATTATTATGCATTTGCGGTCGATAGATGGCGCCACGACAGATCAGAAGATTGCCTTTTTCTGAGTTCCAGTCAGGGTCACCAAAGTGGCACGTATATCCGGTAGGACAGAACCCGGGACCTTTGGGTCCGAAGCCGAGTAACTTATCCACTACACCAAAATGATCACCATGGTGCGGAGGTTGTTACTGGCTTATATAGATGGTACCGCTACAATTATTTTAAATTTTCAAATAACAGCTTATTTATTTAGATCAGAGGTTCCCAAACTTTTTTGTCTCATAGACACCTTGCCATGATTTTCGGTTTGGGGTAGACCCCTACTTACCTAATAATAAATGTTTGCAAATTTATCAACTTAAATGTCTATTTGACAGCTGGTATACAGCTATACTTAGTTTAAAATATTTAAATTTCTAACTGAAGTGAAGTATATAGTGTTTAAAACCTAAGACACACATGTTAATTAACTAAGCAAAAGTTTAATTAATATTTAAAAAGCTGTTACATAAAGTAACTGAGCAACAAACAAATGCTTTTAATAGGCGAGATGAATTTGGTGCTTCTAAAATTGCTGATACCCGTTTCTAAATTTTACTTTAAAATCTTCTTAGTGCCTATTTCGATCAGTTCCTCTTGTAATATGACATTTTTTTTCTTTCAATGGGATCATATTAATCAATTGCCTATTGCAGTATTACTATATATATAATCAAAGCATTCTCAAACCTTGCTTCAAAATTTGAATAAAGGACATTTAAATGTTGGATGTAGGTTAAAACGTCCTCTTCCTGGCAGATTGTGTGACAAATTGAGAAATTAGGAAAATTTGGGACGTCCAATATAATAACTCCTTAGCTTAATTATGGGAAGAAATGCAGAAATGAGGGTCCTTGTAACTGCAAATTAACTTCATTAAATTTTGAAAAATAAATCTCTTAAATAGATAAATTTGGTTTCCACTTAATTCAATTTTCTTTTAAAATTAAAGTAATGATCTGTGGTTAATGAATCACTATCGTAGAGACCCTCAGTTACAACTCATGGGGAGCTCCAAATTATTTTTTCGCTGGACCCCCTGCATGCTGTCATAGACTCCTGGGGGTCTAAATAGACCACTTTGCAAAACACTAATTTAGATTATTATTTAGAGACAACAGATTCTGATTTAGAGATTATTTACATTTATCTTTTTCTAGCTTCTGAATCATTCTAGATGTAACTACGTTAAATAAGCATACGAAAAAATTTACTCAATGCTTTCTAATTCTTTCCTTCAGCTCTTCCATAAAGACATAAATAACATCTTTTCTACCAAAAAATAATGAAGCAATGAAACATTTTTTTAGTTATATAAAATGAAAAACAAAGATGCCTTAAATGGTTCTGCTTACCAAAAAGATGAAGAAAGCTATTAACATCGGAAAAAGAATCGTAAAATTTTTCGAGTAAAAGGAACGGATAAAATAATATTTATAAGAAACTTTTCCTTAATAATCTATGCTTCAGATATATATTTCGAATACTTCGGTCACGACATTAAAATGACATCTGAGAATTGGTCAGTACCGAGAATTCTATTCATGAATGAAAAGACATCTATACAAGTAAAGTTCGCGTAAAAATTAATCACAGATATTGATAAAATTATATTTTTGTTATGTGTGATTTTATATAAAGGACTGATTGATTGAGAAAAATATATCTATGTCCTCGTATGTTTTCCATGTGCATTGCACAGCTATTAGTAATGTCAAATAGCGAAATTTTATGAGGGAAATTTTCTTCAAAACACGCAAAATAGCAATCACCAACACAGTATATATATATATATATATATATATATATATATATATATATATATATTATTGATCTTTTGGATTATAACGTGGCATTAGTGGGAGTTGTGAATAATGTAGGAGTTATGATTGATGTAGGAGAAATGAAAAATTGTTAAGAAATTGAAATACCGCTCTTCGATTTCATTTATTAATAGGATGATTTTGGGTGAGTTTCCGATGATTTTTGTATTCTGTTTTGGTGTTGTTAGGTATTTAATTTTTGAATATACTGCATTCTTGATTTGAATTTTCAAACACTTTTCAGGTTTTTTCATTCTATACAACCATTTTGAAAATCGGTGCATAATCTTTGATGTTTTATGGTTGTCTTATTATGCACTTAGTTGTTTTAGCATTTTAACATTTTTATGTTATATCTTTCAGAATGCAATGGCGAATAGTTTAATTTTTTAGGTATTAATTTTTTTTTTAATTTTAAATTTTTGAGAATTTGGATATTTTCAGATTAATTTACCAAGTTGCAATAAGGGGAAGGTTGGTGCCATCAAACTAGTTTAACCCCATTTATCGATCCTAAGTCCGAGGTTGCACTTGAATATTTTATAAATTTTATCTTATACAATTTTAATTTCGTTTGAAAATGTTGTATCTTCAGTATTTTTATTCGCCATTGATATTTTGAAATGGGATGTCGTATTCTAGGATTCATATGGTTTCGAATTTTTGCTTAGTTATAAATGTGTGATTTATATATATATATATATCGTATTTATTCTAATCTAATCTGCAACCCAAATTCACAACAAGTTTTTGTGAAAAAAGAAAAACAGAGTAAAATGTGGTTTATCGATATTCAATTTTACGAAATTAAAATAAATTTAATATAAGGGTTAATAAGAAGTGAATAATTAGTTATTTTACCAGAAAAAAACTTTTAAATGCATACATGAACATGTAATTGATATAATCGTCTCATCCAACTATTTTTTTCTTTCGATTCTAAGCCGCACTCGATGTTCAATAGCATTAAGACCTGGAAAAAGTGCGGCTTAGATTCGAGTAAATACGGTATATATTTTTTCCCGAATTACTACCACCCTCGCATATAACCACAATAAATAAATAAATGTAGCAAGTATGAAATATAAATAAATTTGCCGGGCCAGGAATTGCTGGAAGGTAAATTGAAGTACATATGTACTTTTCTTATTACATAAAATAGTTATACATCAATGGAACATATTTATGTGCAATTTTAGGTATAGAGATAGAACTTATGGTTTATGTGTCCAATTTTTGAAACATAAATTCAACTTATGGCTTTTAATAAAAACGAAAAATAAATTCAACTTAAACCACATATATACATGATCTCCTCGAATTTTGTTTTTTCTTATGCTTTTATCTCCTGCTCTCCCATTTATCCCGTATTTTTTGTAAAAAAAAAAATTAATTTTTTTCGCCGTTGCTTGTTTTTCTTCACTTATTCCTTCCATTATTTGTAATGAAATTTATAATTTCTTACCCAGTAATATCGAGTAAAAAGGTGATAGGTTGGTACCTTAAAACATAGTTGACCTGACAACTCAATCCTAAGCCTAAGCAAGTTGAATGAAATGTTCAGCTTCATAATACTGGATTTGCTTCTCCGTTGCTTGATTTCTCATTTACGCAAAAAGTGCGTTTTATATTTTGTTTCTTTTTTTTTTCATAATTGAGCTATTTAAAACATTTTACTTCTAATTCAAGAAAATTCTTCATTAATATCCATCTTTATGTACCCATTTTTCGTTGCTTCAGAAAAGAAAACAATTGATTATAAGTAATTATTTGTACACCTCGATAATAAGAATTAAAAAAAAATTGAAACTATAATCTTTAATTTATTAATAAAAAACATACATTTTTCATATAAATGTGATTTTAATTAAAGCCTTAGCATCAAAACATCATGTGTTTTAACTTACGCCTTCCAAAATACTTTATAAAAACGTTTTCTTCTTACAGTTCTTACGTGCATAACGGAATTTTTTAAGTCTGAAGATCAGCTTTCCCTGTCACGAATATATTTAACCACGACCAATTTTTTTTCACTTTGTTTCTCAGTATATCGTGCTTTACTATTTCTAATTAATTCATCTAGCATAAAAAATGGAGAACAAAATCTCTTTATTAATTTAATTTTCGGTAACAAAGAAATTCTTTTTTCATCAAGTTTTCCAATGAAAACCCTTTCTACAAAAAATTGTAACAGTGAGTGTTATTCAAATTTGTAGACATCGCTACGTATATATAGGGTCTATCCCAAAAATTCCCGGAATGATTCTGACTGGCGGGTCAGAGCTTCAAGTGGAGAAGTTGGTGGGAGATATAAACTTCGAAACGAAACCGGTGCCATTCGCCTGCAGGGATTTGTTGAGGTAAGATGACGCCTCGCGCAAATGTATCTACTGCACCCTCTTCGAGCAAAAAATGGGCTAGTTTTTGGAGCAGCGTTATACAATCAAGTATTTTGTGCGAAACTAGACGATGGGATTCAAACGTTCGAAATGCTCCGGAAAGCCAATGGCGAGAGGGCAATGAAACAAAGCTAAACTTTCACCTGGCACCAGAAGTTTCGGGAAGGTTGGGAGTCCGTCAACGACGACGACCGCTTGAGACGCTCGACTACATCAAAAACGAACTAATCAGTTCAAAAAGTGCGTCACGTTTTGGGCAAGAACCGACGATTTAGTGTTCGAATAATTTCTGAGGAGTGTGGAATATCCTTAACAATTGTTCATCGAATTGTAAAAGGGGTAATTTTCAAAGGAGGAAAGCCTGAGTGAAAATGGTGTCAAACCATGACACCCTTTAAGCCACGCTGTACTCATTCTATCGGAGCTTTTGCCAAAATGGGGGAGACAACGCTGCCCTAGCCATCGTACAGCCCCGATCCGGCATCGATCCACTTCTTTTTGCTTCAGAACCCTGAAAAGAACGTCGGCATGGGGTGTTAGAAATGCTAAAAGTAGCTTTAACGATCTCACTGAAGGAGATTTCCGTTGACGTCTTCAGTGATTGGGTGAAGCGTTAGCAACGATGCGTCGAATCAGAGGGAGAATAGTTTCAAAAGTTCTGAACAGATTGTGAACTGATATTGAATAAATGATTTTAATAAAAATCATTCCGGGAACGTTTGGGACAGGTCCCGTACAGCGTTGGCTAGAACAGTCTTCATTAACAATCTATTTTACAGTTTTAAAGTCATGTTATTGATAACACTCGTGAAGTGGTTTGAGAACATGAATATTTTGTAAGAAATGAAAAAGCTGTAAGCACGCTTTTTTTGTGGAAGGGTAAATTGTTAATAAGCAATTTAGCTTACTGCTTAATTAATTTTGGCCGTGGTAGCCAAGTGGTCAAGGTATTGGATTTCCCCAACCATCAGCGTACGAGAGTTAGAAGGAAAACTAGCCATAGGTCAGACAACACAGTTTATTTCCAATTCTGAACAACGACAAAAATTCAACAACCCAAGTTATGAAATGCACCAACTGATAAATATGGGTGCAATAGCAAAGTAGACGAGATAATTGGAGATTTAATAATAAATCGGATCACTTACACTTAGCACGTTCAGGCAATGCACCTTCTTATATTTGAAGATAACTTCTAAGTTAATCCAATCCAAACCGACCGAATACAATTTACAACTAATTGACCAAATCGTCAATCTTAATATTAATCGAATAATCTACGAAGTGCTCTCGCCTAGATTTACTTTACCTCACGTTAAGCTTCATGCTATCATTTAGCTTCCAACCTCTCTTTGTCTTTCGAACCCGAAAGCTAATATTTAAATACACGGCATAATTTACATATATCGCGTCTTCTTTGGGGAGGAAGCTTTCAATTAAATAATATTTTTAAAAAGTAATTCCCCAAGAGGATTGTTAGGAAAAACACGGATAGACCCGTTACAACCCTGTTGCATATAAACTACTATAATTTATCAGTCGACTGCTAAAATATTCCTTAATTTTTTGAACGAGTTTTAAATTATTGTAGCATGGATTACAAGAAACATTTTTCATTGTTATAACGTAGTTTTGTGGCTAAAACAATAACTCTTTGGAGGCAAAAATATTGAAGTAACATGCATGCATATTACTTGCACTATTAATTTATGCTTTTACTTTCTAAGAAGATTCCCGTAACAAGATTATAGCTAAAAATTACAACTTTCAATTAATACTAGATGCATTTTTGTGTTTTTATGATCATGCAAAACCAACTAATAATGTAACTAAATTTTTTGGAATAAGAAACCCTAAAATTAAACCTTTCTTCATTAATAAAGGAAACCCATTTTTCGATTCCTTTACTTTTTATAGAAAATTGTACATTATCTTTCCATTTTGAGGAATGGAATTAAAACTATAATTTTTACAGAGTTCTCCATTTCTCTCTTCTTCTACATGCTTATTTTACACGATGAAAAATTATTTTGATGCCTTGATAGCTTTCCTGTCATGGAAGCTGCTTAAATATAGTTAAGTAAGTTTTGAAGAAAAAATTATCTTTCAAGAATATCGTGTTTCCTTCGAACTAATTAATTCTCCGGGCATGAAAACTTGCAGATGAGTGAAGAAAAGACAGATTTTACTATTCAATCTTCTCTAATGATAAAGTACTTTATTTCACTTAATTTTCAGAACATGTTTAAGGACACACAAAATCAAGTTTTGGAATGCTTTTTGAAATTACCAGCACTTTTTTATGCAAGCAGGTGTCATTAATTAATTTTTAGATTAATCACCAGCATATTTAACATAATATATATATATATATATATATATATATATAATCAAAATTTCTCTACAAGAGAGAGATGAATTAACATTATTAATACTTAAAAGAATTGCAACTGCAAGATAACCAGACAACAGAATTTAAAAGGAGATATGAAAAAATTTAAGTAACAGAGTAAAATATAAAAATATAAAAGAATGGATGCTACAGTGTTATCAACATTGCTGACTTAGGACAGCTTGTATACAAAAAAATTCCTCTTAAAAAAATTTCTCTGTATAAAAGTGGGGTTGAACATGATTTTTGGCCAGCCAACCTTCCCCCTTTCTGCTAATAATACCGAGGAAAAACCAATTGGAAATAATGGATAGGAAATCTAAATCCATTATGAGAAAAAGGTAACTTACCTAAATATTGCATACAGAAATGCAGAGCCTGCGCTAGATCTGAGTACAATAAACAAGTTATTGCCAGATTCTGGACCCAAATACAATTTCAAAACAAAGCAATGGCTGAAAAATAGCACTTAGCAAAAGTATGAAAAGAATAGAAATAATATAATAAGAAATGTAAACCATACACTACCATTATCTTCTCTCTAAGATTCTAAGATAATATAATTTAAAAGTTATAATAAATTTTAAAAAAGTAATTTTATCTAAAACTAGAAATCGGGGGTATTTAAAACTATCTAGGAAGAATAATAAATCTATAATATTAACCTGTTAAAACTATGGAAATTTGATTAAACTATTTAGAATTTCTTTATTTAAATATCTATTAATAAAATTAATTGGGTAGTTTTGAATTAAACAGTATTTAGTAAAATGTTTATAGTTTTTTTATTTTTTCTTATTTATTTGAAACTAGAAATTTATTGCGTAGTGTGTAATTAATAACAATATTTCTGAATATAGATACATGCACATTACTCTCGCAATGCGGTGCTTTTATAATATTGAAATTAAAGTCTTCTCGTTTATCATAAATATTTGTAACTATTTTATTATCTTTTAATTTAATCTCTATATCAAGAAAATTTGCTTCATAATTGTTACTATTTGTCTGTATTAAATTAAGATATTGTGGATAAAAATTAATATTAAGTTTAAAGTTGTCTTGCTTGCCACAAAAATGATTATATCATCTATATAACGAAAAAAGTAATATTCTAAGTTGTGTCTGTGAAACTATTTACAAAATAATGTAAATATAAATTGGCAAGACAGTTGCTAGCTGGGCTACCTTGTGGTAGACCCCTTTAATCTGTTGATAAAATAATTACCATTATGATAAACATAATTTTCTTTTAGAACTAACCTAATTAGAGAACCAAATCTATCATATTTGACATTTTTAAACAAATAATCTTTATGTAATTTTACAAGTTTTTTTTTTATCATATCATAAATATTAATTGAGTTAA
Source organism: Trichonephila clavata (assembly GCA_019973975.1). NCBI lineage: Eukaryota > Metazoa > Arthropoda > Arachnida > Araneae > Nephilidae > Trichonephila > Trichonephila clavata. The sequence goes on along the minus strand of BMAO01019887.1, from coordinate 122,994 downwards.
AAAGATCTTCAAAATCTAAACTAAATACAGAAAATATCTTTTATCTTTAATTTGTGCAATAAATTCTGTACTGTTTTTACGAATGGCTGAAGTTTTTAGATTATTTATTGTATCTTGTAACATTTCATGGCAGAATTTTGCCTGATTTGCTGATATATGTATTAAAACCATTAGTAACTGTTCTAAACTTTACTGGATCTTTATGAAATTTATGAGTAAGAAATACATGTGGAAATTTAAAATTATTATTAATTTGTATTTTTAATTGTTTATGAAGAGTCGAAATTCAATTATTTATTTCTCTATCAGAAATTGATGACCTAATAAAAACTGAATTATTTTCAAAATGTTTGTTGAGCATTAAACTATAATAGTATTTACAAATGGGAAGACAATATATATATATATATATATATAAATTCACTTTGATTTCATCTTAAAACTTTTTAATGTGTAACAGTCTTGACTCTCTAAGATTTTCAAGCAAATAATTAACTGTTAACTTACCTACCTAACAGGATTTAATCGTAATTTTTAACACGCCAAAAATTATGATCATCTTTTTTTTTAATTATGTGTTATGTATGACCTCAAATGATTATCTGGACGAATTGGAATGACGTTCGGGAAATCATGTGAGTTTTTTAACTTCTAGCTTGTGTTTCATATAAAATCCGAGACTTGTGGAATGAGCTGCTACAAAATGATTCCTCATCGGTACTGCATCCTTTACATGCACTTCAATTCTCGGCTAAATAATCAATAATTAATTGTAAGATATATATATATATATATTATATATATATATATATATATATATATATATTATGTGTGTGTGAGAGAGAGAAAGAGAGAGCGAGAGGATGAGGAGCGAAAACTTTCACACGTTGTACCATCATGGCTTTCAGTAATTGACTTAACGGAATAGTCGAGCTTAAACAAAACTTTTATCAACAGATATAGGTGGAAAACATAGCATTAGTCGCATAGTTTTACTTTAAGCTCAGCACAAACCCCCACATAACGAACAGGTCACAAATATTAAGTGTGTACACTTTCATTATTTAGGGTCGTCCATTCAGTCCCTTTTTTTCCGTTCTACGGATCCCATATCGGAAAAGAAGATTCTACAACTATTCATGTCTCTTCATTGGTTGAATAACTGATATGATGTCATTTAATTACATCACGCTGGATTACAGTGAGGCCCGTGATAGCCATATTGCTGTTATAGAAACGAGTGCGTGTGTTGGAAAACTATTAAGGTATTTCCTGAATTTTTTTTCAAATCCCCCCCCCAAAATTAACGCAAGTAAGAGACTAACGAAATAAAAGAAATCGCTCTTTATATATATATATATATAGCTAGGCATATTTGATCATTGCATTATCATTAAATTGTCTATGTTTGTATAAATAAAAAAATAATGAAATCAATAATAACATTTCATTCCGTATTAAATTTTCCCTTCAATACGTGTTTGTAATGGGTCCAGATCTATTATAAAGATATATATACAGGGTGTCCTAAAACGACCGCATAAACTCTGCATAGCTAGATTCTTCGTTGGGAGTACATAAAAACTACCCAAAAAAGCATTCATGTACGATCCATAGTTTACGAGAAAAATACGAAAAACAAAGAATGACGTCATTTTTTTTCCGGTGCAAGAGAAAGACCCTTTATTGGACATATCAACAACAGTATTTGAATTTCTTTCCAGACGATAATGTTTAAAACATTCGTTGCGCATGTCGTGTCATGCATGCGCGCGCCGTGGAATGACGTTAAGCCGCCGTTGAACTGATATTTATAAGGCTGCATCTTGCAGCTACCGGTAGTCTTTGTATGGTGGCCATGCATTCCGTCGTGACTACTGCGACATGTACTTGTGACATGCCTTGTGACTACTGCGACATGCCATCTCAAGGAACTGGTGTATCGAGACGTAGTGACAACACAAATGGACTTAGTTGCTGGCCTGCATGCTGCTTGTACTTCGGTGGACCCCACGATGCTGCGACGTGTGATGACTGCCATTCCACAGCGTGCTTAAGCCTACCTCAACATGCACGGTGGACATTTTGAACATCTGCCTTAAATTGTGCATATTCTGCTGTTGATATGTTCAATAAAGTGTTTCCTTCTTGCACCGGAAGGGACGTCATACTTTGTTTTTCGTATTTTTCTCGTAAACTATGGATCGTACAGGAACGCTTCATTGGGCAGTTTTTATGTACTCCCAATGAGGAATTTAGCTGTGCAGAGTTCATGCGGTTGTTTTGGGACACCCTGTATTTATTTGTGTCCCGAAATGTCATTCCGGTTGGCCACCTCAGGCCTAGTTCCATGCAAACTCTGGAATTCTTTAATTCGTTTTGAAACAGCGATGGTTTTTCTCATGGGTGGAATTTATTTCAAATATTGGCTTTGATTTTTAAGTATACAAATAATGACATCTCATTGGTTTATCATTTACAGAAGAAAAGTTTTAGGTATTACAGAAATACACGTATAGTTAAACGTAAGCTAAAACTAACTTAAACAAAATAGTAGCACATTTTTCTCATTATAAGACAATTTTGGAGGTGAAAAAAGAAGTTATTTATTAAAAAACTGAAACGGTCCGGTTTTACTCATAAAAGAATAGCCCAGGACATCTTAAATATCATTAACCAAAAATGAATTTAATTAATTATAACTACATTTCTTTTCTTCCTGAGAAAATATAATTAATGATGAAACAAAATCTTTGAAGTATTTTATGCATATATTAAAAAATTCAGAAACTAAGCACTTATTCATTAACAAAGAAAAAAAATTATAACTTCAGGTGTTTTTAAATAAAGTATCTCAAAGCTTTCAGGTTCTCCTTCCTCTTTCAAAAATGAAGTACGGAAGCTAAAATTTTTCCTTTTCATCCTCTTTAACACGGTGAACGATATTCAATTTTTGTTTCGCGAGGAATCAACCCCTCACGCCTCGGAAATAGCTTAATTATGTTTAAAGATACCTTTTCTTTTTGTCCTTCCCGTATGTTATTTTTCACTGATGTTAATTAATTCCTCAGACATAGAGCCCGAAGAACGTAAAGAAGAGATTTTTCCATAGTTAATCTCTAGAAGATCTTACTTCAGTAGACTTTTACAACAGAGATTTCTTGAAATCGAAAAAGATTTTTGATAAAAGGTTACTGGGTGTTTTTCTGGTTGTTTCATTATGCAACGCGCAAGGGCCGTGCGGGTAAAAATCTCGTAAATTTTTGTCCAAAGAGGATGATATTTGAATTATCGTATTCTTCGAATTCAGTTACGCCTCACTTGACAAGTTGGTTAATTGGATTTGCCCTTGAATCTTTTCCAACTTCAGATTTCTGCAAACCTCTTTATTGGTTCACAAAATGCTATTTCTTCACTTATCAGTTTAAATTATTACCGAAATTCCCTAGTCCAGCAGTTCTGAAACATTAAATTGCCATTCCCCCCCCCCTTTATGCATCAACCTGACATTGCGGACCCCAAAGATTTTCATCATCCTTTACATCAGATGATTTAAAGGTTTCACTATAATTCTAAGACTGTCTCAGGTATTTATACAGACTTTTTTAACACCTTTTTGATGTGTAACATCTTTCATCTCGGTTTCTGGATGTTTTTTGTGGGAATGATTTCGTGAAAAGGGACGGAAATGTGTTACAGGAAACCGAGGAAGCGTGCGCTATTTGATTTAACCAATGAGTGCGCGCGGTGGCGAAGAGATGGTGCCAACCCATTTTGCGTGAGGTTGGTGCCACGTCGTAGTATCGGCCAACATAATATGTGCGAGTGTGTAACGAGAAAAAGAAAGGAAAGTAGAGAAGAAGAAAGCATTAGCTGCGCACTTATCTGCAGTTATACAGTATTGTATATAAAATCTAAGATTATATTTATATGTGTAAACTATTTTAATAATATACATTTCTCCGAATCAAACTGTCCAAAAAATTAAAGATTTTCTGCTTTTTGTACTTTTACCATATACCGAAGGTAGTTCTGCTTTTTTAAAAATAACAAGCACTCGCTTCCCATGATTTTGAATGGTGATTTTAAAGTTAACTTCAGTTTACTAGAAGCCGAGTCACTCATAGCTTTTTTGAATGATGAACTCAAGCTTAAAATGAACAAAATTCGAAATGTTTCGACATCTAAAAGTGGTACTGTTATTGACGCTGTTTTTCAACGGATTTTATATACTTTGAAATCACAAGTATATATATTTTGTTAAGCAGAAAAAATATTTACTCTCAATGCTATTATTCACATTAATGCGTGCTTCGAAATGTAATACTTTATTCATAGAAAAAAAGAAATTTAAAATTCAATTTCTAAAAACCTTAAATTATTGCATATCGAAAAAAGGCTTTAACAGTTTTAATGACTTGGTTTTACACCAAGCTCATTTCTAGCGACATCTCTGTTGATATATTTGTTTTTTAGATAATTTTCAGTTGGTTTCTTAAAAGAAACACATATAACAAACTAGAAAAAAATCAACTAAGATTTTTATTTTTCAGTATTAAAATTTATAAATAGGAAATTTTGCTGAAAACCTTAACGATGTATGCTTCAAATTTCTACTTCAGAACGTCATAATGTCCCAAATGTTGTTTTCTCTCAGAGAGAGAGAACACTTATAATGTAAAATTCTTTTCCCTTACCTTTTTTTTTTATAATAAAATCCCCTCCTTTTGTTTTATGTAACAGTAATCAATGTTGAAACTCTACATATACATCTTCATATAAATAAAGAAATGGTACTTAACAATAACTCATTGAAAAAAGAACGCTAGATTTTTAACTCTGGCACTTTTAATTAAAACTCTTCAAACAAATTGTCCTTTTCCCTTCTTCCATGATAGATCGAAAATTAAAAAGTTTTTCCATAAACCCTATTTCTCTCATTCACATTTACGTGCATAAAGTAATTCCTTTCTATTTTCGAATCAGCCAATCAGATCACGAAAATACCTTAATTATGTTTAATCGTTTCTTTCGTTTAATTGATCTCTTCTAGGAGTATCATGTTTCACCGGTTTTAATTAATTCTCCAGGAATAACTGTTTCGATTAGATTAAAAGAATGCGATGTTTCAATGTTTTATCTACAACAGATACGGGTAACTTTTGCAGCATTAAACATCTAGAAAACATTGCTTGAAAGAATGTGAGAAGCCTTTAATTGCCTCTATGCACTAATAACCATCTTTGAAATGAATTTAAAATTAAACTGCGGGACACTTTAAAGCTGTACAAAGATGCATGCAAGAGTTAAAAAGGCGGGGGTGTTCTGATAATTGAACCAAAACTAACTTTATACGGGGTCATCAAAAAAAAGAAAGAAACGAGCCTTACAGTAAACGCATACTACGTGTAACATCTGACATGTTTTCGTGGTAAATTCGCAATAGCACCTTAAATCCTAATAAAATTAATCGAGTAGGATTGGAAATAATTTTCTATGGAATAATTATATCTTTAATGAAAATTTTATTTAATTAACACACGGAGTAATGCAATTTTTTATCAAAAATACTTATTATTGTTCAGTTGGGGGAAGAGCGGTGATGATAACTTATGATAACTAAAATATGACACATATACTTGTGATTTCAAATTATTTAAAAATCATTGTGAAAAATAGCGTCAATAACAGTACCACTGTAAGCTGTCGAAATATTTCGATTTGTGTTCATTTCAAGCTTGAGTTCATTATTCAAAAAAGCTCTGAGTGGCTCGGCTTCTAGCAAACTGAAGTTAACTTTAAAATCACCACTCAAAATCATGGGAAGCGAGTGATAGTTTTTTTAAAAAAAAGAGCAGAACCACCTTCGGTATATGGTAAAAGTAAAAAATGCAGGAAATCTTTAATTTTTTGAGCCGTTTGATTCGGAGAAATGTGTACAACCACCGAAATCACTGTTTGTCCATTTTCAAATAAACATTCTGCCGCACAGATGTCCACAATATCTTGAATAACAGTACTCAATCCACTTGTTTGACGATAAGTAATATCCATATGAGGAGCCACAACACGTGAGTTGTTCTGTTTGCGATAGATCGCAACACCAGCTGCTCTGCGGCCCGGTCGTTTAAATTGTACGCAGCAATCGAAGTCAAGTATCGAAACACGTTCGCCATTATCTAACCACGTCTCTGCCAACATGAGTAACGAACAAGTTTGTGAAATGATGTCGAGATCGGTTTGGTGAGCCCTCAGACTTTGACAATTGAGCGTAAGGATCGCAAGTTTATCCTTGGTGAAGTCTAATAAATTTTGCAGGTATGTGCGGATTTAGAGTCAAGCGCAAACAAAACCGAGTTTTTGAATTAGAATAGTTTGAAGTGCTAAATTTAACAATATAAAAAAGGCTGGTGGCTTGATGGCTACTAGAGTTGCACCCCACGTGGATATATCTTTACAAGATCCAGCTAAAGGACTTAGCTTCTTCTCTGATCCTAAAGTGAGAAAACAAAGATCCCAAGGCGTAAACCGCAAGAGGGGAGTCCCTCCCGAATGTAGGAGAAAAACAGATCTTCACTTTGACGGTAGCAAAGAGACACCACCAAGCACGCTGATGGATCAAATTAAAAAGCACATGCTTCCCCAACTTCCTGTTACGCATTTCCGTCCCTTTTCACGAAATCACTCCCACTAACCTCCAGCAATCGAGAGGAAAGATGTTACACATCAAAAATGTGTGCACATTTTGATGGAAAAAAAACGTATGCAGGGTAGTCCATGGTATAAATTTTAAGGGTAGATACAGAACAATGTAACGATCATTTATTATATAGGAATGCATTAGCGCAAGTGACGCGGTGAAGGCGCAAACAGTGGAAATAAAAGTGAAGAGAAATGGATTTATTGGGTGGAGTTGCGTTGCCGGTAGGGGGCAGCGGATGACTAGCCACCGTTCTACAGGATACATCTCAGTAAGGGAAAGAGCCATTCGCAATTGTGCTATGATGGGAAATTGTTCCGTATGCCGAAAAAGTTGACATGCATGAAATATACGGCCATGCAAATGGTAACGGCATAATTTCACTACGAATGTATCATGCTCTGTTTCCTGATCGACGAATGCCGGATCACAAGATTTTTAGCGGTTACATCGTCAACTTCGTGTAACATGTTGGTTCCACTTCACCAGACATGATGCTAGCCGACGAAGTAGTCCAAGTCAGGAAGAAAGCATCTTGAACGTTGTGGCTGATAGACCACAGTCAATTACAAGAGCTTTTGCTCATCACGTAAGTGTGAGCCATCAGATCATTTGTAGAGTGTAAAACGAAAATCGCCTCTTCTATTTTTAGCGAATCCGACAGATTATCATCTTTGACTGCCAGTGGATAGTACAGCAATGTACGCTGCAGCTGGACATCATTGTATGTGTGCTGAACAGTTATTGTAAACTTTACACTTGTCAACAACACTTTGTCTTTCCTTTCATCTCTTATTTTTTATGTTTGTTCCTAAACCGTTTCCCTTACGCCCATACGTTCCTATACAATAAATGATTGTTACAATGGCATGTCCCTACCCTTAAAATTTGTACCATTAATTCGAGATCTTCCTGTATATTATCATAAGTATTAAACTGAACAAAAATAATAAAGTTACAATTAGTGTCACAATTAAATTTTCAAACTACAATCCACCCGTCTTCAAACATTTTTTGAGCACGTTGATGACATCTCTCAGAGTAGCTAAAGGAATTGCGTGCCTATCCGTTTCAATTTCATAGCGCAGTTTCTATGGTGTGCACGGTGGTTTCTTGCCGCACACCAAATTTTTGAGGCAACCCCACAAATAAAGGAGACCACACCGTTGGGAGAACAAAATTTGCATCATTTTCAACTGGCGTGATTTGTTATTCACAAAACAGAGCAATCTTGTCTGGGTCGTCTTTGTTCACTGTGTAAGGAATTTATATTCCCTCTAACTTGGCTAGATGTGTGGAAGGAACTAAATGATCAGACGACATGATGAACTTCAATTGTTTATTTGCCACAATATTCAACACAGACGCAATAATACTCTAAGTAAGATACATTTTATCAACTAGAGGACTAAGGTGAGACAAGATAGCGTGGGGATAATACATATGATCATGTGAATTTATCCTTACGATAACTTATACAAAGCTTGTTTTAAAAAGCGTACTCATAATTTAACTTTCTAACTTCTATTTGAAAAAAGATCACAGTACCTGAGCTCTTGCAATTCTTTAATCTTTTTAGACGAGGCCGTAAACACTTCTTCAATAGTTGACTTAAGCACTTCTTCGAGATTCCAACTTCACGCGTTGTACACTGTTTACGTATACGTATCACTGTCGATTTGCTTGCTTCTCATCTATTCACTTCACATCCAAGCTATCCTCACTTCACTTCCAATGTATTCTTACTTCACTAACTCTCAAAACTCGTGAATACAGAATATATATATTAAACTTAATAATTTAATCACGTTTTCCTGTCCTTGGAGAAAGTTGGTTGAAAGAATGCTGGCCCCCTAAAAGAATCCCCTAGGAGTTAGTGAAAGGACGCGTATAGATTCGTCACAACCATGTGTAACATTTGTGGTATGTAAACTTTCTATTTTGTTCCTTGCAAAATACAACCTACGCTAGCCCTACTCATGCCAGTTTCACGTGATAATGATTTTTGGGATGACCGTGTAAATGAATTTAGCACTCCAACAGAAGACACTTCTCCTGTTGATGGGCGTGGCCAGTCGCATCGTCCCTGATGCATGTTCCTTATTGTTCCATCAGTTGTAAACTTATTGCAAAGGTGAGCAATGGCGTGCTGTTGGTTCCGTTCCATATAGTTGCCTGCGATGTCATTGCACACTTCACTGATATTTTCGAATTTCCAATACCATTTCAGAATGCTTTTTCGCTGCTCTAAAGTCAGTCGATGAACCATCCCTATTAAGGCACTACGATCATCTGTCTCTGAACCATTAATGAACACGTCGAAACACTAATTCCAACTGTTAATACCAACTCTAACAAATTAACTCTATATCCAATGCGATTTCAGACTTACGGCATCAACATAACTTAAGAAATAAGACTTAAAGTCTGTATTCATTTTTTTATCTCCCTTGTACATTTAATGTTCCTAGACTTTACCTTCTAATTCCAATTTCAAGTAGAATTTTATTGCCTAATATTGAATCTTTGGGCATCAAAGTTCATTATTATTTTACGACAACTTTGTATTTCGAAAAAACATTTTGGTGGTGACGTATTGACAGTTGAGGGAGTGTTTCATTAGCGTCACAGATTAGGGCAAAACGAAAACTATTGGCGACGGACCTCGTAATTTTGAACAATGGACAAGTGATGTGAGTCCAAAAACTGAGCTGCCAATTTACTCGAATCTAAGTCGCAATCGATTCTAAGCTGCACCCCAAATTCTCTAAATGTATTTAAGAAAAAATAGAAAGTGTTGTGTAAATGTCTCATCAATATCCGATATTTAGGAAATTTTTAAAAAGTTTTTCATGAGAAGTAATTAGAAGTTAATAATTAATTTATTTTCCGAGTATTAAAAACTTCCAAATATATTCATAAACCTATAATTACTCTAATCGTCAATATCATATTTCGAAAGTAAATCTTAACTCCCAATGTCATAGCTGACTTCGAAATGGGTGCCGGTGTCCATTTTCCCAAACGATGACGTCTTCCATGCCATCTCATGCATTTGTTATGCAACATTCTTTTAAAAAGAATTTTTTTAGAAGAACTATTAAAGGTATTATTATTACCTTTAATAATTCTTTAAAGAAATTATTATTGAACATTTACAAGCAAAAATTATATCATTTTGCTTACACCATCGACGCATATTTGTTTCATCGGTGTGAAATTTTCTGTAGCCGCAGCTCTGTTACCATTTGTTCCCGCTTATAAAATTTCCCCCTTTACATGCTTGTGTTGTAATGAACTCTCATCTTGATGCTATTGCCGATATCTTTGGTGTTTAGGTGATTAAAAGAAAGCATTTACAAAAATATTTTCTAAATACGAGCAGACAACGATGTTTAGGATAGACTGGAAAGCGGAGATAAACTACGGAATTTATTAAGTCATTAATGCAAGTATCTAAAATGGACGGTTAAATTTTTCTATCTGAAAGGGCTGGAAACTCAGTTTCCCCATCTACCACATGTTTGCCTTCGATTCTAAGCCGCGCCTAATTTTCAGTAGTATTAACACTGGAATAGTAGTGCGGTTTAGATTCGAGTAAATACGGTATTTAAATATTGTATAAGAGGACAATTTTCTTCACCAACCAAAATCAGCGGGAAAAAAGCTTTTTTAATTGCAAGTATTTGTGATTTCGTGTGCTATTGTGCAACTACTATTTTGCTTAGTGCAATTTAAAAAAAAAAATAGCTGATTTGGGTAAGCTTTAGACATAACCATATGTCAAATTATACTAATGTCTAATCATGTAAAATAATCATAATAATCATAACAATCATCAATAACTGTTGAATATTTACAAACAAAAATTCTATCATTTTGCTTACGCCCTTTCGACTTTTAATTTTCAGTGGCCACTTCTCTGTTTTCGTTCTTTTCTGCATATACAATTGCCTCCATTTTCAAACTTGCGTCATAGTGAACTTGTCTCTTATTGATGCTAATACCGATTTATTTGATATTTAGGTTATGTAAAATATCAGTTATGTAAATGTTCTTTATACTGTGTACATGTCTTCTGTGTCGTCTAAGGAAATAAACCAAAATGTGCAAAAGATGGACTAAATTATTGGAACAACATAAAATATAATGGATATTATCGTTATATTTTATTCCATTGGTCAGTTGGTCAATGGAATTAAAGAATCAGGAAACAAACATGAAGAGCTACATTTTTTTTTTCATTTTGAAAGGGGTTGAAACGCAATTTTCTCAATCCAACAAATGTTTTGCCTTCGATTCTAAGCCGCACCCGGTTTTCAGTAGCAATAACACCAGAAAAATAGTGCGGCTTAGAGTCGAGTAGTTTGCACTTTTTGATTTTTAAAATTTTTAAACATTTAAAAACAATTTTTGGCAAATTCAAGTGTGCATAAATATTGTTTCACACGCTACGCACCTACACCTCTTCTCCAACCATCTGTAAAAAGTCATTTGCTGTTGGTGAAGCAACAAAACCAACGTCATCCACCGAAAAATATTAGCAAAAAAGTAGCTTTCCTTTAAAGTCTTTTCCGTAAGCTTTTATACCAGAGGAATTAATTAGCATTAGTGAAACATGATACAACAGATAGATGAGAAGAAAAAATTCTTAAACATAATTAAGGTTTTTCCGTGACATGAGAGGTTGATCGGAGCATCAAAAAAAAAAAAAGATAATTTTTTTTCTTCGCATTTAGGAAGAGGAGGCAGGCGGATATTTTGAGAACGTTTTGATTTCTGAAGGTATTCCGGAATGGGGTAGGAAGGAAGATCAATGTTTGGAAAGATGCTAAAGTTTTAATTAAAAGTACCTGTGCGTTAAACATAAAAAATTGGATTTTTTGTTAATAGATAAGTGTTTATGTTTTTATTTCATCATAAATTGTTGTTGTTTTTTACCTTATAATGAAACAACGACAAAAAACTGTGTTAATTATGGTTAAATGTAAAGAGCATCCTTGTTTTTTTTATTTTTATTTTTATTGAATAAAATTTTTAAAAACACTGTTCTCTAATGTTTACGCTCCTGAAAGGTTGAAGTGGTATTTTTTTAAATCTATATGCATTTTTCTCCTTCTTTCAGAAGTAATTCTTATATTTTGACTTTTTTTTCATTAAACGTTCCGTTCAATTTACATTATATAAAAACTTAAGTTTTTTAACTACAGATTTTAAAAAATGTATCGAGTGATTTCAATCATTAAAGCAAGCATAATCGATTCTAAGATAACCATGCAGGAATTTAGAATGTTTTCATACAAAAAGTATAAACATATTACACTAGTTCGAATTGTGATATCAAAACTTATCTTAATTGTAATATAAGGGCTGTTGAAAAGTAATGCGAAAAAAGAACTACAGGTATAGGACAAAATAATAGGAACAACCATTTAAAAAGGAGTCATTCTTCGACCGTCCAGTACGTGTCATGAGTTCGAGCCCCAGTACCACTGAAGGGGTATAGGGGTGCGATGCACGTTAAATCTGTCGAGAACTCAAACATCCTCGCTTTGGTGGGGTATGGGAGGGTGCCAACTCAGATATCGTTCTGGTCATTTGACCATGTTTAAAAATTACGAGCCCCGTCTCCAAAAGCCCTCACGTAGCTGAACAATGCGATGTTAATATTCACTCAATCACTCACTCACTCGACCGTCCAATAAGCAGCCACCACATGTCGCAACAGTGTGTCCCCTAATGGCGGAGAAAGATCAGCCAAGCATTTGGCAGTGTGAGAGTTTTATGAGAAAATTCTGTTGCCAGCAAAAAAAACGTGATTAATTCCTACCTCCCTGACGAGAAAAGAAGCATGATAATTGGAGCTCGCTACACTGGAGCATGTGTGATCAGAACAGGGTGTTATGGGTGTTTCATGGACACCTGTATCCTAGATGTCCCCCTTCAGAACCCCGTATAAATGAAGACTATTCAACGGGAGTTGCATTCTTCGAACATTCATAGCAGAGCGACTATTCCAAAACCATTAGCTTCGGCGTAACAAGAGAGTACAGTGGTGCCGAGACCTCCTAAACTGGGCACAACTGCAAAGTTAATAAGTAATCTAGTCTGATGAATCTTCATTTACCTTATTCCAGACCACCGTACGTGTGTTCTTCTAGCGAACACCAGCAAAAGCGTTTTATGTTGACTGATTGGTTCCAACCGTGAAACATGGAGTAGGTTCTGTGATGATGTGGGGTGCAATATCTTCCAGTGAATCGGGGCATCTCGTTGTCTTAAGGGGGATAATCACAAGTGACCATAATCGAAGCATTCTCGAATATCATATTCACTCTATGCTTCATACTCTCTTTCCGAAAAACGTCCTGTGTTCTAAGATGACAATGCACCCGTTTGCATGTCACGCTGAGTTCAAACTCGATTATAAGAGCGTTATCATGAAGGGGAACATCCAACGAGGTGTCTCCAGTATCCTGATCAGAACATCATTCAGTGTTTGTTGGGTTTTTAGAAAACAAAGCCCATGCTCGGTATCCTCCTCCATGCACACTATCTGAAGTCGAGACGGCACGAAGAATGGGTGTGAATTCTAAATTTTTTTTGTCAATTCCACGTTGAATGCAAGCTGTCATTCGGGTCAAAGGTGGCCCAACCCTTTACAAATAAAAAAAAACGTTCATTTTTTCACGGGTGTTCCTATTATTTTGTCATATACCTGTATAAATAAGTAGCAAATAAGGCCGTTAAAGCCGGATCACTAATGTGAAAGCTGAGTTAGGACGACAGGGTGCTCGTTATTCTGGAGCCTTTAAAAGTCCGATAGTAGATTTGAGAAAGTTTTAGCGATTGTGTGGAAGTCAATCGGAGAGAATGTTCGTTGGAATGTGTTGGAGAGTCTGGGTTTTTCCTTTTGGTGTCTATTTTTAGGTGGAATACGGCACTCCTTCAAAAGTCCCGCGTGACGCTGAATCATTTCTGTTTGGACGTAGCCGGGATCACTATTCCGCTATTGGTCCTTGTAACCCATGGTGCGGTGGACTATGAAGCAGGAGATTGGTATGGGAACTCCGTTCGTTAATTCTCTGTTGGCTGGATACAGGGAGGTCAAAGGTTTTATCTTATTGTCCTGCATTGGATACTTTCCCACTCGAAACTAGGTGACCATTGGAAAATCATTAGTTCCCTAACAGGAAACTGGTCCTTTGGTGGAGACCGTCGCAAGATTTTTAATAAACCGATAAATTAGAATAAGCATACATTCTTGTTTCTTGAACAACTTATATACAAAATAGTTTTCACGTCATTTTCTACAAATGATTAACTGATTGAATCGATTAATTCGAAGTATCGTGAAAGCTATTGGTGGTGGGCCCTATAATTTTGAACCATGGTCAAGAGATGGGAATGTCACTTGAGCGTTCTGGCACCCTACTCTTCAAATTCCGCAAGGAAAGGTGGCTGCGATAACCTTGTGATCAAGATCACGAAATCGTTTTCTGAAAATTTCTGTAACATTTCAACCTTATTAAACAAAAACATGAAAACAAAATAAATCATATTACAGAAACTAACCATATTTGTAAAAAAAATTGGTTTTATTGCCCTTAACCCCTTAAATGAATTTTTTTTTACCAAAGCTGCTTCAAAAAAGGCACATTTTTTTATTGTTTATAACTAAATACCATATTAATTCCCGCCTTCGCCACACACACAAAAAAAATTGGGATGAAAGGTATTTTAGTACCATAGACAAATTGCATCATCTTTTCAAAATACTAGCACTAAATAATACATCATAAGGATTAAAAATAAGCGCAAATCAAAGAAAGAAACAAAATATCGGTGCCCGTACAGCGTACGGGAAAACAACTTCAGGGTTTAATAATGATATAAAAGTATATTAATTTATTTCTTAATGAATCTCAGTTAGTTAAAGTTAGTTTTATTTTTGAGTAAATCAAATTGATACGCAAAAAAAAAAAAAAATATCAAGAAATCTTTTGTAATTAAAGTTTTTAATTCCATTTAATATATTGTCTTTAAAGCAATATAATCATTTGAAAGTTTTTAATTATTTATTTAACTATTGAATATTATTTACAGTTAAATATATTTTTGAAATAATTAATTTTTTTAGTAACTGAATTGCTCTCTTGTCATTGTCTTGTCAGAACAATATCAAAACAGAATATTTCATTAACGAGTATTTCATAATTCAGAAAGAAAACAAAGATGTGTCACTCATAAAGAGTTAAGTAATTAATTTTTTCATCAAGAAATAGCGCTGAATTAAATTATAAGAGCAAAAGAAAATAAAGTAATTGGAAGGAAAAAAACCGAATCTTTAAACTTTTAAGAAACTGTCGTTGAAAAATATAACTTAACTAGGATTTTCTGTCTGCTTCCTTAAATCATTATCTAACAAAAATTATTTTCAAATTTATAAGAAAAGAAATTTCACTTTCTCTGTTTGGAAAGTTGTTTCACCAACTATTGATGATAAAAAAAGAGTATTAAATATTTCAGTTTATATACTAAAAAATTTTAAGTAATTCGATTTTTCAGCTCACATCGTGAAATTTATTATTTTTTAATTCTAAAAATAGATTGAAAATGTTAACTTCGCTTGAAATAGTTTATTCTATTCAAGTTGTGTTTGCATAATTTAGGCTTTTGAAATATAATATACTTTATTGCATTAAAGAGTTTTATACAATAATAAAAATAATAACTATTATATGTATTTTCTTTTATTTCAGAAAAAAGAGGTTTTTCTTACGTTGTTTTTTTGTTGTTGTTCATATTTGGTTTTTATGATGATATTTATTAATAATTATTTATGGATGTCGTAAATTTCAGGGTATTCCATATATTCAATTATTTATTTTTAACTCAAAAAGAAACAAGATATGAATTACTTTTTAAAAGGTTTCTGTACCTGATTCCTGAATTTTTCAATACTTTGTTTGTATTATTCAAATAACCTTTTTTCTAAATAATATATATAATCTAACTTAAATAACTTTTCTAAATAATATGTATAGTAATATATCTTTTCTAAATAATATGTGTAATAATATATCTTTTCTAAATAATATGTGTAATAATATATCTTTTCTAAATAATATGTGTAATAATATATCTTTTCTAAATAATATTATAATAATGTATCTTTTCTAAATAATATTATAATAATATATCTTTACTAAATAATATTATAATAATATATCTTTTCTAAATAATGTGTAAAAAATATCTTTTCTAAATAATACATCTAATAATCCATCTTTATTAAAATTTCTATTTTATTTCAATAATAGAATCTTGGTTACAAATTATTATCGAAATCCATGTTTTGTTTTGTTTTAGTTTAGAATTATTAGCCAAATTTCAAACATTGAATAATGTAGCATTTTTTAATCGAATATGTTTGAATTTGTATTTGTTTTGGATGTAACTGTTTTAAACTGCACATTTTACACACACAAAAATTCTAATTAAAATTCCCTTTTTGGATTAAGGTCCTTACTAAGTTTTTTTAATAGTTCCATTGTACAAAGTAAATGCAAAAATGTTAATAATAACTAAATCATTATTCCTCCAAATCGGAGAAATAA
Source organism: Trichonephila clavata (assembly GCA_019973975.1). Classification (NCBI taxonomy): domain Eukaryota; kingdom Metazoa; phylum Arthropoda; class Arachnida; order Araneae; family Nephilidae; genus Trichonephila; species Trichonephila clavata. Next base: position 106,674 of record BMAO01019887.1, on the reverse strand, counting down.
TCCTTCATAATACCTACTAAAGAAACTGCACTTTCCTTAATCACACTCAAGTTGACAGTGATTTACAACTATTATCCACATAAGACCATGACTGGAAAAAAATTGAGCCGTTTCTCCAGGAGATTTCGTCCTTCTAAAAAGAGGATTTCCTTGCTTTATCAAAAAGATTAGTTGTCATTTTCTTTTTGCTCTAATCAAAGTCTACTTGTCATTCTTCGTGTGTTTCTTGGGGGATTTAGAGAAGAGGACTCTGTCCACGCTTTGTTTCATTATACGGTGGATAGACATGGAATTCTCATGGGGTTTCTCTTCTTTCGTGCTTGGGAATTCGGGTTTCGGATTGGAGCTCCAGATTTGTTTATTCAGCCTAACAAAATGAATTTAATATCCTGGTACCCAGTCCATAATTACTTCAATTGTTTGTTTTCAGTTTCTGTTTGAATGCTGTAGGAAACTTAGTTGAAATTTTTTCAAGCAATATTTCCACCGAAATGAAATTATTGGCATCAGTTATTATATGAGCTTAAGAAAATAAAAGATCAAACACAAAAGATTTTTTTTATTCCAAAGAAGAAATAATTATGTTTTTTTTTAAATGCCTTATTGAATTATTTCAATCTGCGCAATAATAACTGCGAGCATAACATCAAGCCTCTACGAGATTTCTAGCCATGTTCAATAAAACATTGCAGGCTCAACATTCTTAATGGCCTCTTTAATTTGACTTAACAATTCATCAGTGTTACAAATTGGAGATAGTACGTGTTTCACGTATCTCTACAAGAAAAAGTTCAAGGTGGTATGTCAAGCGATTGTAGCGGTATCATCTACATAAGCCAGTAACAGCCTACGGACAGTGATCGTTTTGGTCTGGTGGTATATTACGGGCTTACGGAACCGAAGGTCACGGGTTATGTCCTTCGGATAAGCGTAACTTCATTGGTGACCTTGACGGAAATAAAAAACAACGTAACCTTCTGAACTGTCGTGGCGCCATCTACCCGCAAAAAGAGCAATCAAAAACTCATCAGACTCACTTGACGCAGTAAACTCGTCAAACTCACTTGATGCAACTCTTCCAATTAGCAGCAATAACTCACACGCTCGTCATTACAACTATATCATTCATTCGCCTATCCACCGACTCATTGGTGGGGGAGAGTGTAGCGGTATCATCTACAAAAGCCAGTAACAGCTTCCGGACCGAAGTGATCATTTTGGTATGGTCGCATGTTTCTTGCTTACGGAACCGAAGGTCGCTGGCTCTGTCCTTAGAATCAGGGCCACTTCAAAATCTGGTTGACGCCGGTATTGGATCTTCTCTTCCTATCCATCGTCTTAGAAACTTTTTCTTTCTTCCAGACTTTAATACAGCTGTCCATATTTATGCTGTTCATGTGTTGCAGATTTAAATTCGATAAACCATGCTACAACTGTCACTTGTTCTTGTGGTAAAGCCATTTTGAAATGAAAATGTTGCAAAACAGGGTCATTGCACCATCTAGTTTGCGTTTCATTAAACAGAAACTCTAATACTTTCTTAATGGAACGTAAAAAATTCTAATTGGATTCATTTTTCAGTGTCGCCATATTTTTTCGACACCCTATTTATAAAATATTCTCTGAGACTTTGCGCAAAATATTTTTGTTTCTTCACCGATATTTTTATAGAAGTAAATGAAAATTGCTTCAGTAATTTAGAGTAGAATGACGTCGAAAAATTAGCGCAATTTTAAATGCAGGCGTCGTTCTGTAAGTAACTATGATTTGAAAGAACCAAAGGAAATTCTCTTATGAAAATGCGTTTCTCATCGTTAATCGATACCTTCATAAAAGCAAGTGGCATCAGTTATTTTGCATGCAAAAGTAAAAAAGGTCAAAACCTTATTATAGTTTTTTCATTTTCAATCCATGTTTTAATGGTTGACTTTATCAGCATCAGATGTAAAGAAATCGGAACTCATAAGAAATAATCTGTGGTAAATTGCATCCATTTTAATGGATGTTTTAATAGAGAATTATTTTAAAATGCAACAGTGAAAAGAAGAAATAAAATTGAATCCTCAATCGTAAGAAACTTATCAAATTATCTCGTTTTTGATCTATGATAAAGAATAACCCGATACCAATAACGCTTTTTCGAAGCATTAACTAAAAACGTTTTTGAGTGAAAAATTAATAAAATACCATCATTCGCTAAAGTTTGTAGAACATAAAATGAAGTATAATGCGAGTTGTAAAAAAATTTTATATCGTTTTCTGAGAAAGTAGAAATAACACTTGGACATCTTATTTCTGAAATAACACACAGTAGAAATTTATAATAACACTTGCATTGATCTTATTTCTGAAAAGTGCAAAATAATCATTTCATCTGCGTTATGAAGGGATCTTTAGACAATTTAAAAGACTTATTCAACTACAGTTACTTTCAAAATATCATAACGATCTTATATTTAGAATAAAGGCATTATTAATGATAGATCTTTTTTTCTGTAATCACTAAGTTTAAACTTAAATTAGAAGCATTCAGTAATAAACTCGCTTTTTTTATAACCCTCATCTTTATCTCAGAAGGAATTATAATTGCTCCTTCTTTACGGTGAATATTTTTTTTGGTTAGTATTATATTCGAAAATGAAACTCAAAAGAAAATAGAAATGGCGCTCATCAGTTTTAGTTTCGAACGGCCTATAAACGTTTACAATCCCTTATGGAGTAAACACATCGAAACTTCTCATGTTAAATCGGAAATTATTTCAAAGGCTACAAAGTCGTTACATGAAGATTATTAAAAAAAACTATTTCATTTCAAAACTATTTTTTATTTCTTACTCTTTATAAAACGGCTTACTCTTCTCTTCATCCAACTAAAAACAATCTGCTTACGTAAAAAAACGCAAATTACCCCGGGTTTCAATATCGCCGATTCGGCGAGGCGTACAGTGATAGAGCCTGCTTGGAATAATTACTGCGTTCGGAGACACTAAAAAATGCAATTAAACACAGTAAATTCGATCCTTTAAGCGCTCCCTATAGAATTTATTCAATTAAAAGGCTTCACACGCATTGTTTTTGTCCCTGAACAGCGTTTATTGCGATCTTTTATATCCCGGAAAGGAAACGGGAAACTATAAACTTTGTTGTTGATTGTACGTAAAGCGATATGGAATGTGATATTTTTAATGAGCTTTTATTTATTTATTTTTAAGGACTGGTGGAGGATATTAAGTGAAATTTGCTTTTCAGTGTGTGATATGCTGTTATGGATAAAAATATATTTCAATGATAATTTTTAAGCATAGCACGTGCTTAATGCTTTTCTAACGAAGTTATGCATCCGCTATATATATTTATAGGTTATTTTACTGTTATGGATTTAGTTGAAGCCTTTTTTTCTAATTTCATTATTAAGTACCTGTACAGTAAGTTTATGCAATGATAAGCACAAGAAAAACAAAGTTCTGATCCTTTATTCAACTTGATCGATTTTGGCAGAAACTGCTCTAATTGAAAACTAATAAACTTATAAGAGTTCTATCCTTATATTTAAGGAATTTGAATGCATAATTCAATAGCTCGTTGTCCTTACAAAAATCACGTGGGTTAAGATCTATAAAATGACTTCTAATTAATTATGAAAAGTAAGCAGCTTGAAACTAATAGAATGATTAATAACTTAACTGAACGAAAAAGCATACATTGCAGCCTTCGCCTGTTAATGTACTCCACTAAAAAATTAACCTAGATTCTCTAAAGAAGTTATAAGGAATTTACATCCCTTCTTTCCTGTAACCCGGCTAGAGGTGTAGGAGGAACTAAATGATCAGACGACATAATGGACTTCAATTATTTTATTTATCACTATTTCAACTCAGACACAACACTCTAAATAAGATAACTTTGATAAGTCAGAGCACGAGGGTGAAACAAGTTGCCGTGGGGAGAATATAACCAATCCTGTGGATCTAACCTTAAGATAATTTTATACAGAGCTTATTATTTTAATGACTGCTCTAATAATTCAACTCTCTAACTTGATTAAAGATCACAGTACCTGAACTGTTGCAATCTTCTTCTAATCTTTTTGTGTGGACTTAAACACTTCTCCAATAGTTGAACTAATCACTTCCTTAATATTCTAACTTCTCGCTTCGCACGCTGTTTACGTATACGTTTCACTACCGTTTACTTCGCTTCTCATCTAATCACTTCACATCCAATCTATTCTCACTTCACTTCCAAACTATTCTCACTTCACTAACTCCCAAATTCGCGAATACCGAATATATATATATATTAAACTTATAATTTGCATAATCACATTTCCTGTCTTCGGAGAAAGTTGGCTGAAAAAATGATGGCCCAAAAGGAATTGCCAAGCGGTTAATAGAAGGAACGGTATAGATCCGTCACAAAGTAAAACCAATAAAATTGAGTTAAGTCGTTGTACTACAGAAATGTTGCGAAAGTGAGCAAACACCAACTTAAATATTATTTCATATTCATTCGTCACGCTTAAAATTATAGTCTAAGAGCCGCTAAACAATAAAGCTTCTAAATACAATAAATGACCTTTTTCCCATAAAAGAATATATATAATTCTTTACAGGTTAATCACATTTTATTTTCATATTGAACGTCCGTTAAAATACAAATAACTATACATAAACTATTTTTATAGTATGAGTTGCTACATAGTTGTTATATCGAAATAGATTCGCGAGTAATTAATTATATCATTCTACAGAACGCATAGGAATGTTCCTTTATACTTGCGAAACACATAGGAAAGTTCCTGAAAATACTTGCGAAAAGAATGAGCTGCTATTGTTGTCTCTAATACCACCTGATCGAGGCCCACGAAATTCATCATGACAGAGGGCTAGATTATACCCTGTGGTTAGCCATAGCCTTGAGCACCATGAAGGTGACAGTGCGTTTTGGCACGTTTCCACACCAATTTCGAGCAAGTACACCCGGGGGTGGTCAGGGGCCTCCCACCTCTTCCCCTTCCACCAACCTCACAAGAAAACTTGTGGCTTAACTGATATTTAGAGTACCCCTATGCCACAGACGCACAAAACATTTACAAACATCCATGCCAACACCGGTATTCAAACCCAGGTCCTACAGCACAGCTGTCAGATTCGCTAACCACTATACCGGATGGATGGCAGGAACGAGCTACAGCTATGAAAGTAAATCCACGGTATAGTAAAGCGACTACGTCCAAACTATAGAAAACGATAATTGGAGGAATTTAAAGGATAGACATTGCAAATTGAAAATGAAAAGAGGCAGAGCAAAATTTCCAAGTAAAATTTTTTAGAGAATCGATTAATTAATACGAAACAACATTTGGTTCACACTTATAAAATAAATTGTCACTTGTATACCCAAAATATATTCGAAATCAAGGCACTCCATTTTGCGTAGACATTTTAAAGGAATAGCCATGGTTATAAAGAAATACGCGTACTTACGTCAATGAAATGCGTCCTTACGTTGTGACGGATCTATACGGTTCCTTCTATTAACCTCTGGAGAAATTCTTTTGGGCCATCATTTTTTCAACGAACTTTCTCCGAACACAGAAAGCGTGATTATGCAAATGAAGTTAATATATATATATTCTTTATTCGCGAGTTTGAAGGTTAGTGAAGTGAGAATAGATTAGAAATGAAGTGAATTGTGTATAGATGAGAAGTGAGGTAAATCGGCTGTGAAACGTATACGTAAACAGTGTAGAAATCAAGAAGTCGAAATATTAAGAAATGGCTTAGTTTAACTGTTGGAGCCGTGTTAAAGTAAACGCAAAGATTAGAAGACCCCAAGAGTTCAGGCACTGTGATCTTTAATCAAGTAGAAGTTAGTTAGTTAAATTATTAGTTAAATTATTATTAAATAAACAAACTCTGTATAAAGTTATCTTAAAGGTAGATTTGAATGATTGAATTTATTCTCCCACGCCATCTCGTCTCACCCTCGTGTCCTCACTGATCAAAGTTATCTTATTTAGAGTGTTATTTGCGTCTGAGTTGAATATAGTGATAAATATATAAATAATTGAAGCTCATCATGTGTCGTCTGATCATTTAGTTCCTCCCACACATCTAGCCGGGTCACAAGGAAGAAGGGATGTAAATGCATTATAACGTCAATACAGTTCCATAGCATCACATGAAAAAACAAAGTAATAACAAATAAATGTCGAGTATATTAAAAAATTTCGCCAATGCTTATGGTACACATTTGTATTCGTCATAGTAATTCTGCATGCACATTTCATAGCAATGAACACGTTTAGTAATTCCACACGTCATAGTAATTTTGCATGCATCTCAACATGTAAGGGGACACACTATTCCTAGAGTATCAATTATACTACGACAAAGATCTCCAGCATAGTTGTGTGTGAAGTTCCATGAACCTGATCTTTTGAGTAGCCCCACAGGAAGAAATCCGACAGAGAGAGGTCTAGGGATCATGATGACCATTCAGCTCTGCCACCATACCCGATAATTTGTTATTCAAAACAATCTTTGAGAAAACTTCGGGCGCCAGCTGCCTGATATACAGGGGCACAGTTGTATTTGAATCATAAATAACGTAATACGGACAGGGGAATATCATCTACAAAGTTAGGTGCGATATTCTGTAATAGTTAGTCACCTCCGTCCGTTTAATGAGCCTTTGCTGGACGCAGGTCCCAGGAAGCGATTTTTCCGGATACCGCATCGCGCGTTAAAAGACCAACGCACTTGGTGCCCTTGCGTAGTCTGCATGAGTGCTTTTCCATCGCCTAGTGGTGGGTTTTGTGTCGCTATAGTAATCTAGTACGTTGAAACAGTGCCTCGCCAACCAAGAAGTGTTAACAAAAAATCTTAATTGGACAAAAATCTAATAATTTTTATGTATACAGGCGACAGTTTCATAAATGTTCGTTTCATTCTAATGAATGAATGCTCTGAGACTTTTTAATGGAGATTTGTTCACTATGTCTTTTCGTTTTCGATTTGCAAAGTCAATCTTTTAAATTTCGCCCCTAAGGCTGTTAAGGTCATTTGTAATAGATTAAGCTTTACTATATCTTGTTCTCACTTTCATAGCTGTAGCTCTCTCCGTTCGTAACTATTTTCAGGTTAAATGGACTTTCCACGTCAATAACTTCATTTCATCAAAAAACTCAAGGCTAATAAAACTTTATTTTAAGTGAGATTTAATTCATAATATCCCAAATATTTTTCTAAAATTCTAATGGGGCTGCGAAGTGGTATTTACCTTTGAAGACCTAGTACATTTTCTGGGAGTTATTACTTTTTATTGCCTCACCATATAGGTGGATACCAATAGCCACAGTGTAATTTTGATGCTCAGTTTCCTCCCCAGAGGGAGGCACTTGAGCGTTGACAATGCGAAATGGTATCAGAAATTTAATTTTGCCGAGAGAACCTAAACCAAACTAAACAGGCACTCAAGTGATCTTTTACATGTCGCATAGTCATACAATATGGACGCTGTCGATTTTCTGCATCATGAAAATCCCCCGATATGGGCCGTGGTCGAACCCGCAAATTTGGCACCGCCAAAGGCCAGTGCCAATCAATCTAATATATAACGAATTGCATTTAGAATTTCCATATATTTCGCTAGTTCTTGAAGAATTTTCAAATGAAAATACTGTAAGTGAAAAATACAAGTTTTCTCATTTTTAGCAGTCATCATATATATCTTACAGAATAAAATTATATATTTAAATAATCTAAAGAGAGAAGGGTAGGCAAAGATAAATTTGACGATTCTTGGCGCCTTTCCACATAAAAAATCCGCCGACTTTGGCCGGGGTTGAACCCGCAACTTTAGGCGTGCAAGGCCAGTGACAGACCAACTACGCCACTTAGCCGACATATCCTAAATTTAAATAACACATTTTTTAAAACTAATTTTATTAAAATTCGGTTGTTTAAAAAAATTGTTTTTGTTTGAAATACATCACAAAAGGCAATACGTTTAACAATATTATTCTTAATAATTAATAATAGTAACATGATTTTTTTAAGTTATTCTTTTTTTAATCTGCAAAAAAAGTTCGTAAGAAGTTCGCGTAATTTTCTTTAAAAATGCAATGTTTATTTGTGAAAACTGCTTCCCAAATGTTACGTTTCTTGATGTGGTTGTCAAGACACGATCAAGTGGAAAATACATAAATAACAGAAATTTGTTCGCAATTTCGTAAAAATTTTAAAAATTTTGTAAGATTATCATTTTACTAAACTATTAATAAAAATATTAACTATGGAGACATTTGTCTTAATATTAGATTATCTTCATTCATGGACAATGCTGAAGTAATTTATTGAGATAATCCAAAGAATAGCAATTACTTGTCTATTTTGTGATTCACAGCACTGAACCTGGAGCTTAATCCGTATTTATTAAAACACAACATTCCTTTCAGTCTTTCCCAGTTTTACTTCCAGCCGACTTAAAACACCTCAACTCCACATAAACCAAGCTAGTCCGTGTTATTGAAGACATAAACCCATCCCATATTCTTTCAAGTACCCGCACTAAAACAGTTGTGACCACACTTAGAGGAGTAAATTGAAGAGCCAAATGGTATGCCAAGTTCTAAAGGTATGACGCCAAAAATAGAATCCTTTACCTTTGGCGAGAATTAACGGCGACATTTGTGATCTTTGGAATAACTAATAAGGCGAAGAGAAGTCCGTAATAAAATGGAATCAAGCAGTTCGTTGGGATATATTGGAAATGTCACTGACAAGTATCTATATTGTTAGGTATAAATGTTAATTTTCTGCTGCACATATTAATATTCTAAAGAGGGTAATTTATTTTATGATATTCAAACTTTTAATCGTAAACTATGCAATTTTATAGAGTATAGAATTTGGGAGGGAGGGAGTGGGGTATTTTTTATATTTTATTATGACGCTTACAACCTTTATTTGAAGGCAAGAAGAAATATGAAGACCCAGAAAATTATATGGATAAAAAAAAATCTGAAACGAAAACACATTTAAAAAGCTTTATTTCTTTATTTTCCTTTTTTGTGTATTAATAATTAGCAACTTTGACAGACTGAATTTTTATAAAAGTTTTTTTAATTAATCCACTTAATGTATCCGACTACTTGCGACAACTTTCTTTTAAAAAAAAAATAGAGGTATGAAGATTTTTTTGTGTTTTTTAGATTTGTTTAGTACATTTAAAGAAAAATATGTTAAAATTAAGAAGAGGAAAAGAAATTATTACTAAAATGGGAAAAAATGGGTAAAAATTGACAAAAAATAACATAAACGCAGGCCAATTTTGTGCCAAAAATTCATGAACAAATTTTCAATTTTCCAATTCTGATGTGTTGCTACTTCATTCATATTTGAAATGACATTCAGGATAAGACATATTTTAATTTTTACAAAAAACTAGAGCACTTTATCTTAGTTATTATACGAAATTGCGTAAGAAAGCAGTGATTATATATATATTCACATAAGGGACTGTCAATTTTGTAATAAAACAGTGATTGATAAATCTGAAGATTAAAACACTTCTACTATTATACAGAACAAGTTAATTATTTTTTAAACATTTTTAGCAATCGCTGCCCCAGTTGGATTATTTTTAAAAAAAAAACACATTTCGAGTAAAACGCGTTTTAAAGTATGGCATCTTGCTTAAAATAATAGCATTTGCTTTTACTAAAACACTGTAGTTTTTGTTCTAGTCAACGGAAAATAATAAACTTGGTATTTTTATAAAGCTAATAAACTGGCCTACAAAATAAAGTCTTAATAAATTTGTCAATTTTTGACAAAATTCCCAGTTTTTGGGTAGTTTGATACCTTAAGGGTCGGACGAGCGCTGACGTAGTTAGAACATATATGAGAATAGAGACTGGTGACTCCTCTCTGTGATATTGTCTTTTGTTCCACACGATTCGGCGCCAAAAGGCCGCCATGTTAACTAAGCTTGAAGAACAATAAAGTACTTATATTTTAAAGATGACGCCTTTCTTTACCTACAAGCAGGCCTGGGGCTCGTCAGATATATATAGATATATATATGTTTATATATATATAGAGAGAGAGAGACAGAATGAGAGTGACATATACAATGGCGGACAATCATATCAATTGCGTATGTCAAACGGTATAATAGTAGATATTGATAATCTCTGGGGGTTCCCTATTCACTATTGTGAGTAAAACCTACAAAGCACACACAAACGTTGAGTTATGCAGTTCGGTGAAGTCCATCAAGTGCATTTTCTAGTACGTTCATAAGCTCCAGTGATAAGGCTATATTTGTTTCTCAAAATGTAAATGATAATCACCCGAAATTACAAGTTATCAAATGGGCTGATACATTAATAGTAACGAAGCTATTTGGCACATTTTCGGTTTTCCTACACATGAAAGAGATCCTGCTGTTATATATTTGTGTGTGCATCTTGAAAATAAACAACGTGTTTATTTCACGTAACAGACTGCTCTACAACAAGCATTAACTGCTTCGAAAACTGCTGAGTTTTTCAACCTTTGTAACCAACAGGATTTTTTTTTGTTACTGTATATCTCGATTTTTTATCCACAGATACAATAATGTATACTGATGCGTCTAGATTTTTTACATGGAATAAACAATCAAAAATTTGGGAACCACACGAAAACGAGGTGTTCCAGTCCCAGGATACGCCGACATATATATTTATGGCAAATATACTTTAGGCTGATTGTATACTGTTCATCCTAAGCAACGCGAATGCTTTTTTCAGTGTTTGTTGTTGGTTAACGTTCCGAGACCGACTTTTTTCAATATTTGCGAAATTTATACGACTCGTTCTTCGATGCGAGTCGTGAATTGCATTTACTGGTAGATGATAACCATTGGGATCTCACACTTGCAGGTGCAGCGCTGAGTACCTCTCCACAATAAATTCGTCAATTATTTTCCATAATATTAACAACATGTTTTTCTTCTGAAGCATCTGCTCTGTGGAATAAGTATAAAGACTCAATGGGTGAGGACGTTAGAATTATATACTCACCAAAATCCCACTATCGAATTTTCGGCTGACATATATAATGAGGCATTAATAAAGATTTGAGAATATTTGTATTCTTATTTCGAACACGCGCCGCTTATCCATTTTGGCATGTCACAAACTTGAATTTTAAGCGAATAATAAATACAAACAGTACAAACTTTTTACTAACGCTTAGGGAATTAGAGTGAGTAGAACTGTTTAAAGGCACAGAAATTAATAATTTTTTTCCTTTAATCTATATATTAAAACTTGTATCAAAAATTCTAAATTGTTCTCTGCAGCCACTCACGCAAGATTTTCAAACTTTATTTTTATAATAACTTCAGGGCAGCCAATCTAAAATCATCTCCCTTCACCCCCTCGGCCAATAGGAAAGCAGTCGCTCATCTCAACTTCAGGACTCACTTTTATTCACTTGGATTCTGTCTGCAAGTACCACTAAGCCACTCCCCCTTTCCAAGTTCGCACCAATCAGGTAGCTTCCTATCAGCACAGGAATCGCTTCGCGATCTAATTGCACAGTGACGTCAAGCGTAGGCATCTAAGTATTCAGAGAAAATAAACGAGTAGCGTGAGCTGCTGTGTCATGCTTTTGTTCAAATAAATTAGAAGCCAAGTGGCAGCCATATTTGAAAAGTTTTTACCATGCTACAATAAAGCTTGAATTATTAAAAACGACTGCAATTGTTTCCAATCAGTCTTGGAGGCTGGCATTATATAGGGTGTCCCAAATTCATGCAGAAAAGTAATTTTCATAAAACACACAAGTTTATTATTAAAAATTACAATTTTTATTGATTCATAAAGTATACAGTATCGGGTTGTATATGGAACAGAATATCGAATATAGCTACGGTTTTTCTGACACATGGCACATTCTTTAATTGAAATTTTCCTTGGCCCCTTTTGCATTTATACAGCTGAATTTCTTTGTTATCAAGCTAAATTTTCTTAAGGCATGAACTGTCTTGGAATTGTCGAAATGAGCCTTTCACTTTAAAAATTCCGAAGGAAAACAACAAATGTCGTTAAGGCGCGTGATCTAGGTGGCCAGTTTTGATCATAAAAGAAAAAATTACACGACCGTACATTTTAAAATACTGCTCAACAATGAAAAAAACATTGCTCTTTCACATAATACTCCATTTTTAAAAATCCTTTAACAATCATCTGTCACGTGGTCATTTTTTTTCGTTGGCAACTCTTTACCAAACATGTTTCGCTAAATTGAAATCTTGCTTGAATTTTGGGACCTCCTTTATATATATATATATATTAGAAATCATTATAGGTCTACATTTTAGTCCAATGACTCTTTTGGTATCTTCAATTTTTTTCAGCTGTATACCTCTGTTTCTTGTTTTGTCTGTTTTAATCCAATTTTAGTACTATATTTTTTTTGCAACATTTATTTTATTGATTTGTTTTCTTAGAATCCAATTTCTTTCTTTTTAGCCTTGAGGGAAGTACAATTTTGACCCTTATTATTTTATTTTAATATATATATATATATATATATATATAACATATATCACTCAAATAAGACCTCGGCCTAACTTACAAAACAATTTTTATTCAATTTTGAACTTTATTTATCGTGATATTTCCCTCCAAAAGTGATATATTCAGGCCAGCGCTCGTCTAATTTTTTAATATCTTTTTTGTGCAACCATTTGTCTTTACTCTCAAAATAGGCTTCAACTTTGGCAATCACTTCTTTATTTGAGCCAAATCTCTTTCCTTGTAATATTCTTTTAAGATCTAAAAGCAGCTAGTAGTCACTGGGAGTCAGATCTTGACTGTACGGTGGGTGGGGAAGTAATTCGAAGCGCGATTCATTAAATTTGACCATCGTTTTCATGGACTTGTGTCAAGAAACATTGTCTTGGTGAAACAACACCTTTTTCATTAGCATTTGAGGATGTTTTTTCATTATTTTTTCATTCAGTTAAACCAATAACGCCATGTAATACTCACTATTAATTGTTTTGCCTTTCTCAATGTAGTCAATAAACAAAATTCCACGTGCATATCATAATACTAACACCATAACCTTCCCAGCTGTCGTTTGAGTTTTTGGTAGCTTTGAATAGCTTTCACAGGCTGCTGTCCACTCAGCTGACGATATTTTGATTCAGACGTGTAGTAATGAATCCATGTTTCGTCACATATCTACATAAAAAGTCCTGTTTAATTCTCTTATACAGCTCCAAAAACCGTCCTGTATCGTCGATGCATTCTTGTTTTTGATCGACAGAGGGCAAATGCGGCACCCACTATGAATTCAGCTTTCTTATTGACAAATGCTCATGCAAAATAGTGAATAAACTGCCTTCTGATACCTTTAAATCCTCCTACTATCTCACGTAGCTTCAATTTAAGATCGGCTAAAACGATTTTATGGACTCTTTTTATGTTTTTTGGAACAACTGCAAAATTTGGGTGACCTGAACGTTCAGCGACGTTTGCATCTGTGTGACCAAGTTTTAAGTTTGCATACCAGCTCTTAACAGTTGTTTGCGATGGAGCAGAGTTCGAATAAATCTTATCAAGCCATTGTTTTGCTTGAACAGTGTTTTCCCCATCAAAAAGCGTTCTTTAAGTAACACACGAAATTCTTTTTTATCCGTGGTTTCTAAACAAACAAAAGTTGCTTCACTAAAATCATTGTAATTTTCCAACTAAACAAAATATTATCACGAAATTTGATACGTGCCGTTTGAAACTTAGTACTACTAGGATATACTTAGGAAAATTAGAAGGTTACTTCCATTTTTATGTTAGGCCTGGGACTTATTGAGAGATGTGTTATATAGTCGACTCTCGATAATTCGAAGTTGAAAGAACAATGAAAAATGTCGAATTATCAAGAGTGTAGAAAAAACTCCCAAATTACAAGAAGATAAATTTTTTTCTTACGCATTTAAATTTGAAACTGTGTAATAAAACAACAATTCTACATAAAATTATTTTAAGAGTATTTTTAAAAAGTTCATATTATATACAGTATAAATATTAGATGGAAGTTAAACGTCCTGTATTAAAAAATGCATTTATGTATTAAAAACAACTATTAAAGCAATACATACTGTACATAACTAATTTTTTGACGAAAACATATGTTACCTTTTTTTTTTTTTATGGCATTCTATCTAACTCTGTCAATAGATTTTTCTAAAATAAATGGAACTTGAAAAACGTCTGCATCAACATGATTTTGTAGGGAAAAGTTGCCTAGTTTGTTTAGTGACACTGTAGCTTCAGTCAGAGTTATGGAAGCCAATTCCGGCGGTCATTAAAGGGGCTACATTACAGGGCAGACAAGGAGAGACAATACAACACAAAACATGTAAGCTCCAACCTGTTTTCTACAGGATTCTACATCATAAGTGAGTGTTTGAATTGTCTAGTTTTATTAGATCACTTCGAATTTTGTGTTCGATGGTCAGAATACAACACAGCGTGTTGTATTCTGACCGTCAACAGATTTTACTTCGAAATATTGAGTATACCAAAACGTATTGTTTCAGTTGGAAATATCGTGAGTTTTTTTTTTTTTTTTTTTTTTTTTTTTTTAGGGACCGAGCATTAACTTCGAATTAGCCAGAGGTTCGTATTATCGAGAGTCGACTGTATATTGTATACATATATACAGTAGAACGTCGTTTATCCGAATCAATTCGGACTGGACACCGTTCAGATACACGATTGTTCGGATAAACGAAAACCGAATGCGATCCATGCAGTATATGAAACCGGACAGTATACGAATATTGAAAATCATCGCATACAGGAAACGTGCTTGAAAAAAAGCAAAATAGGTGTAAAATGTCGCAATTTTACCTTTATTGTGGAAAATAATCACTTATTTTTCGCTGTACCATGGTACACCTTCGTTTTTTCGCTGAAAGATCTCTGATTCTCTTGGTTCGGTTATCTGACGCTCCGGATAATAAACGTTCGGATAAACGACGTTCTACTGTATATATATATTACCTCTAATATACCTTCAATATCATTCAATTATAGCTGTTGAATTACATACCGTAAATGCTAATATAACAATGTACGTGCCAACTATATTGTTATATTTGCACCATGAGAAATTAGTATCAATGTATGCTAACCACCGCCATCGATAAAACATATCTTGTACAGCCATCATTTCAAATTCAGTCATGTATCTTCCTTTCATCATCAAATAAACGTCGGAAAAGGGAAGGGATATTTCCATTCCCCTTTTCAAAGCGGCAAACTTCTAAAGCAATGTAATTGATTTTTAATTAAACTGTATCCCGCTTTGAAATTGCGGGAGAACTTATATCTGTACACTAAACTGAGACAAAAAGCTTGTTTTAATTCCATCTTTCAGACAAAGGTGGCGCCTCATTATATATCCATCATTCATCCGGGCATTCATTTGGTACAAAGGATGTTTGGCGCGATTTTAATTTAATTTGGCACACTTCTATGCCGTGTCCTTTTTGAAAAGTAATTCTTTCACATATTGGGTATACACAGAGTTACAGACAAGAGAAATTAATTGGAATTGCTAATAAAAGTATAAAAAAGGAGGATTTTATGATGCATATTTGAAATCGCTAAATTAGATGTTACATTTTCATTAGTATTTAAATTGAAACTTATTAGTATAGTGTGCGATTTGAGATCAGTTTCTGAATTATTCCCGTTTCATTTCCTTCATGTAATAATTTATTTTTTCTTTAATAATTATGAATTCATTTGAATAAGTAATAAAGTACGGATATTTTAAAAAAATACATTTATATCTCTTTTCATTCTCTTAAAAACTAAGATTTTATTTTAATTCCATCCATTGGATTAATTAAAAATGAATAGCTATAGCAAACAATACCGACTTAATTAATTTGGTTTTTTTTTTGTCTTAAATTTCTCATTATTACTCTTAGAGGTTCCAAAATTTTATCTCTTTGAACCAATTACGCACAGCATTTATTTTTTACGCGTGTTTTTAGAGCACTTTTTTAAAATTTCTAGTTAATTTTTGGATGGTATAAATTAAAGGCTTTCTAAATAATTAATTAAAAATTTTTTTCAAAAGTTTGAAGTTGTTGAATATATTTGTAACTAATTGTTTTAATTAAAAAACAGTATTGTAAGAAGAGAATTTCTACCAAATATTTTTGTCACAATGAATTTATTTTATTTTTACGGGGAAAAAAAGAAAACGGTATGTTTTTCTCAATTTAGTTAACAGCAAATTATTTTTTTAATGGGAAGCTTGCAGTTGTTATTTTTGCACACAAAAAAAGGAGATGCAAAAATGAATTTTTTGCAAGAAAATGTAATCTTTAAACGTTATTTATTTGTATATATTTTTTTCTTTTTTTTTAAAAAAAAAGTAGATTTAGAAAGTCGATTTTGATAAATTTGCGATTGTAAAAATAATAAATCAACAATATCTTGGAAATATAAAAATAATTTGGAATTCAGGTGCTGGTAATTTTCGTTTTACTTGTTTATTTGTTTGGCATTAATTTACAATTAAAATTAAGCGTGTTTTTGTATGCGTGTGTGCATATGTGTGTGTCTGTGTTTGTATATGTGTGTGTGTCTATGAGTATGTCTGTGTTTGTATATTTGTGTGTGTGTCTGTGTTTGTATATTTGTGTGTGTTTGTGTGTGTTTCTGTGTTTGTATATTTGTGTGTGTACGTGTTTGTATACGTATGTGTGTTAATGTGTGTTTCTGTGTTTGTATGATTATGTGTTTGTATAAGTTTTACGTATTTATGTGTGGTGTGTGTTTCTATGCATATGTGTTAATGTCTGTGTGTTTTTATCTTTATTTGTGTATTTGTAAGCGTGTGTGAGTGTTTAGTTAAAATATTTAAATTAACATAGGAATAAAAAAGGATTTGAGTGCACATCTAAGCGGTGTATGAGTTTTCAAAAAACATAACGCGCTTTTAAGGCAATTTCAAAACAAACGGTTGTGTATTCAACATAAAAAGCTTTCTTGAACTCGATGATGTTTTTTAAAATAAATTTTAAGCGATTACGTGATTTTTTAAAAAAAATATTTAATTAACTTTTTAACTTTATGATAGATAGTTGTGTTAATAATAAAAGTTGTGATATTTATTTTGGCTTACTGAAAATTTATAGCTGCTGTTAATAATAAGCAATTATAATACTGCAATCAAAACTATTATTATTCTCCTTTTCTTTATTGAAACATTTTTGAAGTGTACTAAATCCAAATATAAAACTAATATTTAGAAGAAATCACTCTCGCGTAACAAGTAAGGTTTTGTTATTTATTTATTATAATGTATTGAATATCATACCTGAGGGGAAATTAAATCATTGTATAATTATTTCTCACATTTAAAATATTTCAAATGAAGCAATTAATAATATCGATGATGTTAATTTGCATTATTATTCACATTTATGTGTGTTGAGATTCTTCTAACAAACTTTAGGATTATTTAAACAAACATCAAATAAACTTTACTCTAGTACAATTTGAAAATGAATGAAAAAGAATATGGAAACTAAAATGCCGAAATGTATGTGAATAAGTAACTTTTTAATTTGCCTGATAGAAAAGCAATTTATTTCGTCGAATGAAAAGTTTTTCTTCCTAAAATGGCTGCGTCTTTAATAGCATGGAAGAGTATGAAAATATAAACTATGTTTCTGCAATAAATTTATTACGTGTTATCGCAACAATGTCATCATTCAACATAACTCGCGAAGTTGGCAACCCCGAGTTAGCTCATGTCGTACGCGCTGAACTGGCAATCCTGTGCATCGTTTCAAAAAATGTCGCCAATAAGGTTACTGAGCGAGAGTTCATTATAGCAAACTCTCTCAGAAAATATCGCAACGATTGCCTGGACTGGAATCATTGCGTGAGAAGTTAGGAATAATCTCATAAGAAGACTTATTAACAATCAACGCAACTAAATGCTCAACTTTCCAGTGAGCTGCAGGTTTATCAAACTCTGAGGACTTTATAAACAAAGTGGTGAACTATGCAGCTTCAGTGATGAATTTAAGTGAAGAGGAGCGCCCAGAACGAATTTGAGAGAGAAAAAAAGATCAAATAAGACGCAAATTACAGTTTTAATTACACTCCTGTGCATGTAAATTACTCCCCTTTCCCTTGAGCAATGAGTACGAACAGTTGTATAAATTGTACGAGGGGGGTTGGTCCGCCGTCAGAAAGGACCCACTCCCTGGTTTACTGTAATAAAAATTCGTACGTTCTCCCTTTGTAGAATATATTATATGCAATGCAAAAACTACAATACAATCTGTAGTATCCATTGAACCAAGTAATATAAAATAAAATTAAGTCAACTCCTACTTTGGTGGCGCCATCTGTTGCAGCTGGTTGTAACTTTGTCAGTGAGTGAATATTAACGTCCCACTGTTCAGCTGCACGAGGGCGTTTGGGGACGGTCCGCGTCATTTTGAACCATGGGTAAGTGACGCGTACGACACCTGAGCTGGCACCCCCCTCTCCTAACTACCACACCACACCAACGGGAGGACGTTTGAGCTCTCGACAGATTTTACGTGCATAGCTCCCCTACACGACGGGTCTTCAGTTGTACTGGGATCGAACTCATGACATGCTAGCCACGATCCGATGCGTAGACCACTTGCTACCGCGTCCACTGTAACTTTGTCAGAAAAACGCAGAATAAATTTAAAATTAAGGAATAAAATTTAATAAATAAATTAATATTTGAAAAAAAAACGGTTTTTACATCAAGGGTCATCCCCTACAAATTTAAAAAAATGTATTTGAATTTGAGTCGATGAATAAAAAGTATTTTAACAAGATATAATATATATTAGGGAGAGTGTAAGCTAATAGTCGGAATTAAAAATGTATAAAAAGGAATCCATCTTACTGGCCTAATTTTTGCTAAAAACTTGCGTGATTTTCTTTCGTAGTCCAATGTACACAATAGAGAAGTAAAATTCCGTAATAGAAATATGCAAAATATTCCCTGTCCTTTAATCATTTTTATTTCTCTATCTTAGTTAACTGAAGTTAATTTTTTTAAAAATATTTTAGAGTAATTAGAGCAGGCTTGGCTGTTCGGAAGTTAGATTAGCTTTATTTTGTTATTTTATTAGCATGAACTTTGGAATATTTGAGTGCATTTAACAGCTTCTTTAAGATAATTTTAAAAAAAAAACGTACTGTCGAAATGACAGTGCATAATAAAGAGGAAGAAGGGGAAAAGCTTAGATGGGGACTGATTCTACGGAGCGAGGAGAGAAAACTAGGTTGTGTGAAATGTTGCACTGTATACTGTACTACTCAGTGCTCACTTATCAGTAATCCTCACTTTTGGTTACTTATATCGTAGAAAAATAGTTTTATTTTGATTCTAAAATCATCTAAACGAAGTTAAGCCCTTTTCCAATTTTCCATTTCTACTATTGGTTCACACTCTCCCGATATATATATATTTATATACACTTTTACAAGTTTTCAATCATTAATAAAATAACTTTTATTCATCCACTGAAGTCCAAATACATTTTTTTAAACTTGTAGTGGATGACACTTGATGTTAATTCAGTTTTTTCGAGTATTAATTCATTAAATAAATCTTATTTTCTAATTTTAAATTTATTATGAGTTATTTCTCACAAAGTTACAAATAACTACAACAGATGGAGCAACTCAAGTTCAAATATATTTTTTTTAAGATTCGAAGTGGATAACACAATGCTAAAACACTTTGTTCAAATATTTTCATTCATATTAATTGCATTTAATTAACTAAAATAAAAAATTTCTTTATTCGCTTAAGTAGGAATTGACTTTGAAAACAATATTTTTCATATTGCTTGTGTTTTTTTTTTTGAAAATTCCCTTTTTTTTTGCAATATTAATTTATATATACAGTAGAACGTCGTTTATCCGAATCACTTGGGACCATCGTTCCGTTACGTGATTGTTCGGATAACCGAAAACCGAATGCGATCCATGCAATATATGAAACCGGACACTATACGAATATTGAAAATCATCACATGCGGGAAACGTGCTTCAAGAAAAAGCAAAATCAGTGCAAATTGTCACAATTTTACCTTTATTGTGGAAAATAATCACTTATTTTTCGCTTTACCATTGTACTCCATCGTTTTTTCGCTGCAAGGTCTCTGATTCTCTTGAGCAGCAGTAGTTGAGTAGGGCAGCACTCTGGTTGTTGTTCGTACCACTCCATAGCTGTCTCTAACGCAGAAACGCGTCAGCATTGGATAGACCCTTGCTACTTTCGTTGTTGTTGTTGTCCTCGTCTTCGTCCGTTTCATCGTCGACAGTGTCAGGTTTTTCTCTTGCAGGGAAGTCCCAATCTCGTCATCATTTAGCGTTTGAAATCCTTTGTCTTCTGCATTGCATGTCATTCCAGGTTTTTACATCAACAAAATTCAACAAAAGAGCACGTATACACAACCCCTCACTTGAAAACAAACTGATCTAATATTCCGCACAGATGTTTACCAAATTATACAACTGAAATTCCCCAAATATCCCTCACCTTGGTTCTTCCCGTCACTTTTTGGTCTCAGGCGAAACAACTGCTGATCATTGCACTGTTCGAAAACGTATCCGCACTTTGGTCCGGATATTTGACGCTCCGTATAATAAACGTTCGGATAAACGACGTTCTACTGTATAAAATTATTTTTCCCTATATAACCTTCATATAATCTAACATCTCCGCGTATATAGGTTACAACAAGTACTAGTTACTTTCCTCCACATAACCGCGACCCACCTTAATGAATATTTTTAATTAAAGAAATATCTTCTCAAAGAAATTCATTACAATGTCAAGTACTGCATATTGTTTTCTCATTTTTTTATATTTGTACTCTCCAAATAAAGGATTGCTTTGAATACATCAATTGAAATGTTTTTCTTTTTCGTATTTTACTTATGGCTACAATTATAATTAAATAATTTAACTATCCATTCAAGTTTTACTTTTAAAAAAAATATCATGAAATAGCATCATTTCCTAATATAACCATTAACCATTCTTGCATTATTTTTCAATTCCTAGTATTAGTTTACATTCTCCCTGTGTATATATATTTATATATCTTGTTCCTATTTTCAATCATTAATAAAATACTATTTGTTCACCCTTTCAAGTTCAATTACATTTTTTTAAACTTGTCGTGGATGGCACTTGATGTTAATACAGGGTTTTTAAATATTAATTCATTAATTTTAATTTAATTCATGAATAAATAGTAACAAACAAAAATAATAGTCTAACACCACATATAAAAAGGAAAACTGCTCGCCATCTCCCCGCAAGCCAATTTTGTGCCAAAAATTCATGAACAAATTTTCAATTTTCCAATTCTGATATGTTGCTATATTATTCATTTCTGAAATAACCTTCAGGATAAGAGATATTTTAATTTTTACAAAAAACTAGAGCACTTTATCTTAGTTATTATATGAAATTGCTTAAGAAAGCAGTGATTATATTCACATAAGGGACTGCCAGTTTTGTAATAAAACAATGATTGATAAATCTGAAGGTTAAAACACTTTCACTGTTATACAGAACATACACAAAAAATGTCACAGTTCAATATTTTCAAAACTTTTTTAGCCTCGTTTGAGCACTTAAAAAAATTCCAAGTAAAATGAGTTTTAAAATATGACATCTTGCTTAAAGTAATGGCATCTACTTTTACTAAAACACTTGTAGTTTTTGTTCTAGTGAATGGAAAATAAAAAAACTTGGTTATTTTTACAAATCTATTACGATGGCTTATAAAATAAAATCAAAAAATTATCAATTTTTGATAAAATCATGATTTTAGGGTAGTCGGATTCTTTAAAATACGCTAATTCTATTAAAAGATTTAACTGCTCAACACAGAATTCGTGTCTGATGCATTCCTTTACTCGCATACCTTTGCGCAATACTTTCTTCCTTTACTCGCATTAATCCAATCTATATTCGACAAGTGTTTATTCCTGGTACTGCTCTTATTTGTTGTTGCTGAAACCTTCTTTTTCTACATCGGATTACTTTTGTTATCTCAAACCGCTAAAAATTCTAAATTCTTGGGAGGAAAAAAAACCATTTTATCTCTGCTTTGAACTTTTTCCCTCAAGAAAGTATAGTTTCTCCTGCTATTCCCTGCTGGGGATTTTTTATACCGTCTATTTATTCCCAACCTCTCAAAATTGATTGGATGAGAAAGATTGAGAAGGTACAAGTGTTAAGGGAAGAAGGGACTTTCGGGAACGGGTCTAAAATAAAATAAAAAAGAGGAAATATGTCTGTAAAGTAAAAACTGGTATTTTTCAATTGAAGTTTAAAGATTAAACAAGCACCCTCAACTAGTTTTAGAAATTTAACAAATGAACAATTTTGACATATTCTAGAGATGCATTTTGAAACTCAAAAACATTGTTTAAACAGGATGAGCACAAAAGATGGACCTGATTTTAAAATAAATTATAGTTTTAAAAAAACCTAAGAAAAACCTTTTTATAGTTAATCGAACTAAGTTGTAACTTAATCTCTTAGTCGCCAAATCTGGAAATGGAATCTGAAATGAGTCGCCAGATGCGGGATGGTATCTGAAAATGGAAAATCGTTAATCCTGATGATCCTGATCAGGACAATGGAAAAAAATTATTAAATTATTGTATTGTCATTGGTCCTGGACAAGTCGAATTAATCTGACGTTTTAAAGTGGGTGAAACTGGAGTTCAAAGATCCTAATGTAGATGACTCAGTAAAAAATCTACGAAATAAAAAATCACACTAAGAAAGTACTGACTGCTTAATAATTATTTAGAAATAAGTTTTTCTGGGGTTACTCATTTTTATTTTATGCCTAACCTAATTGATTGAAACTGATAGGAAAATTTTAACAATAAAACGTAAGTTCAAACTTTTGTTTTATTTCTTATACTATTTTTAATTTTCACAGCTTAGACTTGCATAAAATATGTGCTATTTGCGTAAAAATTTCATAAAAAGCCTATAAGTTGCATTTTCCCACCTTTTCATATTCTTCTGTTTGTTGTAAAAATTTAAAGTGGCACGCAAAACTTTTTTTATCGGATAGTGGCACCCTTTCCAAAAAAGTTGGCCACCCCTGGGCTAACATTATAGTAATTTACATTCCTGATAAATGGAAGGTTGCTTCATCTGAAAAAATCAGCTTGTTCACAAAAAAATTCTCTTTCGAACTCCTCTTGTATGCGAAAACAAAAGTCGAATCGAAGCATCCACTGCTATTTGTTATGTCGATTGCAAATGACACAGCCTCAAACTTTCCATGCCGTTCTCTAGGGCATTTCAAGTTCACATGCGGCAACACTTGCAGAATTCCCTGAGCTTCGAACAACACTCTGCCTCACTATCCCTATTGCTACTTCCAATACTCTTAGACAGCCGTTGCTTTTCTTTTTACACAAGCAACTTGGTTGTTTTTTTAAATTGATGACGCCATCGTAGAATGCTCTTGTTGTTTGGTGCCTCTTTTTTGTAGAGATTTCTAAATGCCCGTTGCACCAGAAAAACAAACAAACAAAAAACCTGGTGCATACTCTAACACGAAAAAACTTTTTTCTGTCAGTGTCACCATGTTCGAATTTTATATCATAACGACCTGAATGTGTCGCCATCTGTAGAATGCTCTTGTTGTTTGGTGCCTCTTTTTTGTAGAGATTTCTAAATTCCCGTTGCACCAGAATAACAAACAAACAAACAAAAAACCTGGTGCATACTCTAACACGAAAAAACTTTTTTCTGTCAGTGTCACCATGTTCGAATTTTATATCATAACGACCTTGAATGTGTCGCCATCTGTAGATCATTGCTGGGGGGGGGGGATTTAGTATATTTTTCTTTAGATTCATATATCACTTACTGTAACATGTGCCGCAGTTTCGATAGTATGATTTTTTAAAATAGGGTCCCCCTCCATCTTTTGTGTGCACCCTCTATATTGAAGTTTAAATATTATTAGTATCGGATAAATTTTATCTTTTTCATATAGTTTCTATATATATGATCATCAACAGAAATTATGCCACAGTTCGTATATATAGGTGTTTTAAATATTACTAGTTTAAAATATCATATGCTTATATAAGATAGAGACGAGTAGTGTTATAATGCCATTAACATTGAAGTGAATTCAATGAGATTGATAAGGACTTCCTTATGCATAGTAAATTGTAATTGTTGTTGAGTTTTCGCTTAAATATATACTTCCAGAAAAAAAACAGTTTATTCAGCGTTCTTTCTGAATATTTATTGTAATAACTGCGAAAACGTAATGAGATAATTCTGAAGTGTTTGGTATTTATATCCTTAGAGTGTCTGTTTGGCTTGGATGCTCTTGGCAAAATTAAATCCTAGTACAAAGTTCGCATCGTCAAAAGCTCAGGTGCCTCCCTCTGTGGAGGAAACTGGGCATCAAAATTGCTCGCTGTAATTGGTATCGCCTATATGGTGCAGCACTAAAAAGTGGTACCAGCTCCTGGGGAACGTACTAGGTCTGCAAAGGTATAAAATACCGTTGCGCAGCTTGAAAAAAAATATTTCTTAGTTCTTTATTTTGTAAACCTTAATGCATTTTTATTTCTAATGGGCTGCGGATTGGTGTTTTACCATTGCAGACCTAGTGCATTCCCTGGAAGCTGGTATTTCTTTTTAGTGCTGAACCTTATAGATGGATACCAATCGTCTCGGGTAACTTTGACGCCCAGTTTCCTCTTTAGAGGGAGGCACCTGAGTTCTGACGATGCGAACATGTACTAGGATTTAATTTTGCCGAGAGCACCCAACCCAAACAGACACTCTAGGGATATTTTACATCAGGCAGGTGGCATTAGCAATAACAACAATATGATACATATTTTTAAGAAAAAAAATTGCATGACAAATATACTTGATGGAACTGAAGGCGACACCAATTCCGTGGTCAGCTATGACAGTGGGAGTGACCAATCGTTTTCGAAACTTGATACCGATGGTTACAGTAATTATAGGTTCATGTATGTATTTGAAAGTTTCTAATAATGGTAAAATAAATTAATTATTAACTTACTATTTCTCATAAAACAAATTTTAATTTCTCAAGTATCGGATATTAATGTTCTTTTGCGCAATTTTTTAAATTTTTTCTCAAAAGCGTGTGCGAAATTGAGGGTGCAGATTGGAATCGATATTGGCTTAGATTCGAGTAAATACGGTATGTACAGGTTGCTCCCAAATTCATGGTACAAATTTTAAGGGTAGGTATTACGTTAACGTTGGTATTACGGTATGGCATTGTAACGTTATTGTATAGGAATGTATGGGTGCAAGTGGAAAGGGGAGGCACAAACATAAAAAATAAGAGAGGAAAGGAAAGGCGAAGTGTTTATTGAAAGCGTCGTTGGCAAGTGTAATGTTTACAATAACTGTTCAGCACATGAGCTATGAAGTCCAGCTGCAGCGCACATTCCTGTAGCACCCACTGGCAGTCGAAGTAGACAATCTGTCGGATTCAAAGCTTGTACTCGCTAGAAATAGAATATACGTAAGTGATTTTCACTTAACATTCTACAAACGGTCTGATGACAATTATTTACGTGATGAGTAACAGCTCTTACCAGCCACGACGTTCAAGATTCTTCCTTCCTGGCTTGGACAATATACAGCTCTTCGTCGACCAGCATCATGTCTGGTGACGTGAAACTGATGTGTTACAAAAAGTTGACGATGTAACCGCTAAAAATTCTGTGATCGCATTCGTTGATCAGGAAACTGCGCGTGATGCCTTCGTAGCGCAGCTCTTCTGTTTCCATTTACATGGCTGTACATGTAATGCGTGTCTGCATTTTCGGCATACGTAAAGTGACAAATCGTAAGCGTCAGCACAATTGTGAATGGCTCTTTCTCCTACTGAGATGCATTATGTTGAACAGCGGCTAGACATATACTGCCCCCTACCTGCAACACAACCAACTGATAACTCTATTTCTCTTTTCTTGTACTTCCCCTGTTTGCGCCTGACCGCAACACTTGCGCCCATACATTCCTATACAATAAATGATTGTTACAATGGCCTGTATCTATCCTTCAACTTTGTACCATGAATTCGAGACCACCCTGTATGTATATATATTGGGTGGTAGTAAATAAACTTACCATCAAAAAAATTATGTTAAAAATCAAAATAACTTAATCTACTGAGCTCTAAATGGGAGTTTTTTTTTTCTTAAGCCATTCACAGTTCCAAAATCATTTTAATATTTATTTATTAGAAATAAAAAAACCCGTTAAGGGGTTTAGATAAGTAACTATTGATTCAAAATGATCAATTGAATCCAATATTGAATTTGGGCAAACAAATTTAGATGAAATAATTTCTTTAAATGTATCTCATATTATTTCTCAGAATCAAAACTCTTATAAAATAAGTCAAATTTGTAAATTTTCTTCGAGCATGCGCTGTGCAGAAGCTTTTACTCCATTGATCAATCCGGTTTTCGAAAGCAAAGATGCACTTCACGCTTAAAATTTCTGAGGCACCTTTTTCTCTCTCCATTGAAAAAGTGAAATGTGAATGGAAGCGCAAAATCTTGTTAAATGATTTCCCTTTTTAGGAAAATCCCTAAATTCTGAAGTAGTCAGGAAAAATTCCCTGGTAGGCTGAATATTTTCCCCACTTTTTGCAATATTCTTTATTCTGTTACCACCGTAAGAAACATCTAAAAAGATAGTCCGCGTTCGAAATTGAAAAAGATTTGTGAGTTTTTTCTTCTCACCATTCAATCCTTTTTTTTTTATTAAGAGTTGCTTTTTTTATAATCAATATATAATGGATGTGTGTTCTCTCAATGTTATTGCAGAGCTCATACTTTTACTTTAATCGATTTTTTTTTAATATGGGAAGAATTGTTTTTCTTTTTTTTTGTATACAAGAGATTTATTGTTGTTGAAAAAACTCACAGATCCTCATTTGACATTCAAACATTTTTTTTCCTTGAAGATACAACCTTCTTCTAGAAATTTAAATGGAATATTTACATACAACTCCATTACCAGGGAACATTTTACATTTTTTTTTGTTTGGAAAAATCTCTTTCATGCATTTAAAGCTGCTTTTAGGATACTTTAAGTAAACAATTTTTTTTTACGTTAGAGCTTGATTAATAATAAAAAAATCAGCTATTTCACATTTATTAGAAACTGATAAATCCAAATAAAAGAAAAAATGTAGCCGGAACAAAAAGCCATTTAAAGATGCGGAAATGTCATTAATAGATATATTTTAGGTGAAAAGTTTTAGACAAATTGTTTGAAAAAATTCTTCTGTAGCTTATAATAATTCCAGATGATAATTCAGAAGTAAGTGACCATAATTTGGTCTGTACTAGCGCTGCAATATTGCCCTTATATTATCTGTTCTCTATATCACTAACTATTTTATATGCTATTTAGTAATGACGCTCGTTTGCGGAGTGGAGTTGTTTTACCTCGAAGTCCCTATTTCGCGGGACGGGGGGGGGGAACCCGCGTTATAGAAGATAGACTACGCCGATAGCCTTTTGTTTCAATGTAAAAAGACCTATAAATTTTTGTAATACATTATGATGAGAAAAACATTTAATAGTTTAACAGGCAAATACAGATAAAACAATATTATCTGTATCTATCTTTATTTATCACTTCATTTAAACTTTCGTATTTTATTCGTCACTTGACCATGGTTCAAAATTACGCGGACCGTACCCAAAAGCCCTCGTGTAGCTGAACAGTGGGACGCTAATATTCACTAACTATTCGTATTTTATTTCCCCCTGTTAAATTTAAGACGAACCTGTTTTCGTTAAGAAATGAATGATCCACAAAGATTGTAAAACAAACTATTTTATTAGAGATCAAGTTCAGGGGTTCTGTAAATGTACAATAGGATTGAAACTATCTGTCAGACCCAATGATGAGGCTTGGTTTGTTTTTCTTACGCAGAAAGCCTGTAAAAACATTTTGCTCATAAAAAAGAATAGTTCTTACTCTATATTCGATTTCAAAATAATTCTTCAGCAGCAATAGTTATAAATCAGTGCTTCTCAAATTTTCAATATTCACAGGCCCAATGCTCAATCATAATTTTCATCGCACCCCCCTCAATAATACACAAGGTATAGAATTCAATAATACTATACTTTGATGCTAAAACTACGCGATACGACTTTAACCAATTAAATGCCCCAGGCGTATATAAATGTCTCACTCAGCCAAAGCGTTAGTTTCCCCGGACGTATATATCCGTCTTTCCGAAGTACGATATTTTCTCTGTACACTGCTATCCATAAAATTATTCGGAAGGCTTTGGAAAGCAATGAAAGGAACTTGACAGTGTTTGAGAAGGATTTACATTTTACAGAGAACGTTTTACTTATTTATTCCTTTTCATCCTCCCAATACATCACATACGCGCGCCTGCGGGGAAAACGATGACATTGAGGAACAAATCACGTAACTTTTAATCAGCAGTAAAGGGGTTAATTATAAACCGAACAAATTATCAAGATAAGTGTTAATTTTTGTATATAATTTTATATATGACAATCCCATTGAGGGGGGGGGAGATCACGAAAAATAATTAAACTTGTTCTTAACTTAGTATTGTTAAAATAATTATAAAATACATTGTCCAGCACTGATATATTTATAAGTGTAATATATCAGAAATTAATTATGAAATATATTGCGTAGAGCACTGATATCACAATACATATCAATGTAAATGTGTTTTTTTTTACTATGACAAAATACATTTCTTTTTGTTTACTTTCAGTAAATTCATAATTGTTTAAATAATTTTTGTTTTTGACATTTCAATATGCTCGCACCCCCTCGTAGAGTTGTCGAGACCCCCAAGGGGGCGCGCCCCACAGTTTGAGAAATGCTGGTTATAAATATTTCGTTCAGGCCTTATATTATGAGAAGCTCAGGTAGCATAGAAAATAATTACTCTTATGTAATATTAGTTGTCAGTATTTGTCAGTAATTTATTTCTCTATTTCTTACAGGACTTGCTTCTGCTTGAGGAACAAGAGGTAAGTTTCTGTCAGTAAATAATTCTTCTAAATGAACGATAAAATTTCTCATTAATTATTTTAATAGTTACATGTGAGAACAATTATTAATTTTAAGAGAAATAATACATATTATCATTAAAATAAATAATTCCTAATAATAAATATTTGTGCTCATCATTTGGACTGTGAAAATAAATTCATGTATATTTTTAGGGATCAGTGAATTTCAAGTTCGGTGTATTGTTTGCAAAAGCTCGTCAAACGACTGACGATGAAATGTTCAGTAATGGTAAGCTTTTTTTCTCTCTCTCTCTCTGCCATCAGTGAAATTTGAATATTTATGTTTTTTCTCAAAGATATGAAATTTAAAGATAAAAAGAAAAAAGCAAACTAAAGAGTTTTCCAATTTGATATCAGAATATGTTACAATGAAACGTCAGTAGGCATTAGCAGTTATTGATAGAAGGGTTCCTGCCCCTTTCATGCCCACAATTTTTATTTGGGGGGGGGGTTATTTTGCTATATATATTTTAGCAGGACAAGGAAGAAGAAGAATGCCCAAAGGAACCGAGCTCACTCGAAGAGGGTTAGAGCTACATTTCGATCCCTCGGGAAACAACCACCGTCACGTCCAGTATTTATTGTAAAAAATCATAGATTGCATTTTATACAATTCCAATTTTCTTACAAATATATAAAAAATAATAAAATTATCCAAAACAAATGCACTATAAAGACCAAAAAAAAAAAGAAGAAAAAAAAACAGGAGGCACATAAATAATAATAATATTAAAAAATATTTCTTTGGAATCAAATTTTCAGTTCTTCAGTTTCAAGAAAAAGAAATGATTCACAGAACCGGAAGGAGGATTCCTTTTTTTGAGATTTCCTCCCCCATTTTTTTTAAAGAAACATAAAGGAAGAAAGCAGCAGTGAAAAATAAATAAATAAATATAGAGAGATAAAAGGGGGAGGGGGGGAGAAATTATTGAATTTTTTTGGAGATATCTTTTATTTACTAAAAAAAAAAATCAAGAAATTAACCTCAAAGTATACAATTCGGAATTATATAAAAACGGTTTATTCAAAAACAATGAACTCTAAATTGGGAATTCTTGAAAAATAAATTATACAAAGCCCTTTTTCCTTACCTTTTATAATTGTCATCTTTAATTATTAAGTTTTTAATTAGAAAAAACTAACTAAAAACTGTCTTGTATTTTGATACAGTTATTTAGACTCGTACGTTACGGTTTACTAGTTGGTACAGTGGAGACTCGAGCATTACTTCTTTGGGTAAAGTTATGTTGTATAATAACTATATAACAAATACACTGTATACTATACTATGCAATATACAATATACTATTACAAGATATTATTGAATTAAAAAAAATTAATTCATGAGACCAAATTTGACAGCAAGGCCGTATCTAGATCATGGCACCATGAAAAAATGCCCGCCTTCCTTGTCATGCCTGCAAAAGTCAAGTTACTAAAATGCTCTCCTATAGGGAAAAAAGTATTGGGGTGTCAGCAGGTGTAAACTTTTTCTGGAGGGCTGAAAATATAAACAATATTCAAATACATATAACTCTTTTAAATTTAAATTAAATAATTCGAATATTTTACCTATTACTTATAAAGGAATGAGGCTTCAGAAAAGTGTAAAATGTTTAAAATATAATCATAATTTTAAAAATTATAAGCATTTGAAAATAAGAAATTTTTTTTATAAAAAATATTAATTAAATTTTACTCTGCACATGCTATTTTCAAAAGTATTAGCCTTAATTACTAGCAATAAGTTGATTTATAAAGTTAAATGTATCCTTATTACACCGTAGTAAATTTAAATAAATAGAATAATAAATTATATTTTTTAAAAAATAAAAAAAGATTATATTTCCAAAATTTTTTTAAAAACAATTTCAATGTTTTTCAAATATTTTGAAATACAAAAGACATATATATTATTCTTAATTTACTAGGGCTTGAAGTGTATGATGCATTTTATAATTCTATGAAGTTTTATGCATCAAAGCCTACTATTGTAGAAAATAGCGTGCGCGCAGTAAGACTTAATAAATATTTCTTATAAAAAAATTTCTTATTTTCATATGCTTATAATGTTTAAAATTATGATTATATTTTAAACATTTTACACTTTTCTGAAGCCTCATTCGCTTATAAATAATGTGTAAAAGATTCAAATTATTTAATTTTAATTTAAAAGAGTTATGTGTATTTGAATATTGTTTATATTTTCAGCCCTCCAGAAAAAGTTAACACCCCTGAGACCCCTTAAGCAAATCTCAGAAAAACATTATTACTACAATAAATTTCTTTAACTGTTATTTTTTAGTTTTTGTTCGTATTCATTCAAAAGAGCTTCGAAAACTTCCCACATTGTAACTAAATCTGTAAATTTTGTTGCTTACACTCTTCCCCTTTGCTTTCATACTTCTCACTAATACCGGTACCACTTTTTAGTCTATACATTTTATAACTCCCGATCACCATTATTATTAGTAAGCATTAAAAGATACAAAACTGAAATCAAACGGAGAACGTGATAGCCTTGAAGTAATCTTTCAGTTTATTTTCAGTGAAGAAATACACAGGATATTTTTGGATACAATACAAGGATACAAGGATATTTTTGGATACAATACAAGGATACAAAGATATTTTTGTTACAATATGTGAAACGTAAGCTTTTGTAGTGCTTTCCGCATTGTTGAATACAGTGCTGTCTCCTCTATTCACATGAAATTCTTTATGTCTATTGTCTTATTCATGTCTTTCAACATATCGTTCATCTTTTGAAATTAGAAACATCTGAAGGAATGATCTTGTATTGGAAATTCAGTGCTGCCAAATAGGTGCGCGATTCCTGATTGCTGAAACATTTGTTATCGATCATATTTTACTTACCATCTACATAGAATTAGAGTAATTAAATTCTATACCGGGAATATAATACTAGTAACTGAAAATTTCATACGATGTTATTACGCTAAACTCGGAATTGTTCAACCATTTTTCTCAAATTCGATTCTACTTCAAAACGGCTTCAGTATCAAAGGCAATGATATTCTACTTTGTATGCTTTTTCATCTATTTCAGACAACAGCAAAAATACTATTTCGACTTCTGTACTGGGAACAGAGCTACGTTCTGGTGACAAAATCCCACATATCTGATAGTCAGTATTGATGCATACATTTGATGTACGCGTTGACATTTTTTAATTAAATTTTTAGAATATCACTCGTTGTATATAAAAACGTATTGAAAATATGCGGCTAGTTCAGTGGCTCTTCTTCTAAAAATTGATTAAAAGTCGACAAATTTCTCTTAAATTCATTTTATTAACATCTCAACAGTCGTAAAGCACATACCTGGAAAGAAATGCCCAGTTTCTTTTTAAAGCAGAAAACATAAGTTTCACAAATATATAAAATTAAAAAGCTCTAAAATATGACTATGATGTTGCCAGATTCAATAAACGAATATAGATAAACACTGATTAATAGTCAATTCAATTAGCTTCTAAGATACAGATATTTAGAGAGAGGTAAAAACGTTTGAAACTTGATATAAAAATAAATCCGTAATAGTTTTTTCTTCCTTCAGTATTTTACTTATAAATTATGTTTATAACTATGTAAACAAGAGGGTTTTTATGTTAATTTTAGTTTAAAATAGCTGAAAAACATACTGTTATAGTTAATCGAACTAAAAAGCGTGGGGTGTTCGATATCAGTTGTTATAATTTCTTATTAGTTCTATTCCGAAATGCAGAGTTAGTGTAAAAATGTAGTACAAAGCACCTCACGCTTTTACCACAATGACATTAACTTTCTCGTTAATTATTTTATTCTTACATTAAGAATTGTTTTTTGTTTTTTAGTTCGATTCACTATAAAAGCGTGTTTTTTTAGTTTTTTAAACTATCAATTATTCATTAATAAATCAAACTTCAATGCGTCAATTTTTTAGAATCTGGAATACCCATTGGGCGTTTTCGCTTTATGGTTGTAACTTAATCTTTTAATTGCCAAATCTGGAAATCGTTAATCCTGATGATCCTGACCAGTAGAATGGAACAAAATTATGAAATTATTGTATTGTTATTGGTCCTTGACTAGTGTGCAAAATTTTGAATTAATCTGACCTTTTAAAGTGGGTAAAAATATTGAGTTCAAAAATTCCGATACGTACAAGTGAAGCTTATAAAAGCGTGCTACTAAAAATAGAAAAGCCTTTTAGAGATTATAATTTATTCTTTGGATATATATTTTTTATATAGTCATAAACATCATTTTTTATTTGTTAAATTACTATGTCTACTTTCTATTCGTTCTTGATAGTTTAAAAATGATCTAAAGCATAATATATCAAAGTAATGAACCAAAAAATTTTCAAAAAAGAAATTATGACAATAAACTTTAAATAGTTGCTAAAATGTAGATGATATTCAAAGTTGTATTAATTTACAGTTATTCGTAAAGAAAAATAAAGTATCACATTCTATATGGAATTAAAAGGAAACTTGATTTTTATGATGTAATATGTTTAGCAATTTACAGTTTAAATGTTTTGATTTTATATATTCAGTGTTCTTCTACTTAAATATACCATTTAAAGTAAAAAAGTAACATTTCAAATTACGTTTCAGACATATTTAAAACATAAAATATTTGTTATTAAAAAATTATTACAGTGATGTAGTCTCTTTATGAAATATAATGTAAAATATAACAGATAAAACACAACAGATTCTTTTAGCTATTACAGCTTTAATAGTTTATTTTTATATTTAATATGAAATAACACAAAAAATAATTCAAAAAAAATTTTTTTTAATTCATCTATTATTAGTACAGAGTAAACATTGTAAACTTTATTAATCTGAAATATATATAATAGATGAATGTTGATTTAGTAAGGTTATATGAAATTCCTACTTGGGGAAATAGAGTTTTAAGCGAACAAGTAATTTTCTTCTAAGACTGGAAAAGTACTTTTCTTTAAATGGCAATGGAATAGAAGCACATCTGAACAACTTTATAAATAAATGGACAGTTTATATTTAGTCAATGATTTTGTTGGAATGTTTTTAATAATAAAAAGGCTAAACGTTCAGCTTATCAAAAGCTTTATTTAGGTTTAAAATATCAGTAACTGTTTCGTTGCGTAACAGTTAATAACACCTTAAGGGGTAAGCTTTAGAAAATCTTCATGGTAAAGAAATTATTTTCTTAAGAAAAAAACAAAAAAAAACAAAAACATGCAGTTTTGAAAGTTGAACATTTTAAAACATTCAACTATTTCATTATATTTTAATTATTTTTTTTTGTAAAACTTGAAATATTTTGGATATTTTCTTTTATGATAATAATCAGTCAGTTATGGTTACGAGTGAAAGACATAATTTTAAAGTACCGAAAATTATTTACCTTTAAGAAAGTAAAACAAAAGTTTCAGCTCCTAAACTTCAGTTTCCTTTACGCTTTTAAGCTTTGATTAGTTTTGACAAGAAATACTTTATCATCAAGAAAAGTACAAGCAAAAAGATAAAGGAAGATTAATTAATTTTTAAATGAAAAGAAGACAGGACATTGGGAAAAAAATAAGAAAAAATAACACTTACGGGATAAGAACAACGAACAAAAAGAATTTAATTTTCTTTATCTTGCCCCTGTTAAAAGATTTTCATATTTTCCTCCAGGTGTCTTTGAAAGTTTAGGTTTACGGGCCTAAAGTGATATATGGCTATAATTAATTATCAATTTAATGCAAATTTTTAGGTGTGTGTTGTTAAAACCGTTAAGTTAGGTGTTTACAAATTAATATTGCCCTTAGGTTTCCCTTTTGGGGTATTAGAAACAAACAAATTTGGGTTAATCTTGAAGGAAAAGTATAAAAATGTACAAAAATATTCCACAGAAATTCATCACATTACATAAATCTTAACTTTTAAGAAATAATTATGCATAATCAATTCCAGAGAGGAAATGTAGATTAATTTTTTTCCATCTATCTCTAACAAGCGCTCTGAAGAAACCTAGAAGATAAATATGTCCCTTTCATTATAGTTTCATTTTCTTTCACTTCTGAACCTTTTACCGTATTTTGTTGTAACTCTTATTATTAATCACACATGCAATTTTTTTAAATGTATCGTATTAGTTTAATTATAAAATATATTTATGCTTCTTGTGGTAACTTTCATTTCTTAATTGGTCTCTTTTAACCTATTTATGTCTTAGTATGCAATTTTTGATTTTTTACATTATGTATTTCAAGTTTCAGTCTAAAAGTTTTTTTTAAGTTAAGGATTGCATAGATTCCACCCCCCCCCCCCCAGATACAGATTTTCTACTTACCTTCTTCCTAAATTTAATTGTTTGCTCCCTTCCCTACTTACAGGAATAAAGTGCATTTTTCATGCTCTGTATGGTAGCCTTTCAATCAAGT
This sequence comes from Trichonephila clavata, assembly GCA_019973975.1. Lineage (NCBI taxonomy): Eukaryota > Metazoa > Arthropoda > Arachnida > Araneae > Nephilidae > Trichonephila > Trichonephila clavata. Next base: position 71,009 of record BMAO01019887.1, on the reverse strand, counting down.
CCATATACACTGCTGGCCACCGTAAATGCAACACCAATAAAGACAAGAGATAGCACAACAAAATTTATTTTGTAGATAACATGTTGACCAAGTATCAAATGATTAAATTTATAGACTTCTGTGAAGTGTGGTTCCTGCTAGAATCAGTAGCCAGAGTAGCCGCCATTGTTGCAGATCACCACTGCCACAACGATTCAAAGAGACTTTGGATGTGTTCTTGGGATAAAGCAGACCAAGCAGCTTCCACACGTTGCCAAAGTTGATCTTGTGTGGCAGATGGGGGTGTAATCTGGGTCAATCGTTGAGCAACCATAGACCTCATGTCTTCTATCGGCGAAAGATCCGGAGAGCGAGCCGGCTAGGGAAGCAATTCAATCTGGTGATTGACGAAGAACCTTTGGACAATGCGTGCCACGTGTGGTCGCACATTATCCTGCTGAAATATGGCTGTGACCAAGCCCTGAAGGTAAGGAAGGACTACTGGCTCCAACACCTCGGAGATGTATATAGCGCTGGCTGTTTAAAGTACAGGCAATGCGTACTAGAGGAGAGCGAGAGTGATATCCAATATCGCCTCATACAATAATACCCGGTGTAGGACCAGTGTGGCGGTGAATAACGCAGCTGTCCAGCATGCTCTCTCCACGGTGTCTCCAGACTCGAATCCGACCATCGTTGTGTTGCAGACAGATGCGTGACTCGTCAGTAAAGAAAACTTCATTCCATTCTGCAGCCCACATCCTTCTTTCATCGCACCATTGGCGGCGGAGACGTGTGTGGCTCTGCGTCAAGGGTAGACCAAGCAATGAACGTCTTCCGGACAGACCACTCTGCTGTAAACGGTGTCGAATGGTACGCGCAGACACTGAATGATGCGTTACAGACTCAATGTTCTGTGCTATAGTTCGTGATATGACTGAGCGATCCGTCACTGCCATGCGCAAAACTTGCATGTCCTTACGTGAAGTGGTGCACTGAGGTGGATGCGATCGACCGAGTCGGTCCATCGTACCCTCCTGCATCCAACGGTCACATATACGCATTACAGTTGTTTGGTTTCGTCCAACACGACTACCGATTTCCCTGAAAGATAATCCACAATCTGGGTAGCCCACTATCCTTCCTCTGTCGAACTCGGATACTTGATCATAAGCTGATCGCTGTTTTCTACGAGACATAACTGATCGTTTTTCGAAAAAACCACAAGAAAAACACAATTGCCCATCTTGAAATCGTCGAAATGTCCAAACCTTAAATAGCGCTTTGAGGTGGCGCAACAGGCGTGCGTGATGTGTGTCTGTGCTGAAATTCTAATCATTTGCATATCTCACCTCCGCTAATGCATGTTGTAAATTTCATGTTATTTGCGTGCTTCTTTCAGGATGTTGCATTTACGGTGGCTAGCAGTGTATAAAAGGATGCAAACCAGAGCAATATTAATTCTTACTGTGAACAATATCTTAAATTTTAAAAATTTTTAACACAATTGGATGTGTTGGTGAACGTTTCATGTTACAAATTCCAGGTCACCAATGCAGAAATTCCATATAAAGATCTGTACTAATCAATCTTCAATTCATTTAATGAAGGAATTTTAATTAAACGGTAAAGGTTATGTACTACATGAGAAATTTAAAATGGTATCTAAGGGAATTGCTCTAATAGGGTTATAGATTCTAACATTACATTTTAATTTATTACCAGTTTCACAAACGAATAAAACAGAAATCTGATAAATCCAGGCAATTAGAAAGAGTACCATAAGGTACTCTTTCTAATTGCCTGGATTCATCGAAATATGTACAAAGAAATTTATTCTACCTTTATGCCGAGAAAAATGTGTAAAAGGTGAGATTAATTCTTATCTTCGAATTGTTCAATAGATACACGCAAGATCTAATGAATCTACTCTAGATCATTGAATATACATAACTCCTTCCAATGTTTCGAAGCGCTATAGCAGGGGTGGCGAACCCTTATGGATGAACGTGCCATTTTTTCAAAAGAAATCTTTAATAAGGAAAAGACGTGCCATCTAATAAATTTGACTTCTGATTATTGGGAAAATTATAAAAAATATTAACAAATCAAAACTTTTTATTTACTACGAAAAAATACGTTTTGCACTGCATAGTAGCAGTTGTTTTAATTAAACGTGCAATTAAAATTAAAGTGACATTAGTGTGACTTCTGTTGTGTTGCAGATTTGATGACAAATGACTTATATTAGGATTGTAAGATGTTACTTTTAGTAGAATGCATTCTGAATTGGAATTATGATTAAAAAAATAGTATATATATATATATATATATATTATTTTTATTTTATTTTTCTGTCGGTTGCAAATTACACGTGGTTGGTTCTAGGCCTAACTTTTGAATATGGTTATGTTTTGCTATTATGTCGAAAATTTCTGCTGTACGGGGAAGTGTTGGATCCGTAAAATATATTTAACCCTAATTTTGCTGGTCCTAATTCAGCAACAGCATTAGAAATAATAATAGGTTTTCAGTTTAATCCATTAACTCTTCAGGTTTCTTACATTTTAAAGTTCTAATTCTGTTTCATGCTATACATACGCTTAGTTCATTCTTGTACAATATACTTTTCCATCATTTTTTAAAGTTGTGTTTCTTGAAATCTGGTTTAAATCTTCTAGCTTTGTTAGTGGTATAATTTTGTATTATCAATTTTATTATACTATGTATTTTTTTTTCATTTTATGATACTATATATATATATATATAATGATACAGCTTCTCTTCAAACAGTTAAATGCGTCTGGAATCCTTTTACAGTCGATGTTGTACATTCAGCTACATACAGAACTTAAAACACACACCACTTTGTCACCTTTATTAATCATGCCATGTTTCTCTCGGTCCACCAAGTTTTAAATTCTCTGTTACACTTACTATTTTGTACTTATTGGTTTTTTGCTGAACTAGACATGTTAAATAATGGTTAAAAAACCTATATGTAACACAAATAAACTTTAAAATACAGTTGTGTCGACGAAATGTACTAAGCTATGCGCAAACAAACTTCGCATCATTAGCAGTTGTAGTCCCCGATGTAACTAGGTTAAGAATATAACAAACGAGTGTGCTCCCTACACAACGCCACCGATCACTCACGTTTGATCGAAAAAATTCACAGTGAACTTTGTTTGTTTGAACTAAAGTACAAACCGTTTTGGTCGGTGGCGTGCCCAAAATATTTTGTCGCGTGCAATTAATTGGTTCGCCATCCCTGCGCTATAGTAAAGAAGCTAAGACTGATACAGCAAAAAAGAACACTGGAAATAATACAGAAACAATTAAGATTTTATTTACATATCTTACGAATGTTCCATATGTAAAATCTTGGCCACACAGCATATATCAATGAGGTAGTTCAGCTCCTGCCCCTCTTTACTAAGGTCATGTAATTAAAATTTAATTGTTTCTGTATTCTTTCATTGCTATATTCATCTTAGTTTCTTTACTATAGTACTTCAACACATTGGAGGGAGTTATGAATACCCTGTATATTGATTTACTTTTCATAGATTCATTAGATCTTGTATGTATGTATTGAACAATTCGAAGATAAGAATTAACCTCACCTTTCACATATTATTTATCCTGGCTTAGAGGTAGGATAAATTCCTTGGTACATATTTCAATAAGAAGGTGCTTTTTCAGTTTCCAGGCCTTACCAGATTTCTGTTTTATTCGATTCTGACTAAATTAAAATTTATTATTACAATCTTAGTGTAATTCCTTTAGATACTATTTTAAACTTCCCATGTAATGTATTGAGAGAATAAAATTTCTTTACTGTTCCCTTACATTTTTTCCAAATAGAATTTTCCTCTGTGATAATTTTCTCCGAAAGAGGCTCTAGTGTCTGATTGCTGTTGATGGTAGATTTTTGGAGTGTTTGGTGCTATTCTCCACATCTGCGTCGGAGGTTGATATTTTGTGAAGAGATGGGCGTGATAGACAAAGAAAAGGGAGTCCCTTGGTTTTGTGAACGCGAGGCGATGGGACTCAATTTTGTGTAAAGGGAAGCAAATTCCTTTGTTTTTAGCCCGAAAGACAGGGCCGGATTTTACTCCATTAAGAAAAGATAGTTTCTTGGGTTTTGTTCAGCGCGACGAACTGTGCTTTGCTTGGTTGTCTTGAGAAAAGAAATAATTTTGTTTGTTTTAAAGCGACACACAGCGCTGAGAAGTATTGAGAAAAATAATATAGAAATATATTACAGAGGTAAAAAAGGACTATTTACACATAACAGGATAAGACAAGTACTGGATGAACAAAGCAATTTTCTAGGTTATTGAAGATTTTATTAGATAGAAAAGGAACTTGTGCTGATTAAATGACTTGAAATAGAGTTATCTCTTAGACGAATTATTGATCTTAATTAACTTTATCAGTAGAAATCCTAGATCCCGTTTTATTATCTAAGAATTTTCGAATCCAATTTAGAAATACTTTCTTACATTCTGCTCTAGTTGCTACAAGATAAAATGTCGACCTTGAAAGCTACTGAAACCATTCTACTCATCAAATGTATCGCCAATTTTAGCGACATAAAACATCATGATATTTCGAACTTGGGAATTTAGTAAAATATGTTTTCAACATTCTATAACTATTAATTTATAACATTTTATTATCACTCAAAATTAACGATACTAAAGTTGTCTTGGACTAATAAAATAAATAAACTGAAATAACTTTCAGACGATATTTGTTCTCAATATTTTTATCCTCTTCGGCATCTCTCATTGACGAGTAGCCCAATAAAATGATGATGAAGCATAAAAAGAATTAAAATTAATGTCCGTAGAGTTGTCTTTAAGAAACTCTAAGAAAATAGGGTAGTGTCTGAGGTGGTCACCATCCATATCTCCCTGGTAGCACAGAGAGCAACAAGCGTAATCCTTAACTCCAATATGATATAAATGCTTCTGCAAATAATCATGTCCGGTAAGCAAACGAAAGCAAGCAACTCCAACAGATCGAGGTAGGGAACTGGGGAATATACTACTTTGTTGAGCAAGATATTCCACCTCTTACCCATAGCTGTATCACTATACAAGGAAGCTCTATTAATTTTCAATTTACTGTAAATGATTCCATAAAACGGGTCTATCCGTGAACCTCTTACTAATCCTCCAGGGGAAAACTGTTTCATTCAAATATTGTTCTATTGAAAATTCTCTAGAAGACACGGTTTATGTAAATGAAGAATGATGTTTAAGCATTAACTTTTAGGTACGCGGAGTTAGTGGTTGGGAGTTAGCAGCTAGCAGTTAATGGTTCACAGAAAATAGCTGTGAGCTAGTCGAGAGTTAATTGATGAATAACTAAAGATTGCTAATTGACGATTTAGTCAATAAGTTTGATTAGATTAATAACCTAGTCGAGAATATCTGAGAATGGAATTACCGTAGGTAACTAAAACGTTGTAAAAGTAAGTTAATTGAATCATAATTAAATATTAAGTATCTCCCTACCGTTCTTCTGCTCCTATACTTAACAGAATGTGCATTTCCTACTCTGGGTTGTAAGAATTATTTGATAGAAAAATAAAATAGATTTGTTCTGGTTACGACTGATTTTTATTCCAACCTTCAAACACCGATGAACATGACAGCACGTACATCACAATTCTTTTGATGTTTCGCAGAGGCAAATGAGAATCAGGTTGGGACATGACAGATCCCGCTTTAGCAAGCCTATCTGCCTTCTCATTTCCCGAAATATCACAATGGCTGGGAATCCACTGGAGGGTAATGCTTTCTCTAAACTTCCCAAGTTCAATTAAATGCATTCTACAGAAATGAACTACTGCGTTTTATTAAACCTTGAATTTGTTAGAAACAAAATGGCAGTTTGAAAATCGATAAAAAAAACACAATATTGTTTTCCCAATGTGAAAATCAGCTCACATAGATGTATAACGTACATGTTTCTTTATCGTATCGTGTATCTTTAAAAAGAAAAAAAAAGAATAATAAGTTTGGAAGTATAAAGCAATCTAGAAAAATATATCTAATATTGAGGTAATGGAAATGAAATTTGAATGTGTTTTATGCGAGAAAATAAAAAGTTTGCTTAATATTAACCCGGCATTACTCGCGTGAAAAAACGACCTAAAGTTTTCGCTCAGGGTGTGTCATACCCAAGCAGGTTTACATTGTGTTTTTACCGTAAAATTTGTATACAAAGGTTAAAAAGGAAGAAAAGTAGGAAATACCACATGTTTACTACATTTTTCACACGTAAATTTAGTTTTTCTGTTCTTTTTATAAGGCCATTCAGCGCATTGTTTATACACTCCTTTAATAGCGTCGTGAGTGAGTGCGATGTTTTCACTGGATATTAATTTTTTTTAAATCTATATCTTTTTCAAACTAAACATATAGGAAAAAAATTCTCAATTCCCGAAATTTAAAAATTTTAGAATTCCCTTTTTATTTTCTCTTATTTTGTACCAGCAATAGTTTTTTTTTTCCAAAAGTTCATCTGAAAGTGGATACAATGTTATCTCCTTTAAAGTTATGTTCTTCTCGAATTTTTTTGTGTCTCTACATATAAAACATTTATTTTCAACAGTATCTCCCTTTTCTAAATCTGGATCGATTTCAGTGGTGGAATCATACTTGCTGTTATACTCTTCATCATTTGATTTTTCATCAAAGAGAATTTATTCATCCGAAAATACTGTTGTACTATATCTATTAAATTACATAAATATCACATTTCTTCATCATAACTACAACAATACGCCATAGCATAAGGAAGATTTAAAACGTGCGCGCGTACTCATGCATTCAAAACTGTAACGTTGATTAACGCGCAGGGTATGACATAGAGGAAGAGGCGATATCCAAAGTATATATTTAGAATTGGCCTACAAGCTAAGGCCCCTCAAAGGATGTGACCTGAAAGTCAGCTACACGAGAAACTATCTATTTTCCAAAAAAAAAGGTTTAGTAGGAGCATTGGAAAAAGTTAGACGGTGGGTATGACATACCCTGCGCGAGAAGTGCCGGGTTAAATTTTATTTCTTTCCATACCAATGATTACCAATGATCAGCAACCTTGTAGTTCTGGGGTGCCAAATCAATCTACTAATACGATTATGGAGGACCCCCTTTGGGAAGTATTTGAAATAATTCGATTTCTATAGAAATGCATGCAGAGTAGGAAAATAGAGGTCAACAATATAGAGTTTGAGTTTTATTTTATATTAATTATGCATCATTTACTGGCATTTATTAACATAAAAGTAAAAAAAAAACACACACACACACACAAAAATAACTATTCCTTCAATATGAATAAAAAGCATAAATTGCGCTTGGTATGTGTTATGTATCTTTTAAACATATTTAATAAAATAAGAAATAAACAACATAAAATATAAGTATTCCTTCAACATAGTTAAAGTAAATACTTTCCTGCGAACTTTGTGCCTGCATCACTCTTCCCCATATCGTAATACCATTGGAAAAATTGTCATTTTAAATTTGATAAATTTCTAAACACTCTGTTATTAAAAAATTTCACTGCAGACTCGAAAGTATTTTACATATGAGAAAATATTTGCTCTCATAGATATGTAGAGCCAATAGGGAAAGGAAGACATCAAATCTTCTTTAAACCATTAAATCTCTCCGGCAATAGCATCTAACAATTTATAAAATAGCTGCCGATTGATTGTTCAGATTATCTTTCAGACATTTTCGTAATTCCATAAATATTGCTTTCTATAATTCTGAAGATGTTAGTTCATCAAGTTGTGATGGATTAATACGGTTCCTTTCACTAACTCCTTGGGGATTCCTTTTGGGCCATCATTTGTTCAACCAACTTTGTCCAAGGAAGAAAAGCGTGATTACTCTGTATTCCCGAGTTTAAGAGTAAGTGAAGTGAGAATTGGAAAGTTAGTGAAGTGAGAATTGAAAGCTAGTGAAGGGAAAATTGAAGGTTAGTGAAGTGAGAATAGCTTAGATGTGAAGTTAATAGATGAGAATCTAGCAAACCGTCAGTAGTACGTATACGTAAACAGTGTACGACGCGAGAAGTTGTAAATTTAGAAAGTACCTAGTTCCAATAGTGGAGAAGTGTTTCAGGCCACGTCTAAAGGATTGCAAGAGTTCAGGTACTGTAATCTTATTTCAAAGTAGAAGGATAGCTAAATTATTAGCGAGCTTCTAAAATAAAACAAGCTTTCTATAAGTTATCGTAAGGATAGATTTGCATGATCGTATATATTATTCCCACGCCATCTTGTCTCACCTTCGTCCTCTAATTGATTAAATTTATCTTAATTAGAGTGTTATTTGTGTCTATGTTCAATATAAAGAGAAATAAATAATTGAACTGTATCATGTGCCGTCTGATCATTTAGCCCACATCCCACACATCTAGCCGGGTCACAGGGAATAAGGAATGCAAATTGCTTACAAAGTTCCATTTCAAAATTATCGATTTCCATCCACTCAAAAATTAAGAAATTTGTAGTGGATTGTGTAGTGCCGTCAAGAATTGTAGAATGTGTCAAATCTGGCACAAAATCTGGCCCGGTTGCCAACGCCTGTTCTGAACAGTAATGAAATTTAATATACAAACTGATGTTGAAATGTTTTTTTACCAGAAAATTTATTTCGAATTGAAACACATTCTTTAGTAAGAACCTTAAGCGGAATTCCTCCCAAATTTTTTTAAGGTATCCGACTACCCTAAAACTGTGAATTTGGCAAAAAATTGACAAAATCTTTTTATGACTTTATTTTATGGACCATCTTATTAACTTTATAAAAATACCAAGTTTATCATTTTCCGTTTACCAGAACAAAAACTACAAGCGTTTTAGTAAAAGCAGATGCCATTACTTTAACCAAGATGTCATACTTTAAAACGCGTTTGACTCGAAATGTGATTTTGTTTGAAAATAATCAAACGGGGTCAGCGATTGCTCAAAAAGTTTTGAATATAATTAACTGAAATTTTTTCTGTAAGTTCTGTATAATAGTAAAATTGTTTTAACTTTCAGATTTATCAATCACTGTTTTATAACAAAATTTACAGTCCCTTATGTGAATGTAATCACTGCCTTTTTAAGCATTTTCATATAGTAACCGAGATAAAGTGCTCTAGTTTTTGCAAATAGAAAATATCTCTTATCCTGAAGGTCATTTCAAAATTGAATAATATAGCAACACATTAGGTTGAAAAAATTGAAAATTTGTTCATAAACCTTTGGTGCAGAATGGGCCGCGTTTATGCTATTTTTTGTCAATTTTTACTATTTTTTCCCATTTTAGTAATAATTTCTTTTTCTCCTCTTATTTTTAGCACATTTTTCTTAAAATGCACTAAACACAAATCTAAAATAACCAACAACAAAAAATCCCCATATTTCCTTTTCTTAAAAAAAAAGTTGTCGCAACCAATCCTTAAGCCTTACAACGCAAATTTTTTCATGAGTTCTTTTGAACAGAGAAATATATTAAATATCAACATTTATTTCTTTTATTCATCTATTGTAAAGAATAATCCTGTACGTTTCTTCTGTATTTGAAAACATTAAACTTTATAAATACAAGAAGCTTATTTGTGTTATGTTTCAAAGACAGAATGAATACAGATTGTTTTGAACTTTCAGACAAACAAAGGAGAAAGTAAATTATTTTTATCTCTTATATTCCTCAAACCTCAACTTTCAATACGTAGGATAATAAATGAAAAGTTCCTTTTAAATATTTGTTCAGCTATCTCATTGAACCGCTTCGGGGGAGGAAATATAATGAATAGATTTGAAAATCTTTTCTATATCCAAGATTTTGGATTGAACTGATTGAAAAGGGAAAAGTTTCGAAAGGAGATTTTTAAATTCCTTATGCTAGGTATATATATGTCATTCTTGTTTTTTTTTGTCTGAATCCAAAAAATATCTATTCCCATAATAAGGTATTTGGTTTAAGAGTTGTAAAATTTCAATTTTCAGAAATTTCAATTTCCAAAGTGATTTTTTTTGAAAAATATTTTTAATATTGAATTTTTTTATAATTTGTGCAGTTGTGGTGAATGAACTTTAAATTGTGCAATCTATTTTTATTCTTTCCTGCGTTAAATACAGTTTCTGAAAATTTGTTTGCGTAAACTTAAATTTTTGGATTACCAAGGAACCCTTCAATTTTTAAGGTCTGTAAATATTTTTATTGATGAATAGAGTATTTATTTCACATTTTCATTTTTGTTGAGAGTAAATATAGTAACAGCGTCAAATATAATTCGCTACACAAGGAAAAATCATATATAATTCAAAACTATCCATAACTTTGGGTTCTATATTATAAGAATGAAGTAAAGAAAACTCTTTAATCAACTGTTAGTACTGCCCCTTGGAGTTCCCGTATCTCTGACCTTCATCTTTCAGATAAGTGGTTATTTTCTGTATTTATTTAGTATCAACATTAATTGTTTAATAAATAGGATTTTCTAAAATTAACAAACGTATTTTCATTTTTCCTCAATTTAATCTTAAATTAATAATAATGTGGAAGAGATGAATCTAAAAATTTAATCTTAAATTAAGAAGGATGCGAAAGAGGCTCAAGCGAGCCCTTTCATCTCGAACCTAAATTCGGTCTAACATATGGAGGGGGGGGGACTTCAAAATCTGCCTGATTTTCGAATGCGACCCCTTATAAACTCCACCACATCACACCAATGTCAATGCGCGGATTCTTTCTTTCTGATTTTTTAACCTGCTTAACTGGTGAAGACTCAACGCGTAGTAATACCCTTAACATACTTTATGAGTCTAACGACCCTGGGGTGCTTGACGCATCCTACTTTAAGGAATTCGTCGACATCCGGTCAACAGGGAAAAGGGTAAAAATCATGAAATACAAGGGGTCGTATGTTGTGTGCTAGAGCTCCGTATCCGTTTGTGATTGAATTCAGAAGGAATATTTTCACTTATACATCAAAAATAAATACTGCACACGATTATATTTCTTTTTATAAATTAATCGGTTTTTTTTATTTTATATGCTAAGAAAATGTCCATCAAGCATTTCTTTTCGACCAGTAGGGATATTTTTATACTTCCCTGCATTTTCCCTCACATTGTTAATATTATAGTTATTTTTATGCTTAAGGATGCCTGACGAAATTCATTATTATAAGCCAGGAAGATCGAGCTTTTTTCACACGACGTTAAGAACGATACTAAGTTTTTTTTTTAAAACTCAGAAATTAATTTTAACAGCCACATATTTTGTTATAATAAAAAAGCACCGCTTGTTTTACTCATAAGACACAAAATAATCTTGTTTTGAAAAATATCAATAAAAAAAATAGCTTTTCTCAGACGAGACTTAAAAAGACACTTTTTCTCACTGCCTTCTAATAAAAAAGAGGCAAGTTATAAAAATCCATCATCAGCTTTTTTGAAGGAAATACAGATAAAAAAATCAAAATAAAGCAAGTTTAAAAGATTATTTGGCAAAAATGAATTTTTTTTTCTCTTGTTCTGGAATTCCCATCTTAATCCTATATGAAGGCAAAAAGTTTTTGGTGCATAATCTGATGTACTTTTACAACGCTTTTGAATCGCTTAATACTTTAATCGTCACGATTTAATGCATTTTTTTTACAAAACGAAGCTCCATTAAATAATTGATTTTTGTCCGCGCTCGTGTGTCTGTCTGTCCTTTTGTTTGTCTGGGAGAAAGCAAATGGGGGGAATTTATCTTTAATCTCATAAAGTTTCAAGAAGAATGTCTTAACTGCAGAAACACGGGACAAAAGATAAAAGAAACATGGAGCAGGGGAAAAAATAGGATGCTAAGATAAAAAGACATTTAGGACTAAAGAAGGTGTTTTTTTTTTTGTGCCGCGCTTCCATTGCTGTGGAGTTTCAAAACATTACTTTTCTTTAAAATCGTTGTATAACAGTTGTTTTGTAATCCGAAGAGTGCTTAATCTAAAATTTTTCTTGAAGGCCACTTTTTTCTATCTTCGCTTAATCTTTTGTTTTGGAGGGTATAATAGAGTTACAAATATTTTTTTTAATCAGTAAGTACTTTTCCTTAATCATCGAACATTTTTTTTAACTCCTATTTCTTAAAGTTAACTTCAGGGTTTTAACACTAACAGGCTTTTAACTTAACAGAATGGTGTGTTTTATTTTTTCATTGCCATCTCTATGATAATTGATAAAGAAATAGGATTTTTTTCGTACAAAATGCTCTTAAAATATGACACTTTTTACAAAAATTATTTTAAAATGTAACACATTGATGTATTTGAATGCGTTTCGCTTATATCTTGTTTATAACATTTAAATCCTTTGTTTTTGCAATAGTGATGCGGATTTCTGTCCAATTTTGGATTGAAATTAATCATACACGCATATCCTTTGTTATATATTTATATAGTTTATTCAATATAATTTTTTTTAAATCTTAGATTATTTTTCTTTAGAAAACTTAAAGAAAAAATATAAAAGTGTGAAAGATTAGTGGAAACCCATTGTTGAAACAGAACATTCTCAAAAATTATTTTTCGAACATGAGCCTAGCTAAAAAGCTGTCTTATCTCTTCTAAAAACTCTCCTAAATCTTGCTCACTGCCTCAAAGTATTGGGATGGTGTACCAGAGTGAAATGGCAAAGTACGTTTGGTATATTTACGTCTGGTAGGGTCACCCTAGGCCCGAGGGCCATTTTTATTAGGCTCAGCTAAAGAGTGCAGGCACTCGGGGCTTAGTTAGTCTTCTCCCTTTGGTGTCCCGGGTCCCCAGAACAATTAAAGTTGCTACTTTTCCATTGTTATAAAAAACTAACTTAAGATTCCTAAAAGACAACAGACAGCTTTCTCGAGCTTTTTGAGTGGCCACACCAAAACTTTTACTTTCCAACAAAGGAGGAGATTATTGAGTATCATTGGTGTAAAACAGATTAGACATCATTTTCTTAAATATTTGTAGATTTCGTTCTTTATGATATTTTAAAAGACCCAATTTTATTTCTGAACATCTTGGAGATCTTCGATTTCGTGGAGTTAGTATAACGTAGCTATAAAAACCAGAATTAGAAACAACAAAATATCAAACATAGACAGAGTTCTATTTTTCGATGATAATACATATACTTATAACTCTCCTCTTTTTCTCAATATTTACTGTATAATTATTACATATTTCCTTTATTATCGTTTCAGAGACTGGTACGAAGGAATTTGACAAGTTCGTGAGTCTGCTTGGTGAAAAAATAAGACTCAAAAGTTGGGACAAGTACAGAGGAGGTTTAGACGTCAAAGGTAAATATTGTGCATCTAAATATGTTACTTTCACTTCGTTATTTTTGTCAAAAGTTTTAAAGGAAAAAGCTCCTTAACATAAAGATCCAGATTGTATTTTTCCTTACAATATTTGAGATACTTAATAAAACTGCTTCAATTAAGTTTGTTAACTTAAGGTTCGCTTTTTTATTACATCCATAACAATAATTTATAGCTGTTCTGAAATAACATCAAAAAGAAAGTAAGATAAAAAAGTGATATTTTATGTAATGGTTTCTCGATATATAAATGAAATATATATATATCAGTGTGTATAAAAAAATTTTATAAAGCATTAATTGTACATTTTCATCAAATCAAATAAACAACAATAGAAAGAAATTAAACAGTTGTCTTGAAGGGAAAAAAATAGAATATATTTGAAATCGCCCAATTTAAGATAAATCATTGAAAACTTATTATACCTATAAATTTTCCAAAAAATTTATACTTATAATTAATAAAGTTAATATTTTGGCTTCGTTAGTCAAGATCTAGGAGAAAAATCATTCTGGTGAAAAGTTAAAAAGTCTTATAGTTTTTATAGTCGTTCTGCAAAAATTATGTGAAATTTTTAGTTTCATAACACTAAAGAACCATAAAAACATAACATAAACTGACGTGGTGTTTCTACTAATATATCCATCAACCTACATGCAAAAATATTAAGACTACATTCGTGTATTTTATTTTTCAGACAAGGTTAATAAGGGGAGGAAAACACAAGATTATAAAACGCATATCTTTTGAGGAGTTTTGACTATTGTTTACTGCATTAGAGTATTGTAGTTAGTTACGCTGACTTTTATGTCATAGGGCTTGGGTTCGAGTCCTGGGCAGGCATGGATGTTTGCAAATGTATAGAGCTTGTATGGCAGGGGGATACTTTAAATATTCGTCGAATCAAAAGTCCATTTGAGAGTTTGGTGAAAGGAGAAGAGAAGTGGGAGACCCCTGACACCCCCCCCCAGAGTGCTCATCCTCAGAATCGGGGTGGAAACGAGCCAAATCGTACTATCACTATGGTGCTCAAAGCTTTGGTTAACTATAGACGTAAAACTAAACCCTTTACAACGATGAATTTCTTGAGCTTCGATATGACACTGCCGATCAGGTGGCATCAGAAATGAAACAATTATTTCATTCTAATTTTATTTTATAACAAATGTTCATCTTTCTCTCTTTATATTTATATATATATATGGGTTTTATACATTATCAAATCCATTTTCATTCATTCTTTGCTGTGTAGGATTTACAGTTTACCTATACTTATTTTATTTTATTCTACTCTATATGTAGTATAGAAATAAAATAAGTGATTCAAAAAAGAATATCCTACTAAAACAAAGACCGGAGAAGAACAAAATTTGCAAGAATCTGAAATATGGAGCAATTAAAAATGTAAAGAAAGAAAGCACGTCATTGGATGAAAATGGATAACTATTATGATTTCTAAAGCTGTTACTGATTTAGGGGGGTGAAATAGGGTTAAGAATTGATTCATAGGATCCAATCCACTTCAGCAGAAATTTTCGACATAATAGAAAAACAGAACCATATAGAAAATTAGGCTTATACCTAAACGTGGGATGAATACAAAACAATAAAAATAAAAAGAATGGATGAATATTGAAAATAGGAATTTCCACAAGAGAGATAATTACAAAAAGAAAATTTCAAAAAGAATTAAAACAAGGAAAACCAATACAAAAAACCTGTATTTGTCCTAACCAATAAATGTTTAAGACTACAATATGTTCATTACTACGGTCTTGAAGCGTGATATGTCTTGTTTGATGCAAAAAAATAAATATATGAAAAAAATCAACAAAAAAAAATTTAAGAAGAAAACATAAATGATGCATTATAATTTAATTTATTTTGATAGAAAAAGATGAATATTTTATTATTATCTTTATCTGCGATACTTATTAGCTTCTAAAACATAGGATCCCAACCTTTTTTGAACAGGCACCCCCTTTTCTAGTAAATATTTCGATACCGCCATCTTTTCTAGTGAATATTTCGATACCGCCCGCTCCCACTCAAGAGAAATAAGAGAGTACATAATACATGGTGAAAACAAAAGTTAAGTTTTAAAAAACATCCTATTACTAAAAGAATATATTTTTTTCTAAAGTCCCAGTTTTTTTACTTGCGAATTCAAAATATCTATTGTCACGAATATATTTAAATGTGTAATATTATATATTTTAGTCATAGGTAGAATATGGTTGGAATTGAAACGCTACTGAATTTCTTCTTCATTTAAAAGAATGGAATAAAAGATTTTTAGAGATTACCTGTTATATAAAAGTCAGGGGTTTTGATGATACGAAGTCATTCAAAATAAACTATTACTTTCAAAATAAATATAAATTGACAGTTTCAACCTTTAAGAATCACGTTAATTCCTAGTTAACATATTTAATTATGTTCCTTAGATAATATAAATAATGAAATGCAGTGGACGAAACATGTTTCCTGCTGCTCACAGACCAAGACAACACGTGCACTACAGAAATTAAAATGAAGCTATATCATTCAATTTAATGTACGTCTGAATGTTAAGTCTTTCATCCACTTCCCGAACTATCGAAATATGTTAATTTTCGTACATGTGATATAGAAATGATTTAAATACATACAATCAACATAAGGTAAACAGCATTAAAGTTTACTTTTGTTAGTATATAATCAGCGAGTTTCTTAGTTAATATGCCCAAACCCCTCCTTGCCATCTCAACGCTCCCTAATTTTCTCTGGGTCTTTTACTGCCCCCCTAAAAGCCTCAAACGCCCACAAAGGGGTGTTATCGCACACGTTGAAAACCTATGTTCTAGAACATCTATGATAAAAAATTTTATTGAATAAGATTTCAAAACGCAACACACATTTAATAATTAAATTGTTAATCAAACAGCGAATTTGTTTTATCTAGAAGTTTCATATTAATCCATCCTTTATATTTACGTTACCTTATTTCAGTCACGTTAAAGTTCATTCATATATCATTTCACTAATTATTTCATTTGTCATAGAAATTCATATTTAGAAAACTTTGTTTTAATTTGCACGACACTGTAACACTTGACTGTAACCACAGAAGTTATAAATTAGCCTTAACGTTCTAGTTATATTAAATTAACCTCTAAATAGGAAATTTGAGAGCAATTTGATATCATCTTACACCATAATGATGCTTTTGAGAATGGAAAGGGTTTGAATGCATTCAACATAACTCAAGTATGTTTTGAATAAGAGGCCTGAATTGCATCTAATATAGTCCTGAAAGTACTTGCGTCTCTTGTGTATCAGTAATGCTTCCTAGATTCCCCATGATTAGTTTGCCTTTCTGTTTAACAAGCTAAATAGAAATGATTCACTTAATTAATATCAAAAATAAACTTAATTTGTGGGTTTGATCTCCAAATAAATATTTAATGAGTTATGATGACAAATGCTGATAAAATATTATGAGCGTATCTTTGAGGAAATTGGTCGACCGACAAAAGCGACGTGCTTATAAATAAGTAATGAAAATAATTATTACTGGTAAATTAATAAAGAATTTTTATGAATTGCTTAAATGAACTCAGATTTTAATTCTACGTAAATTTCTTTGACTTTTCAAATATCAAAATAATATAGAATATTCACTAATGTATAGAATACGAGGAAAGTCAAAAAGGTATATAACACGAAATAAAAATAGGATTCGTATTAACCCCTTGTATACCAAATTGCGCTTTTTAGCGCTCATGCAAATCCCAGATTTCTGGGGATTCTCACCTTGACATAGCAACGCACATCTAATTTTTCCTTTTTACATTGACTAAGGCGCACGTTCATTCGTGTTTCTTTTCGCTTCCTAAAATATGAATAACTATTTTTGTTGTTTTGCCAATATGGCATCGCCGCTGGATTTCTACGAAGTGATACTGAAGTAGAATATTTGCCAGAAACTGATGATTCTGATACGGATTTATCTATTTGTGATTAAGAAGAAGAAAAAATGAAACTAAAATGACTACACTTCAGTAAGGCATATGAAAAAGCTTTTTACTCCAAGGAACATTTCGAACAATTTCACAAAGATTTGTAATTTTAATTCTAATTTTCCTATTTTTGTAGCCCATAAATTTCGTAACTTAACATTTGTAATTTTATACAATACCAGCAAAAAAAATCTACCATATAATGTCTCATGTTCTGGTTACACTGGCTGTACACCGAAATAAGCCATATATCCACATGAGGTTACAATGGAATCTTGCCCTATACATAGCATGCATCTACTAATGGTTACATGGTATGCGAGGAGTTAAGAATGCAATTGCGTTAAGAAATGGACTTAATTCATGGAGCTCAATTGATAAAATCCGAATGCCCAGTAATTAACCGAAAATTTGAAGCTTCAATAACTGTTTATTGAAGCGTTATAGTGGTGATACATTTGATGGCGCAATACTACTCAGTTTACAATTTATGAAACTAATTGTAAATGAAAAGAGTGGTTATTTTTTGCTGTGACGTAGCACTAGACAGGCACGAAGTTGCAAGCAGTTTTCAGTTAAAGTTTATGCCGAATTCAACCATCAAACACAAGATTTTCATTGTGAAAACTTTTCACCAGAATGGTTCATCAGTCACAGCAACAAGACAAAGTTGGACAGCATATGGGACTCGAAACGTGAGGCAAACTTGACAATTACTGATTTCATTTGGAAATTTGAAGATCATGGGACCGCACACGATATGCAAAAGGAAAATGTTGGACCACCAAAGATCGTTACAACAGAAGAGAATATCGCTAAAGTTCAAGAACTGACGCAACAGAACAGGGGATTGATTCGCCAATTTATTCTTCCTATTTGAGCCCTCTGGACTGTTTTCTGTGGAACTACTTGTCAGACAATGTGTACAAAATTCTTCCACTATCATTAGATGTGCACCACCTAACATTTTCTGCTGAAATTTTGGACATCACACTGCCAGCTATTTGTTCAGTTTGGGACAGCTTTGACCATAGGCTTCACCATATTGTTGCAAGTAATGGGAAGCACTTCGAAAGTCTTGTGCATTAAATCGGAATAAGTGTACTTATACGTCATGTAAATATTTTTCTTTTATCTCATCTCGGGATCTTTTAGAAAACAATTCAAATTTTTGGTTAATTACTGGTCACCCTGTGCAATTACGTGTTCTCCATTGCATTCAAAAATGACATTAAATTGACGGTAAGAATTATACATATAAGCTCGGTGCTCGGGTACCCTTCACTTCCGCAAAGTGGCCCTAGAGCAGAAACACTTATTTGCCCACCCCTTATCTAAGATCATAAGGTTGCAAATTATAGAATTAAGTATCTTATATGTAATCACTACAGTAAGATAGACTATATTAAATAAACCCAAATTCTTACCCTATGGAGCAGGTAACATAGCTTCTCCAATTCTATGTGGGAGCTGAATGCTATCCAAGAAGCCCTGAAGGAATGCATCAACTTGAATTACATAAACAAAGGCAAAGGACTGGTAATATACTATGACTCCAGGGCTGATCTAGAGGCAATTTTACAGGGACACTCGAGGCTAACGCAAGAAATTCACCGGCTACTCGAAACAATTTGTCGAATAGAAAAAACCTGCACCATGCAGTGGATTCTTGCACGTGTAGAAATCGAAGGCAATGAAGCAGCTAATGAACTGGCTAAAAAGGCAAGAGACTTAAACAACAACAATTCCAAAAGCCATGTTACACTAGACGACGCAAACGCCATGGCCCAAAATCGACTTAAAGAGAAAACCATTAAGGTGAATCGAAAAATATGCGATATGGATTCCAACAGAGAAATCACAAAGACACACGAATAAGAACAGGCCACTTTGGTGGCTTGAAAATAAATGTAGACAATACAAAGACATATGTAAAATGTAGAAATTGTCCTGACGAAGAATTTTCTCCAAACCATATTTTCAGTTGTCCAGCAATTCTAACGTCTCTCCAAAAGATCGGAGAAAGCCTATTTGATGGTGATCTCTACACAGAGAATATAGTGAAGTTGGCTAAAGCCGTCATTAGCATTCAGAGATCCATTTGACTTCCTGGACACGAAACTAACCAACCAACCAAATTCTTATCCTCTCTAAAATTTGTAATGCTCTTCCAGAGAACTATTTTGTTTTATAATAATAATCCTGTTTGACATATTGCTAAATTATAAGTTAATGAACGGCGCATAGCTGGAATTTTTTTTTAAATTTCTAAAATGCCAAGTTATTAAAAACTATAAACATGTTCAGGGGGGTCTTATTTTCCAACCTTGTTGAGTTGAATTTATTGATCCTACGCTAAAATTCTACAGTTGAAATAATTCATTAATTCTCTTTTGCTAGAATATATATATGCGTGTGCGTTCATATATATATGAACTGTCATGGCGAATGGTATGATTTCTTTGCCGATGATATATTTAGGTTGTTGATGTGAATAGAGTTGCATTGATGAGACATCCTTTTCTAGTTTACTCTACATTTAAACACACAAACATAAATAAACAACTAGACGACACTTGACGAATAGCACGAAAAAGATATGCACGTGTTTCACATTACAAGGACAAGAAGCGGAGTGAATTTCCCAGAAAAAAACGGGAGCTTTTATATCAAGCGGCAACAGGAAGTTCCAAAACTCACATGACTTCCTTGGATGGGCCTTGTAATTGGTGGAAAGACATCGAATGGTGGATGTCTAACGTAATCTTACTTTAAATATACTGAGATTTTAATTTTTGAGATATAAAGTCACGGTTAAATCCCGCTAAGCGGGCAAGTTACAGTTAATTATTTACGTGAAAGTCCTAGAGAGTAAAGACCATTTTAAATTAAAAAGTTGTTTCAGATTAAATGAAAGTGAGTTATCACATATATCTTGTTAAATTTTCATTTCTTCTCATATTTTATATTAATTTTATTTTTTATTTTTCTGTCGGTTGCAAATTACACGGGGTTGGTTTCAAGCCTAACTTTTCAATTTGGTTATGTTTTGCTATTATGTTTAAAACTTCTGCTGTACGGGGAAGTGTTGGATCCGTAAAATATATATTTAACTCTAATTTTTCTGGTCCTAATTCAGCAACAGCCTTAGAAATCATAATAGGTCTTCATTTTAGTCCATTGACTCTTCTGGTTTCTTACATTTAAAAGTTCTAACTCTGTTTCTCATGCTATACATACGCTTAGTTAATTCTAGTACAATATACTTTTCCATCATTTTTTATATTGTGTTTTTTGAAATCTGATTTAAATCTTCTAGTTTTGTTAGTGGTATAATTTAGTACTATCAATTTTACTATACTGTGTATTTTTTTCATTTTATGATACTAAATCTATTCTTTTAAAGGTGACATGACTGGGAAGTATTCAGCGTACACGATATATGAAGGGCATGAAATAATGTTCCACGTCTCTACCCTTCTGCCTTACTCTAAGGACAATCGCCAACAAGTAAGTTTTTTTCTAAATGTGTTTTTCACGACTACTTTACAAGTTTTAAAATAAATGGGCTATTCTCTAAGACCCTTATTAATAAGGTACACTGTCTCATTACTGATTGAATTGGAGACAATAATATAAATATTTCTATTAATTTGCTTGCGTAAAATGTAAAGCTAAAAGCCTTTTCATTTAATATTAATTTTAGAACACCAACTTTTCCTCATGTGCTAGGATTAACAGAAACATTTTTCTCGTTTTAAAACGTTTTTTATCTTTATATTGTCAGCTATAATTACTAAACATTATATCAGAATTACATTTCAAGGCAGTTAATAGTGACAGTAAAATAGAAAACATATTGCCATAGTTACCATGTCTTGTATCAAAATGCTTAATAAATATAATTTAATGAATATTTAAAATTATAGTTTTATTCATTTAAATGCATATCTAAATTGCCTGTACGATTAAACTTTTTTAGCGCGTTTTTCACGTAATGGAACAAAAGTGCTATTAGTAAGCAAATTTCGTCTTTGTCTCATATTTTGTCGTACCTTTTTCCAATAAGCAACCAATTGACCTCGGGTTTTCGGCATTGGGTGGCATTTGTGCCCTAGATGAGACGAATCAGATTTAAATTTTCCCATAGTTTTCCTGAATTTTTCAATAAATTTTCCTGAATATCGCTAGTTTATAACAAAATTTTCTTAAATTTTACCTAGTAAATTTATTCTTTGCAAAAAGTTTTTTTAAAAAAAATCTACCTGCATTTTGGAGGAAATCTTCACAAAAATGAGGAAATCTTGGGCTTTTGTAGCTTCTTAAAAAAGAATTTTTTTTTTTTTTTTGCTTTTTTTTTATAGTGCTGATACAGATTTGTGTCATTATTTCTTTTCAGTTCAATAGTAGTACATTTAGAGGAGTGGTGCAGTACTACTTTCTGTTAGTAAAAAGTTAATTAGTTGCATTATTGTAAAATACAACTTGTGAAAAACGCGCTAAATTTACTTGGCCATGCCAATGATTGATATCTTGTTTTTTAGACTTAACGTAAAAATACATGTTCCCTTTTAGTTAAAGTATTTGTTTGTCTGAAACTATTTATCGTTTCAGGTTGAAAGAAAACGTCATATTGGTAACGACATTGTCAATATAATTTTTCTTGAGGGAACGCACTTGGATCACGTCAACTTTAAACCAACCATGATCAAGTCTCAGTTTACTCGTATCCTTTTAAAAATGCAATAATCTATCCATATTACAATTTCGTGATTTTTGAAGATATGCGTAGAATGTTTATCTGCTTAAAAATATTTTGTGTGTGTGTATATCTATGCATTTTATGAAAAATTATTTTTAAGGGCAATATCTTGTTTATCTCTTTCTCAATCTCTTAACTGGTTTGCCCATACAATATACGGCCTACCGAAAGCTGTTCACAACCGATTCACCCGTACACTACACGGGTACTGATATTTTTTTCTTTCTGTCTTTGATTTGCACATATTTTTAATTCTTTTAGTGAGATTATTAGTGCTAGTACTTTTAAGAGATTTAGTTTGTCCATGGTACTGATATACTTCTCATCCGGGATTTTCTTTCTGATTAAGGCGTGAATTTTTCATTGAATGTAGGAATTTAAATTCTTTAAAATATTCGATAAAGAACAGGATTGGTAAAGCAATGTACAATTGGTTGCTTGAGATGAAATTCAAATTGAAAGATAATAAAAAAAGCTGATATTTTCTGATATTGCCATGTAAAGACTAAGTATTTTACACCATGCTTCAAATTGTGTGTGTGTATATATATGCACACACACACAATCCTACACCGTTTGAAAAAAAGGTTCGAACAGGACATTTTTTTTTGTAAGCATGAGAGAGATTCTTTGGAGATATATTAAACACTCTTCATAGCCTGCAGAGTGTACTTATAAAGAACAAACATTTAGGGTTTTTTGTGTTCCATAATTATAAAATAAAAAATAGTGTATAAACTTTAAAATTGAAAATTAAAGTAAAATTCTTCTATTTTTGCATTGTGTTAAGTATTATTCTTAGTTATATGCAATAAAATATGACTTTTTGGAACATTTTTGAAGGAAAAAAATTGACCACTTAACGGTACATTAGGAGGATATTTTAAATATTGAAATATATAGTGCTTGTGTGTAAGGATTAAATGTGTTGTCAGCAGAGTTTAAATTGAAGTTTTTTGATAAATATACCAGTTTAGCATTGCTGTTCGTGTAATATTTTAATTGCATTTTCACAAATTTAGAGTTGGTTTCGACTAAAAATGGGAAATTAATGTTTTCCTGCAATATAATGCAGCAAACGATTCGAAATATTTTTTTAAATCTTAAAGTACTCCAACATTAATATATTATATTTTGGTTTGCTATTCTATAGAGAATCTCTTATTTTATCATGCTGCTCATTTTTATTTAAGTCCATGCATGTATTTTAGTGTAAAATACGTTTCCCACTTTTTCTCCTATGCTGTAATGCTAAATGAGCTGCTCCTTTGTAAGTTAAAACAAAAAATTCATTATTCAAGGAATATTTTGAAATTTTAAGAACGCTGTATTTTAAACAAATGTATGAGTTACAATGTTACAAATTTTCATGAAAAAAGAAACATTTTTCCTCCCAAAAATGTGCTCCTTGTTTAGTTCGAGCTCTCGTACATTTGGCGAAAAGTCTTAAAATAATTCATTTCTCAATGTTGAAATGCACAATCAAATTTACTTTCTTTTGTTACCTTAAGGCAGCATATAGCACTGAATTATTCTTTCCCTTTCCATTAATTGTTTCTCGAGATTAATCAAACTTTTTGAATGTTGCCATTTTCGACATTAATTTTTCTTTTTTTGTTCACTCGTTAATTCAAAACGTGAATTATGAGAACTGAATTGTTTGCATAAAGACATTTTCAATAAAGATAGCTAAGGATTTGGGTAGAATTATTAGGTTTCAAACTGTTTTAAAGAAAATTACATCTCTTGTCGAAAGTGCGTGCAATAATTCTCAAATTATGATCAAAAATAATTTTGCACCATCCAATCATTTACGGCTGAAATTTCTTCTAGAATATTGATCTGAAATAATATAAAAACACTTTAATGTAAGCTAACATAAAAGAAGTAAACTTAAAATCCAACACAAAACAAACTCTAAAATATTCAGTAAGATCGTTTGGAAGAAGCTATCTTTAAATTAATGGCAAATCCCCCCCCCATACCAGCTATTTTGAATTCGTTAATGTAATGGTAATACTATGGAAATTTAACTATTTTTTCTCAAACCTAGACTAGAGTATTGATTAAAGTACAATGAAGTGCTCCCAAAAGAGCAAAAAACAATGGAAATTTCCTCAAAATTGCTTTTATTTTCCGATTTCTGAAAATATTTCTAAGTATTTCTTAAAAAATCTTAAAACTGCAAGAGTATTAAAAAGAAATAAAGATAAAATTATTTTCACACACAAATTTGGAAAATAAATGTAATTCTATAGAAATTTGTATTATTTTTTTGTTAGTTATTTTGAAAGTAATTTATTGTTTTCTAATTGATGCATCAGTCTAAGTCTCAGGAGAAAAGTAATATCTTCATTAAATTAACACATACTGCGTAACTCAAAATTGTCGACAGTCAAATTAACCTTAAAAATATTGATGATTTCAAATGAGTGTGATATTAACGTTGACTTAGGGATTGTGCAATATCGAACCAAAAGCTTAATACCGGTATTCAATATTTTTTAGATCTTAATACCGGGATACCAGTTTTAATACAGATAGCAAAAGCTTAGAAAAAGAAAGAAAACACAAATTTATTAGAGCATGTAAGTATCGCAAAAAATAATTTGTAACTTATAATTTATAACAGTATATAAGTAATCACAATAACGTAAAGGAACATATTATTTAAATCACAAAAAAGTGTAAATATCACTATTCAGTCTGTGGTACTATTACGAATTTTTGAAATGTGATCTTAAAAAACATAATGCATCAATTGTACTGCCATTAAGCCTAGAACATAATTTAGCGCATAAATTACCAGCTGTCGAAAACGCTGTTTCGGCATCTACGCTAGGTGGTACTATTAGCAATGCGCGATATACTTTTCCAAGTATTTATCTCTAAATCTCTCTTCTTCAAATAAATCGATTTCTCGTCGGATGGTTTTGGATATAGCTGATTTCTGTATTGTATTTCGGTTTGTTGAAATTTTTTATTAGTTATCACTAATTCAAGAGACCATTTCATTTTATTATCGACATTAGTGTCATCATCTTCGATAGCTGCACGGAATTCTTCTGAAAGTAAATAGGTTTGTGGGTAAAAAAAAAATTTAGTATAAACTTGATCAAATTTGAATTGGCTTGTCTTTTTTCTGAACATATAGTGGAGACAATTTTAAAAATTTCTAGTAAATACCGAAAAACGGTATTTAAACGTGTAAATACCGGTATTACAAAATTGTACAAATGGCTCAAAATACCGTTATTCGGTATCCCGGTATTCCGGTAATACAATTCCTAGTTGCTCTATAAAGCTGAACGAAAGCTACTGGTGACGGACCTCATGACGGCCAAGTGCCCAGGGTAACACCTGAGCTGGCACCCTCTCCTTTTAACTTCCACACCACACCAACGAGAGGACGTTTGAGCCTCGATATATTTAACGTGCATCTGCCCCCTCTACACTCTGAGTCTTCAGAGGCTCTAGGCTCGAACTCTTGACTCGTCAGACACGAGGTTACCGCAGCCACTAATGATTTCATAAGTAACATGGCTGCGAAAAATCATCGAAAGTACTCAAAAGACTTATACAGAGTAAAATCTAAATATTTATACTTACTCTTGCTTAGAAATCTACATTACAAATGACTTATGAGGAATTCTGTAGCAATTCACATACAAATGAAATCATCGATTTTTCCATAGTATTGTGATTTGCAAAAATAATTTATCTAAATATCTCGTCCACACACATGCAGTAGTATTTTTCTCTTTCATACGTTATTGATTTGTGTTGCTTTTTCACATATTGGACCATATTATTTTAGAATAAGAATTGTTCGTTCCAAACACAAACTCTTAGAAATTGGCACCTTATAATATATTTTTTAAATTTATCTTTTCTACATGTTTCCTTTTTCCTTTCTTTAAATGATTTTGTCGGTTTATTATTCAGAATTCTCGGCATACAAAAGAAAACAATTTTACACTACTTAAAATGTTCTTTCAAATTTGTAATAAATAAAAGAACGTTTCATTCTCTCTTTTCTCTCTGTTAGATTACTGAGTTACGTCTGGGAAAGTTGAACTTCATAACTTCATTCATTTGTCTCTTATGGATGAGTTACTCACGCCGCGATGTTTGAACTTACAAGATTGCTAGCTCTTCTCTCTCCTTTGACATTTAAGTCATTTATTTTTCCAAGAAATTTTCTTCATGATAAATGTCGTCTTCTTTTCATGTTTCATGAATTTCTTCTCTTCAACCGTGAAGTACAAGTTAAAGTAACTTTAAACTTATTTGGGGAGAAGTTTTTAGTATATAAGAAGGTTCTCTTATTTGAACGTCTAGCACTGTTTTCGTAAGCTCAGTTTCATGTCCGGTCTTTTATTTTCATTTTTACACCAAAAGAGGACTTCATATTTTTCAGAAATAGATTTTTGTGCCTTTAATAATTGTTAAAAATAGAATTACTAAATGTCAGACCTTTTGTTGTCGTTTTTATGACTACAAAGTATAAATGTTATGTTTAAAACATGTCTAAGATATTGATACTACATTAGTGTTCCCAATTTAGGATACCAGAACATGCTCGAAAGAGTAAAATGCCAAAATTAAGACTCTTTGCTTTTGGAACATATATCTTTGAAATTTTCTAATGGAGCTTAGATTTTTTTTGTTATCTTAATAAGGTATTTTAATCATTCTGTAGAAATACAAAAATAGTTTTTTAGTTAAAAAATTTTTTTTTTCTGTTTAATTTAAACTGGACAAAATTTTTGAGAACTCATAATATATGCTTACGTTTAGGTACCATTTTTTTAAAAAATATACCTTAAATATGTAAAATATTTTTTCACATATAAAAAGGGTTCACAAAATATAGTGAACATATTTTTTTCGTAAAATATTAAGATAGTTTCTTTAAAAAAATTATAAATTTTTGTATACTTTTGAAAATTTTCATTTTTTTCCCTTTTTTGCACATAAAAACTATGTACTACTTCGATTTAAAAAAATACAGATTCACTATATGCACAGGTATTCTGTATAAAAGTATAAAAAATTTAGAACCGTATAGTGCAATAGATTTTATTTAAAAGTGTACCTAAAAGCAAAATAGTATACTTTGGAGAAAAAGTGAAAAAACTAAACATTTGTAAACGTTTGTTTACATTTTTGTCAATTACATTTTTCATATTTTAAGAATATTTTATCAACGAACGTATAAATGTTATACATTTTTAGAGTCAGAAAAATATGCTCCATTTTTTTTAATACTAAAATTAAAAAATCGATTTTTTGAATGTATATGATGTCCTGGTTTTCTTGAGAGAATTTTCACATTTTGTTAATTATCTCCAGAAGCACTAGACAAAATGAATGGAATTTATCTAGTTCTTCTGGAGATAATTGAATGATGGAGAATCTGGAGATATTGAAATATGATAATATAATGAATTACATCTTTTTCAATTACAATAATGGCTTAAATCCAGTGTGTGTGTGTGTGTGTGTGTGTGTGTGTGTGTGTGTGTGTGTGTGTGTGTGTGTGTGTGTTGTGTGTGTGTGTGTGTGTGTGTGTGTGTGTGTGTGTGTTGTGTGTGTGTGTGTGTGTGTGTGTGTGTGTGTGTGTGTGTGTGTGTGTGTGTGTGTGTGTGTGTGTGTGTGTGTGTGTGTGTGTGTGTGTGTGTGTGTGTGTGGCAATATTGAAATATTAACAATAGTATCAAACCTGTTCTCAAATAAAAATTTTATAGGTCAATAAACATCAAAGTACCAGCAACTTGAAAGGAATGCATTAATTTCCCGAAGGATACACAACATTTTAAAGATATTGAAAATATTGTTCTCTCTGTCAACTTTCATTTAAGGTCAAAGCATACACTTAACGAAAATTGTTAAAACCTTTAGAGTATTAAAGTTGTCAGGAATTCTCTCCATTCTGCGTCAGAAATTTCACCATGAGGAATTTTGTTCCTAGACATTTTTTTTAAAGACATGTGCTATGTTGCTTATTGCAGCAATTTGGTTACGTTATTTGAGGCAAGTATTTTGGGATTATTTTTATCATTTTGCACAAGTTACTGAGAGACACTCATAGTTTAACAGAAAAAAAATTTCACACATCTTAAGTATGTAAAGGGACTCCCCAAATAAACTTTTTTAAGTGCTTTTAGTTTTATTTGTTCATATATTTAGAAAGAACTAGATAAACGCTTTTTTTCTGAAGTAATGCCTGGCCCTTTAAAAGATGATGCTGACAACACGAGGCAAGGGATCCTTACGTCTGTAGATAAGAATAGTTGATTAGATAAGATAAAAGATCAAAATCAATATTATGCTTTCAGTTAATAACAAATTTATATATAGTTTTCATAAATTGCAGTTTTCTTTCAACAACATGCATTTTCATGCGTTATTCCTTTTTATTAATGCTAATAAAGAAAGTTTAGGAGACAAATGCGGGAAAAAAACAAATTGTTTAAACCTGCATTGTTAATCTCTATCTAATTTATTGAAATTACATACTTAAATACTATTTTTATCAAAAAATTATTTCCTGTGTGATTTTCTAAAAATGTTATAACTGCGAAAAACCAACAATACATTTCTTAAGCCCTGAACGAACGTGATCGAATTAATTCGATTGCATTAAACTGACCAAACTGTGCATAATCGAAATAATTCGAGCGCAGTCGTATTTTATGCTGTTGTAATTTTCACACTTGAATATAAGCGATCGCTGGCTGCACTAGAGACTGTGATCAATCGTCAGAATTTCTTGAATTTAGATAAAATATATACCAAAAAGTTAGATAAATATTATTTAAAAATATTCTTTAACACTTGCTAGTCATTAGCACGTGGAACCCGTATGCTTTTCATAAAAAGTTGAGGGTAAAAAATTTAGGTTTCAGAAGCAAAAATTAGTAGAAATACTGATACAAATATAAAAAAAAAATCGGATAAACCCAAAATATTCTGGAACTCTATGATTAACAAAAAGTCATTTTCCCAGTTTTCTTTCACCAACACCTAAAAAAAAGAAGCTCCCACAAGATAGCGAGCTATATGCTGTGCTACAAAAGATAGCAAACGAAAAAAGATTGAAAAGAGAGTCCTTACACACGTGTAATATTTGCTTTATATTGGACTGTGTGCTGCACCTTGCTTCTAAATGGATCAGACAAAAGAAAAATTTGAATATTTTTTATAAAATGCACAATATTGTTATTATTATTTCCGTTCAAAAATTATAAATATATTATTTTACTGATAAAAATATGCCTTTTCAAAACAACCATTCGAAAAGAAAGAGGATGTTTGTGCAAGATTCCAGTGTATTCAGCTCATATCTGCAATGAATAGCAAAATCTAATATATATAATTCATAAATATATACAAAATAGTTATAAACCTAAGACAACTAGTCAAGATAGTAAAAAGTATTAACCACAGTAGTACTATAGCAAACTCCAGGCCTTAGGAACCAAGATTACAGGTTTAAAGAAAGCTTTGCGGCTAGCCTTTTCACCTGTATTTGCTAATACTCTGGGCCGTAGGGAAAGTAAAGAATATCAAGAGAAATTTAACTATTATATATAAAAACACAACCTATTAATTTAAAACTATAAAACTATAGGCTGCTTTTAATTACTAGTATCTGTTAAAATCGATGCAAGAAAAAACTAGATGACAAACTTACTATGTGTGTGCAGCATCATACCTTGTTTCCCGAGCAATAGAAAGAATTATAACAGTACCGCATAAAAATAGTAAAATATTGTAAAATGACATTAAGTCTATATATATACATTTAAAACCTTAAAATATTGCTATAAATTTTACATAAATATATAGAAAATAAAAAGACAACCACAAACCTACGTAATGATTTTAATTAAAATACAGTATTATTGATTTATTAGGCGCCATATTTCGATCAACTGTGAAACTAATAAAAGTAATTGCTATATTATTATAGATTGTCGTTTCACTGAGAACTATTAGAAATATAATTGCATAGAAAATTAGCAGGATATCCATGTTAAATACATTGTATAATATATATATATATATATATATATATATATATATATATATATTGATTGATTTTGTATTTTTTTTTAATTTTTGGCGAAGAGAAAGTTCTAAATTGTGTTTCCTTTTGTAAAAAATAGTTTTTTTCCTTCAAAATAAGTGTACGTTAAGGGGTTGATCAAAATCGTATTATTTTTTTAAAAATCATAAAATGTCAAAGCTATATTTCCCTTTAAATTATGCACTTTGTAACGTATCTATACGGGTTTTCACTAACCTCTTCTTTTTCTCTTCAAATCAATTTATTTATTTCAACCAACCTTCATCGAGAGCCAAGCGTAATTTATATAAAATAAGAATATTATATAAATTCGGTTTTCACGAGCTAAAGAGAGCTAAGTAGGAGGAAGTGAGAAGTCAAGTTAATTAAAGTAAAGTGAAGAGAGTGAGTGGTCGACGCGTAGTTGTTGACAAGTTAAGCGAAGTTGATACGTTTTGATGAGCGCCAAGAGAAGCGGATTAGAAGATTAAAAAGCAGTAGAATTAACTATTACGGAGCGTGGAGTCTTCGTCAATTCATCCAGCTAATTTGAGTGCCTGAAATTCTCCGTGAAGGATCGGCAGCAGTAAAACATCAGGTTTTGTCATTTTGATTAAGTAACTTCTGATTATTAGTGTGAGGCGTAGTTGTAAATGTGCGCGTTTAAGCTGTCTTAGATTCAGTTGAAATTCTGTAATATTTTGCCCGTATTTATATATCTCACCTCTGCTCTCTACTCTCGTTTATATAACTTAATTAGAATTGTGTTGTGTCTGTTCATAATATCTGATAAGAATCAATAAATCAGTTTGAATTGGAATAATGTCTTTAGATCATTTAGTTCCTCCAACACATCTAGCCGTGTTTCCAGGTAGACAGGAGGGTATTAATGTTAAGGGTGGCAATAGGTCACCACAACTTTATCATTTAAATCATTGTCTTTTTAGAACAATTTTCCAAATATGAGCTGATTAAGAATTTCTTTTCTTTTTTTCATTACTTGAAGTGATAGTGATTATAATTCCTTAATTTTTAAAGATATATTTGCTGTTGTCTCTTACGAGAAGGATGATGACTCTTACAGGTAAGTATTATTCCAATACATATAAATAACTTTCTACTGTGTCATCTTAATTTGTGTAATATATATGATTTCGGAATTTTTCTTCCTAATATAAAAATAAATTCCTTAAATCTTTGCATAATAATATCAACTCAAAGACAAAACAACTTCAGTGGTATTCCTTTAGCCATTCCCCTTCCCTATTTACTAATTTTCTTTAAAAAAATGGAAGGAAATAATGAATAGTTCTTAACTCCCAAGATGGACATCAACACAGCGACCGTCGACAAATCAATTTCTAATTTCCCCAATGGGAGAAAATTGAAATGGTTTTAGGGAAATCTAATAGTGTTTTAGAGTGCCAGGAAATGAATATAATTGCTTTTAAAAACTAGCGATGTCAGAGCCACACTGCGGTAGTTAAAAAAAGAATGACGTAACTTAAAATTAGGAAAATGTAATTGTATGTCGTTCTCATCGGGATTTCTTTCAAGTAGGGAAAAATAATTATCTTCAGAGTGGGATGGTAAAGATTTTCTCCTTTAGAATTTCCCCTCTGGTAAGAGATATTTGTAATATTCTGAGACAGAAATTAAATCGATTTTTATGTAATTAATTTTCAAGCATTAGTTAAAGATAGTCCATCGAATGCTGAATAATATTTTTGAAGAGAAATTGATAATAATACTGTACTTGCGGTATATATCGTAAAATGAAGATGCTTAACCATAGAAAAAAATTTCTGATTTCTTAAACAAATTATTTACTTAGTAAAGATTCGGTATTTTATAATATTATACTCGCTTTTAAATTCTTTTACGCATTTATGTTAAATTACATCGTTCGCAATAACATTCTAAAATTCAGCAATTTTTTTAGTAATATTCTTTAAAATGTTTTAATGGATTCAGTTATTAACTAATAATTGTAGAATAAGTGTTTTTCAAGACTATTTCAAATTGCGGGAAAATATTAGCATTAAAAAATAATATCTTATTCAGTTCTAAAAGAAACATAATTTTTTGAAAATTATTTAAGGACTCAGCACTAAATGTACATTATTTTTATGAATAAAACGATTACATGGAATCAATAATGTAAATGACTGTCATTATTTTTTAAAATCTTTGTGTTAATGATAAAGACCGTGCAACGCCGAGCTAAGCGGAGGGGAAACATACCATCCAACGGAGCGAAGAGATGGAAAAAGTTTCGAAAAAGGGAATTTTAATGACAAAAAAAAAAGCGAAATCACCCACAAGCCAGGAAGTAATGACATCGAGAGGGGAAGAGGAAATTTCCGTTGGCAAAAAGTTATACACTCGGATAAAGCCCGTGCAACGCAGCTAGTATTTTTTTAAATTTTTGCATTAATGATATTGACAACGATGATTCGTTTTTTTCATCAGTGGTTAAGAAAATTCCAAACATTAAAATTATGATTGCAATTTTATCTTTTAGTCTTTTATTTATGAATAAAAGACAAAACCTTGAACCTTATAAGTCATTGCTTTTATACACACAATGTTTTTTTTCCAAAATGTCCCAAATGTAGTAGAAATTTCACATTAATATTCTTTCTTACATAAAGAAGCATTTTTTAAAAATAATTAATTATGACGTGAAAGTATTTAAGTTGCTTTTAGAACAATTAAGGGAGAAGATTCAAAATAGCAACTTTTTTACATTTTTAAACTGATCAACAAGAAAGAAAGAAATTGCCTATTATATATTAGACATAACTAATTCCATGTGCATTGCAAACGACGAACTCTATTATGAAAATAAAAACAAGTTCGAAAGAATTAACAATAAATGGCATGCAATATATTTATTTTAAAACTATTTAGTTTATCGTGTTTGTTGTACTTTACTTTGGAGATAACATTGCTTACATTTTCATGCGAAACAATATTTAAGGTAAAAACTATTTTTTTACAATGAGGATACTAAAATAAAACTTAGTATTAGAAATATCACATTTTTTTCGTATACTTTTAGTGAATAAAGGATTTTATATTGCGATATATTCACTGTTTAAGCAAACAACATAAAAATCAATTAAGTTAAATGAATTCAATAGCTTTTGTTAATTCAAATATTAATAATATCATAATAAGTCTTTTTTTTTATTTCAGAAACTTATTCGCAATGCTAAAGACAGCAACATTAAAAAAATAAGTTTAGTTAAATAAATTTTTTATACAGGGTTAAGAGTCTAAAATTAAAACTTTCTTAAATAAGCTACTTTTAACTTGCCTATATTTTAGCTGATTTAACTTTTAATGTGGTTAACGCTATTTCATTCAATTTGAAACTAATAAATGTACTATTTATATAAATGTTGAGTCGAAAGGTAGATAATTCGTTGCATTATGAAAATTATTATTTTTAGTTTTGAACTCTGCTGTTCAACAACGCAAATACTAATTTTATCTCGCAGCATCTAAAAATGAGATTTACCTTGTTTAACAGGGGAAAGGAGAGAAATTAATTACTGCATATTCCGATCTATTCATTACTGGAAAGTAACTGATTTATTAACACTGTTGCCAATTGACTTTTTAAATATTCAAGTGTTTTCTTTGGAATAATGCAAGAAATGTATCTTTATCTTTACCAATTTGTTCCCGAAATATTCTGATATGCCAGTTAATAATAAGAGGGGTTAAATTCAGGAAAGTCACACGATGAATTCAATCACATGTTCTCCATCGGATTCAAAACTGACATTAGATTTCGATTTATTTTTCTGCTCATAAAATTTAGATAAATTGACAAATTTGATAATTCAGTAAACATGTTCAAATATTAAGATTCCTGAAAAAAGTTTTCAAAATTAAGAAAAAATTCGAATTTTATGTATGTATTTTTAAATCAACTCCATTTTTTGCCTATGTTCGTTCTATTTATCGTCATAAAATATGTATTTTCATAAAAGAAAGTATCTGCAAAACGTATAAGTTGGCAACAGCAAAACGCATGAGCTAATTGGCTGGAAACACCTGATTCCTTTTATCGTGTGATTATGACGTCACAAGAATGTACAAACTGCAAAATGAAACACTTGATTTTAGTTATCGTGTGACTATGACGTCACATGAATTTTGCCTATTGAAAACTTTTGTAATTGCAATTTTATTGTTTCGTTTTATCGACTTCTATATTCTGATCTAAAAAAAAGAACACTGAAATAAAAATTTGCTTTGCTGCTGTTTTATTTCCGGCAATATTCTGATTTACCCTGCTCATAAAAGCAAGTTAAAGCAAATTGTAATGCTGCCTCTTCTACTTCTGCCACATTCTGATCTACAGTAGTGCCTCTCAAACTTTCATTATTTACTACCCAATATTCAATCATAATTTTCATCGCGGCCCCTTCCACACAATAACAATGTATTGAATTCAATAATATTATACTTTGACACTAAAGCTACAACATGGCATTAATTGCCACCGACGTAAATAAACATCTCACTCAGCAAAAGCCATTATTGCCCCTGACGTATATAAACGTCTGTCCGGGAGTACGATCTTTTCTGTACAATGCTATCCATAAAATTATTCTGAAGGTTTTGGAATACTATAAAAGGACCTTGCTTATTTATTCTTTTTCTTCCCTCCGAAACATCACATTCCATGCCTGCGTGGAAAAACGGTGGTATTGGAAGCGAACCGCGTAAATTGATATCGACAGTTAAGGGATTAATTATAAGCCATACAAATTATCAAGTGTTAATTTTTTTATATAGCTTTATATATGACAAGACAATGGTAATGGTATGGTAATTATTATACTCGTTCTTAACTAAGTATTGCTAAATTAATTATAAAATATATTGTGCAGTACTGATACATTTATAAGCGTATTATATCGGTGTAAATGTGTATTTCATTTATTATTATGTCAAAACGTATTTTTTGTTTGTTTGCTTTCAGTAAACTAATAGTTTTTTTTTAAAATAATCTTTTGTTTTCAACTTTCTAATATGTTCTCGCCCCCCCCCTTGTAGAGTGCCTCCTTGGGGGCGTGCCCCACAATTTCAGAAACGTTGATCTACAGGGTTATGTGCTACCAGACTGACAAACTGGTAGGGTGTGTAGGGGGTACAGATACGACTCTGAATCATGTACGAATGCAGGGTCGCAAATGCCGCAGTTGTAAGCTGTGGCACAAAGAAGCATAAAAAAGAACCGAAACATCAATACATTTATGAAACAGAAAACATTTTATTGAGCGGTTGTTCTACAACAGGTGTTCGAAAGTCCATGAACTAGGTTCTTCTAGTTTCACATATAGAGTTTGGTGTACGCCTGTTCCTTCAGTTGAAGTGAACTTTCGAATATCTGTAGCTGTCAAGACGATGTGTGACATGCCAGAAATCTTCTAGAAAGTAAGCAATTCCATGCAGCGTCGCTGCCAGGCCTACCAGACGACTTTGACCGTAATTTCGAGCACCTGCTGTATAACCTTTCAATAAAGTGTTTTCTGCTCCATTAATGTGTTGCTGTTTCTTTTTCTCTGCTTCTATGCTCCATAGCTCACAACTAAGGCATATGCCACCATGCTTTCCTCTGCGACTTCAAGTCATCTGCATACTCCACCAGTTTCTTGGTCTAGTAGCAAATCACCCTGTATACTGCTTAGAATTACATGGATCAAAATACATTTACGATATCGAAGCTGATTTTTTTGGTCTAGTGTTTATAATAAAATTTGTATTTCTTTGATTAGGCTGTCAGTGTATTCAGAGGAGTCAGTACCTTTGTTTGGTCCGACTCTCCCAAATCCACCCATTTTCAAGAATCATCAAGAGTTCCGAGAATTTCTTCTCGTCAAACGTAAGTAGAAATTGCTGAATTACTTTTATTTCTTACAAAAAAGGATTTTATTTCTTTTCTGTTTTGCTAATTTTAATTGTCGAAGCTAGAAGCATAAATTGCTTTTTATGTTATTTGTTAATGTACGTGTTCTTAATCAATAATAAAAAATTTTGCAGGTTAATTAATTTAAAAAGTCCTTACAGTTTGATAAATTATCCAATAAATAATGTTAACCATGCATACTTCGATTCTGATTGATAAATATTTTAAATATTTTTTTATTCTTAAGGTATCCAACTACTTGCGACAACTTTTTTTTTGAAAAATGGAAATATGGGGATATTTTTTTGTGGTTTTTAGATTTATTTTGTGCATTTTATGAAAAACATCAGGATGTTAAGAAGAGAAAAAAATTATAGTTGCTAAATGGGAAACAATGAGTAAAAATTTACAAAATAACATAAACAGAGCCCATTCTGTATCAACAGTTTATGAACAAAATTTCAATTTTTCAATTCTGATGTATTGCAATGTTGTTCATTTTTGAAATGACCTTCAGAATAAGAGATATTTTCATTTTTACAAAAAACTAGAGCACGTTATCTTAGTTATTCTATGAAGTTGTTTAAGAAAACACCGATTATATTAACATAAGGGACTGTAAATTTTGTAATGAAACAGTGATTGATAAATCTGAAGATGAAAACACTTCTACTATTATACAGAATATACAAAAAAAATTCAGTTAATTATGTTCAAAAATTTTTGATCAATCGCTGTTCCCGTTTGAGCATTTTCAAAAAAGCACATTTCGAGTAAAACGCGTTTTAAAGTATGACATCTTGCTTATAGTAATGGCACCTGCTTTTACTAGTTTTTTTATCTAGTGAATGGAAAATAATAAAATTGTTATTTTTATAAAGTTAATAAGATGACCTATAAAAAATCATAAAACAAATTTGTCAATTTTTGGCAAAATGCACAATTTTAGGGTAGTCGGATACCTTAAAATATTCTTTTATAAATTCAAAATATATAATTATTTATATTTTGAAAGCATTTTATTATCGCTTTGCTGCATATAATCCAGCAGTTTGTCACATACTTTAAAATAAATCATTACTTATTTTATTTATTATTTCATGATCGTCTGTTAAAATTAATTCTGTTTTAAAATTGGCGTTATTAGTATCTTTTGAACAAAGAAATATTTAAATTTCAAACCTTTATTAACTTTAAAATTCGAATTTTTTCAATTACTCTATTAATTACTTAACAAAACTAGTTTTAAAATGTTCTAAGGTATCATGCAATAGTAGTAAAAGTTTCAAAAATAGTCAAAAGGAATATTAGACATTATCTATTCAATAAAGCGTTCAATTCCATGAACAACTATCCAATTAAGTATTATGTCCATTACAAATTAAAAATCAAAACAAATCAAGTTAAAATAAATTTTGGGATTATTAAAAGGGTTTGTATTTCAAAGATCTTGTATCAAAAGTTGAGGAATATGAAATCAATTAATACCGAAGTGTTCAAAAGATTAAAAAATGTGTATAACTCCTATTACATACTTTTACAAAGGGGTAAATTTTTTTTACGATGCCATCTTTCCTATAGAAAATAATACTCATATAGAACAATGGATAATACAAAAGTCTTCACGTTTTCATGCCTGTGAGACGAAACAACAAATTAATAGCTGAATACTGACTGAGCATCAAACTCAATTGATAAATAATATTCTTACACGAATTCTATCATTTTAAAGTCTCTATATATACCTAGTTTCATTACCCGAAGTGCATTTGTCGTAAAAAAGATACTGTAGCATATACCTTAAAATAAATTATTTTATTCCATCATCATCAAATTTAGTTTAGTTTGAAAACACATTAATCATCCCAAATTTTAAGCTAAACCATCCACCTCAAAACTATCGCCTACTGTTTCTGATGTCACCTACTCTTCAGTAGATCTCGTTGCTAACTTTAGCCATCAAGAATAAATGTTAAATTGAATTCCAATCCTAACTGGATAGTAAACGCGATGTCGCTGGTTGTTTGTCCACCGCCACATAACCTCGTCAGTATGTTTGTCCATTCCAGATATCTGGCTGGATGTTTGCTCTTAATGATATTTGAATGGGTTACCTAGTCCCTTGGTGGTTGTATTGGGCGCGAAGTACACATCCGTAAGGGGACTGTGTGGGAATTAACGAGATTGTGTACGCATGATGAGCTGCCTGCTTGCGTCAATAATGACGTCATAAATTTCCAAGATGGCTGGCCTTTGAGAGAGGATGGTGTTATTGAAACGTATTAAACGCTGTACGAGTAAAGATAGATCTGAAAAAAAATGATTATGGTGCAAATATATTAAGATTTTACTACCATTTTTTTATTAAATTTACTGTTTATGGAACAGATTAAATGATATTATTTGACAATCTAACCAAAAAATATTAGATTTTAACTTAAATTGGAGATGGAATAGAGTTCTTATGAAATGGAGTTTGTTTTATGCGTTGAAAGTTGAAGTTGAAATGTATATAACTTATTATGTGTGTAGGAAATATCCATCTGTATTTAAACAGAGAGAGAGAGAGAAAATGGCGGCCAATCATATCAATAGCGTATTTTATAATTATTATTTTTTGCACAATTTTTTTTTCGAAAATATTTAGAGATTTTTGATTTTGCCCAAATTTTTAAAATTGTAGAGCATATCCCCAAATTTACCACGTGTCACATGTATTTTTTACACTATTTCTCTTTTTTGAACGGGTTTCCAAGGAATGTGTCTACCGTGTAAAAAAAAAAGAATTGGGTGTACACATTATTTGAAACACAACACGCCGTTTTTTCCCCAAAAAATTCAAACGTATCTCAGTCGTTGAGTATATTTACTGCACTCTGTGTGTGTGTAATTTTTTCAACGTAAATCATTTACGATAGACTTAATTATTTTTTTGTTTTAGTTATAAACGGTGAGAAAGCAGCTTTCAACACACCGACCTTTGCACAGAAACGGGAGAGAACCTTGGATATGTTGATTAAAGATCTCTACACTGAGCACATGGCAGAAAACAGAGGGGTAAGTGTATCCAATGCCTAATTATTATGTATCGATCCATATTCATTACATTGCTTGTGTGTCGGGAAGACTATCTGCAGTCACTTTTGATAATTGAACAGAATTAACACTTTAGGTATGAATTATTCAAGTCCCTCTAAACATGACGCGAATATTGACATTTTTCCGTTAGCAAAAAAAGTACATCATGGTAACCGATTATAAAGGGGGCTTAATTTTAAGTGTTATTAAAAAAGGTTTGGCAAAAGCAGAAAGTTCAATCATAATTCCCTAAGTTAGATCAGTTAGATCTCGATCTTTCAATTGAAGTCATAAATAAGGGATAAAATATAATTTTTCATATTTCTACGTCACGATAGTTTAAACAAAATATATAAATTAAAATCTGTCTTTTTCACTATAGTTAGCTAAGTAACCGTTCAAATGTTTATTTCTATATGAAAAAAAATCAGATAAAAACTTTTAAATATTCTCATAACGCATTCATCATTTAAAAAATATCGTTCATATTCATCTCAAAACAAGTAGATAACTAGAAATCTCGGAGTAGCACAGGTAGCTTCATATCAGGTTGTCTAAGCTTCAAAATTATTTCACACTGTTTGCTTTCACTTTACAAAATGACAACATTATCCTGTAAAAAATTACAGTAATTATATATAAAGATTAAAGTCATTGGAGATAAGATAGAAATCTATAGAGAGATAGATATGTACGTTTACATACAGGGTGGCACACTTTCAGGGTGTGTAGGGGGTACCGAGACGACTCGGTACCCCCGACTGCACACCCTGCCATATAGGAATGCAGCTTCCAAAATGCTACAGTTGCGATCTATGGTGCAAAGAAACAGAGGAAAAAATAGAAACAGCAATACACTGAAGGGACAGAAAACATTTTATTGAAAGTTTGAACAACAGGTATTTGAAATTTGAACCAGAAATTGTCTAGAAGCCTGACAGCGACGCTGCATGGAATTCTTAACGTTCTGGAAGATTCATCCGCTCAGTCTTGTGGTACGTGGTACTGAATGGAAGGTTTCGTAAAAACAGATCCTGCGACATCATTTGCTTTTGTGCCAGCTGGTTGGCGCGGCTGGTTTATCTCTGGCCTGCTGCACCCAAGCTTGCGGGTTCAACCCCGGCCCATGTCGGTGGATTTTCATGATGTAGAAAATCGACAGCGTCCATGTCGTATGATTATGTGGCATGTAATAAATCCATTGAATGTTCGGTCGGCTTGGGTGCTCTTGGCCAAATTAAATTCCCAAGTACAATTTCGCATCATCAGAGCTCAGGTGCATCCCTCTGGGGAGGAAACTGGACGTCAAAATTACTTGCGGCAATTGGTATCGCCTATAGGGTGCCGCACTAAAAGGTGATGCCAGCTTCTAGGGGAATGTACAAGGTATGCAAAGGTAAAAAAATACTAATACGCAGCCCCATTTGGGAAAAAAAACATCTACGATCCGCTTCCCGAGGTAGTAGGAAGAACTCTTATACAAACGAAGAACTGGTCGACGTGCTGATCGTGTATGCAGCTGAGGATTGTGATGGGCGCGCCACTGGGTGGCTGTAGCAGGGACGTTACTCGAACAGGCGTGCTCCACATCAAGTGACCTTTCCAAGGGTGAAAAGAAGGTGACGTGAATCTGATTCTAGTCACGTGAAGAGTTTAATGTATGAGACGCCCGTTCCTTCAGT
The DNA here is from genome assembly GCA_019973975.1 of Trichonephila clavata. Lineage (NCBI taxonomy): Eukaryota > Metazoa > Arthropoda > Arachnida > Araneae > Nephilidae > Trichonephila > Trichonephila clavata. The sequence goes on along the minus strand of BMAO01019887.1, from coordinate 30,128 downwards.
TGAAGATCTAATCGCTCGAATATGTGTAGCATCTCAGAAGATACATGACGTGCCAAGAACCTTCATGAACGTAAGAAATTCCATGCAATGCCTCTGTCAAGCCTACCAGATAATTTCTGGTCGTAATTTCGACCTCCTCTTTTGTAGTACAACTTTTCAATAAAACGTTTTCTGTCCCATTAATGTGGCGCTGTTTCTCTTATTTTTCTCTGCTTCTTTGCACCATAGTTCTCAACTACGGCATTTGCGACCCTACATTTCTGTGTGATTGTGTCTCTGTACTCCCTACACACCCTGTAAATTTGTCGGTTCGGTAGCGAATCACCCTGTATAGTCAACTTTAATATAATAGTTTTAATCATTATAATAATAGCATGAAACTTAATAATATAATTATTTTAAAAGATATCAAATATAAAAATTATGTTTCATTCAATTTTGTTGAAATATATTTCAGCAAATTTGTGGCTTTATTTGATAAACATCAGAATTAAAACTGCTGGAAGAATGCTTTGATTGTCATCATTTTACTCAAAAAGTAAATTTATCTATGAATTTATATGTGTAACAAATGTATATACATATATATATATATCATATCTACCTCAAAAATCAGAAAGCATTATATAATTATAATCACTCAGTTATAACTGACATATGAGCTGTAACAACTTAAAAAGCAACATAAATAATAAAATGAATTCGGATAACTACTGAACCATTACATGGCTTAGAAGAAAGTTACGAGATTCATACAACATATATTTACACCAGAGGAACTAGAAACTTTATAAATGAGGTGTAATATAAATTTAAACCATTTCCTCAATTCAACAGGATCGTTAGTCAATTTAATCGAAATAAAGCCAATTCCCTTGGAGGAAAGCCAGATAAATCTTTAAGGATAAAAATTTTATTGTAGGGATTAATATTTCTCATTTTTCTGATGCATATCACACACGCGCAGCCCACTAAAATTAATTTCGAATCTCACACACACAATCAGATTTTTAATTAACCTAAACTTAAATATAGTTGCCACAAACAAACACATTTTGACGCTTTTGATTATCCGCACCTCCAATGGCAACATTAGGTAGCATTGCCGTATTTTTGCGCTTGCGCATGCGTGTATAACTTCCATAATTAAATTATTGTAGTATATATCTATATACCGAGTGGGCAAAAAGTCTGTAAAAACTTTACAAATCTATAAAACCCGGAAAATTAAACAAAATAGAAAACGGTTTGTAGGTTTAGCATTGAGAAGTCACTGGACTTTTTTTAAGATAAGAAAAGGAAAATAATAATTCAAAAAACATCCGATAGGTGGCGTTTCGTACATAAGTGAAAGAAAAGATCAGCAAATAACAAAAATAATGTTGCCAACTCATTTATTTTTGTGGTATGTGTTCCTTATGTCCACCACCACATGGTTTAACACATTGCAGGCGTGTAACAAATCCAGGAACGACGTAGTGCAGAATGTCCAGCTGTATACATGACAGCTCACGGCGGATTGCATCTTTCGATTCCGACGGATTAGATGAACGGAATCAATACACTTGGGCTTTCAAATATTTCCACAGCTAAAAGTCTGCTGGAATCAGATCTGGAGACCGAGGAGGTCATGGAAACTTGCAACGTTTCCTAATGATTCTTTTCCCCCCAAAGTATATATCAAGAATTCCTTGACTGGATTAGCAGTGTGACTTGTTCCATCTTGCATAAACTTAAAAGTAGAAATCGCATCTTTTTCACGCAAAATTGGAACAACCTATTTTCGCAGAATTGTTAGATAACGTTGAGCATTTTTATGGTCACCGTTTTCCACCCATTTACTGGACTCTGTTTCAAAGAGGAGGAGTTCTATGATGAAGGAACCTGTGAACATGCAACACACTAAGGGGCATGTAGTGGTTTCTCTGTGTACACTCGTGGATTTGACGTGACGCTGATGCAATAGTTATGAGTAACTACGCCAGGGAGCGAAAAATGAGCTTCATCTGTCCACAATCTGTTCGATTTTGGAGAGAGCCCACCTCGCAAATGCTTCTCTCTCTACGGTATCTGGCGGTAAAAATTCATGACAAGACTGTATGGATACTGATTAAGAACTTCATGAAGAATGTTGCGTATTAAAGATGGTGGCTAACTCAAGCGTCTGTCAGTTTCCCGTGCGCTGACAGACGTAGTGCAACGGATTCTGACACTAATGTTTCCATTTCGGCTGCCCCGTGAACCGAACGTGTCTACCTTAGACTTAGTCGTCTAGATCATACACGGTCCAGTTTCCTCAAATCGCTGAACAAGCTTTATGAGGCATTCCACTGCTGAAGACCCTTTTCCATTCTTCACCTTTTTTCTGAAGTCGTAATTTATGCAGTGCAACAGTTGCTGAATCATCATTCATGTAAAACAGCTTCACCAACAAATCTTTGTTTTTCCCACTCAGCACCCTTGTTCACTTAGTTGGCAGGCAACGGAGAACTTTATCTGGATCAAGAGCATCAGTATTTATAATCACCCGTCTCATTTGCATATTTCCAACTAAGTCGTTTGAACCAGAGCCATCGGTGTGGGGTTTTTTTTCTTATCAGAAAACAAATCCCGTGACTTCTCGATGCTAAACCTGCAACCATCTTTTATTTTGTTTAATTGTTCAGGTTTTATAAATTTTTAAGTTTTTACGGATTTTTATGCCCACCGAGTTTTATATACTCTGTATATTTATACGCCACTTGAATATCAATGCTTTCTTCCCTTGTGCATATTTTAGGGAGTTTCAACGGCTTGAATGTCTTTTATTAAATATTTTCCGTTGAAAGAGAAAAAAAAGATAAATTTTCTAAAAAAGTACAATTTCTTGCCTCATGACAAAGAACGTTAAAGTATTTATATTCTGTGAAGCTGTAAAAAAAGTATTATATTCTATGAATTCAATAACCAAAATACGAAATTAATTTTGCGGCATTTTCAAGTAAAAATACAAACTAAGTGTTAAATAGATTACCAGAAACGGTTTTGAGTTAAACCTATTTATGAACAATAGCAGTTGTTGTTTTTTAAATAAGTTTATTAATTTTTGGACAAATGAATCAATATCAACGAAATTGTTAGAATAATTTAAATTATTACTCTACATAAGAATCACCTGAAATTAATTACCTCTATTTAACAGTCGAATAATTGCTCGCCAACTCATTATTCCACCAATGATTTGGCGACTTTTTACGAAAGTGTGGATTCACAGAAAGTTCTGAATCGCTTCATTGCTCATGCTTTAAACATTTTGCTATTGTTAAGGTCATGTTGGAATCATAAGACTCTCAAATCAGATCAGGAATTGAATCACAATAAATATTATCATATCATCGTGAGGATGCATCTTCATCATCATCGCTTAATTCTAGGTAATGGAACTCCGCAATGCATGTTATAATACAAATTGTTTATCCATTTTGTTTAGGCGGAATTGTTTTTTAACGTCGTGGTTTCAAAGATCCTGCTTAAGCAGAAATGGATGGAGAGAGCGAATGTAACCTCAAGAGGCAACCAAAGGGTATAATTCACAATAATTTGTTTCTAACGCTGATGTCATCCTCGTCATTTGATGATGAATGCAATGACTCTCAATAAACTGATGTGTATTCAAAATTATTTTTAAGCAGTAGTTAAATTTCATCGGAATGAATGAACTTCGAAAAACTAAAGTTCATCACAATTTTTTTTTTAAATTTTAGCTGCACAACCTCATGCTCAAATAAGATTTTTGTATTAATGGTGATAAAAGGTGCTGTTATTAGTTTATAGATTCAAACAAATCAATCCTGATTCTATATAATGAATGTACTTCATTCGTAAGAGATGAAAGCCTCAAGTAATCTCGACCCAACACCCGCTTATATTGGGTGACCAGGTAGCTTAGTGATTATGATCACGAACTTGTGACCGACGTGTATCGGGTTCGAGTCCCGGTACCTCTGAAGAACAGCCATGTTGAAGGGACCGGTGCACGTTAAATCTGTCGAAGTTCAAAGTCCTCTCGTTGACGTGGTGGAAGAGTTAGGAGAGGTGATGCCAGCTCGGTGGCGTTCTCGTCTTTTGACCTACTAGGTTCAAAATTACAATGTCCGTCGGCAGTAATTATCGTGTTTCTGTATAGTGCGATGTTAATGTAACTCATACTCACTCCCTCCACCTTATATCGGAAAACTGTTAAAACCATAAACTAATAAAACAAAAGTATTACTGAATGTAAGAGGTAAAATAAGATTAAGTAACTGAGATCAACTGTTCAAAGAGATCACAATTGATTTATTGATGCAGTAACTGTTAAAAAAATAATAAATAATTTTCGAAAATATTTTCCTGAAAAAAAAAATGATTATTAGAATTATTTCAATAAATATTATAAATTTTAAGGGAAATGCATATTATCCTAATAGAGATGTTCGCAGATTTTAATCAAATTAAAATTTTGTCTTAACTTTAACATATAGAAAAAGAACCTTGTATGCGCATTCGCGAATGAATAAAATCCCTTGATCATAATTATAAAAACAAAATTACACTTAAGGTATCCGAATAGTTGCAACAACTTTGTTTTTAGAAAAAGGAGATGTGGGGATTTTTTTGTTATTTTTAGATTTGTTTAGTGCATTTTAAGAAAAATGGGCTAAAATTAAGAAGAGAAAAAGAAATTATTATGACTAAAATGGGAAAAAATAGGTAACAATTGACAAAAAATAGCCTAAAAGAGGCCCATTCTGCACCAAAGATTTATAAATAAATTTTCAATTTTTTTCAATCTAATGTGTTGCTATATTATTCAGTTTTGAAATGACCTTCAGGATAAGAGATATTTTCTTTTTTTACAAAAACTAGACTCGGGTACTATATGAAAATGCTTAAAAAGGCAGTGATTATATTCACATAAGGGACTGTAAATGTTGTCATAAAACAGTGATTGATAAATCTGATGGTTAAAACAATTCTACTATTATACAGAACTTACACAAAAAATTTCAGTTCATTATTTTCCAAACATTTTGAGCAATTGCTGACCCCGTTTGATTATTTTCAAAAAAAATCGTCAAACGCGTTTTAAAGTATGACATCTTGGTTAAAGTAATGGCATCTGCTTTTACTAAAGCGCTTGTAGTTTTTGTTCTAGTAAGCGGAAAATGATAAACTTGGTATTTTTATAAAGCTAATAAGATGGCCCATGAAATAAAATCATAAAAAAAATTTGTCAATTTTTGACAAAATTCACAATTTTAGAGTAGTTGATCCAAACACGTTAATTTAATCAAATTTGGTCAAAGCACATATTTTTATTTTATTTTATTGGAGCTATATTTTGCTTTACAAAATATACTTTGTATTACTTCTACATCCTATCTATTGGTGAGGGAAATGTTTATCAAAGTAATCTCGCACGTTGGTCAACCAGTGTGGTGATGAACCATCCAACTGAAGAATAAAGTTTTCAATGTCACCGTGCAGCTGTTGTATCAACCAAAGCGAGTTAAAAAATGTCTCCCGTGACATTTTTTAAATTTAAGAACAAAGAAGGGCGTTTCTTCTGCAAAGTCCGCCATTTTGACTAAATAGTCACATGGCTTGCATGCTATTGCTTACATTATCTCCTATAGGAGAGAGACACAAACTTTAAGAGTGCATCTACCTTACTGTTTCCTGAGGTGGTTACTTGTCTCTGTTTGTTGCTGTTTTACAGCATCTGGAAAAGTGTATACTTCTTTATGAATCATGCTTTAGCTCTGTTATCTACGTTTTTTTTATATACAATCCCCTCCCGATTGGCCGCGGTAGCCAAGTGGTCAAGGTATCGGATCATGGCTAACATGCCATGAGTTCGAGCCCAGTACCACTGAAGACCCTTCGTGTAGGGGAGCGATGCACATTAAATCTGTCGAGAACTCAAACGTCCTCCCGTTGGTGTGGTGTGTTAGTTAGGAGAGGGGGCTGCCAGCTCAGGTGTCGTCTGCGTCACTTGACCATGGTTCAAAATTACGCGGTCAGTCGCCAAAAGCCTTCGTGTAGCTGAACAGTGCGACGTTAACATTCACTCACTCACTCACCCCCTTCCGATCAAAATAGTGTATCTGAGTAACTACATATGTCAATACATATTCATACTTAATAACTTAGCATTTTTATTCTATCATCAATATGAAGCTTAGAAACTCAGAAAAGATAACAAATCAAAATACTTTTGAATCAGGTTCCGTATTGTAATATTTGCTTTCAAAATATTTCGATATTAGAGTTTTTTGTCATTTAATGTATCTTGAATTCGGAACTTACGGTATACTCCGTAATATTTATGCGAACGAATCTTTTGTTTTTCATTCCGAATTTTGTGAAAAAAGTCTTTGTTATGCTTTGGTTTAGATGGGAGATAATAGCATATAAAGATCGATATGTCTGCAGAGTTGGTGGATTATTTATCATCTTGGCATTGGGGCGGGAATGGTTCTTGGAAATCGTTCGTTTTCTTGGAAGGAAATGTTTCAGGAACGCATCATCTTTTTCAATTAAGGTATTCTTCTAAGGAACCATAGAGAATTTAAACTGTTTTGTTTTGGGGTCTGTAAAGAAAATGAATTGAAGAAGAGCAGTAGTAAATATAGCAACATAAGTCACAGACTCACAAACAAATCTTAATACTTCCTTGGTAAAGTATTTTTCGTTATGTGTGTTCATATTTTATATTTGACTAAGACTAATAGATGTGCTTTAGAGTTTCAGTACCAACCGAAAAATACTTCACTATTTCGTTATAATATCTTTAAATAGCGCTTCTCAAACTTTCAGTATTTCTGACCCAATTTTCAATAATCCTTTTCGTCCTGCCCCCCCCCTTCCTTACAATAACAATGTATTGAATGCAAAAAAAAATGTTCTTTAACGCTAAAACTATCTTATAACCTTAATTATAAACCGTTTAAATTATGAAGATAAGTATTATATTTTGTATACATTACTTTTAAGTAATAGGTATATTTAAAGTAAGTTACTTTTAAATAATAATATTATTATATTTCTCTTCTAATTTTTAAATTGGAACTGATTGCAATAAGCATGCAACGTGTACTTTTATAATGTCAGAATGTATTTCATTTTGCCTAATTTCATTATATAAATTAATATTTTTGTAATGTTTTTTTTTTACTTTTGACTTTTAGATATCCTATACTTGCTTCCCCCTCCCTAGGGGCGCGCCCCACTGTTTGAGAATCGCTGTCTTAAATCAGTAAATTTAAAAATTATCAATCTTAATTTTTTATTCTATAAAACCTTCGCAGTCACTGTCTCCCTTATTTTTTATTTACATTTTCTCCCTCTTAAAGCAGTTATTTTATGTGTACAGTACTAGAAATATCAACCATTTCTAAAGTAAAAATTTGCAAAACAATTATTGAATTCAAACCAGTGGTGAAACGTACGCCCCCGCATCGCGGGGGGGGGGGGCTGAAAGCCTGACTGACACCAAGTACAGCTTGGAGCCCCAAACCTGACTTTGCATGGGAAGTGGGCTTAATACTCTCTGTTATGCCACCGATTCAAACTAACAAAGTAGATTAGGCATCAGCAACCTATGATACGCAGAAAAATTCTCAGTGGCATTCTACACCACTCTATAAATTTCACAATTTTTTGAGAAGATGGAAACTATAATAATTTTAAAGTGGAGCTCATTGAACTCATGAAGTTTTGAATGGAACACTTATTGAGTTTTTATTCTGAATTATGGCTAGCAACATTTACGGAATTACAAAAAAGTCTGAAAGATAATTCGAACATTAAATCGACAGCTATTTCAAATTTTTGAATGCCAAAGAGTTTTAATTGTTTGAAGATAAAACTACATATGTACTCTTCTTTTCACTCTTGGTTCTACACATCTATGTAAGCAAATCTCTCCTCATATGAAAAATTTTTTGAGTCTCTGCGAGAGACAAATATTATTCAACTCGTTGCCAACTATTGGCCGCTCAACCCAAGTGAGTTAATAAACAAACAGAAGTTTAATAAAATTATAGAACATTGTAATTTGTAAAATAATTGATTTTTAAAATGAATTTTATAATTTTATATTTATGCATTTGTAATATTAGGAATTTGTATTTTATGTAAACTGGTATTTATATTTATACTATAAATCTGGAAGCAATTTCCTTGTAACATTCTTCAGTTTACCAGATTGGTAACAAACCTTATTTTGGCATCAGACTAGTTGCAATGTTTTGATGCGAGCGCAGCTAAGCCTAATGGAATACAAAATTATTCTTCGAATTCTTTACAGCAAATTTCTATACTTTAACGTTGTAGAACGAAACGTTCCATAACATTTCCAAAGAACTATTTTAACAACTTAACGTTCGGAAGTATGTCAAATTAAGAGTCAAAAATTATACCCTTGAGATATTGCGATATGAAATAAAATGGTGCAGGAACAAAGTTCGTATTAAAATATTTATTTCTTATTTCACTATATTGAAAAAATAATTATATTTTAAGTTTTTTATTTTTGTGTTAATAAATGTCTTTAAAAATCACGCATAATTAATATATAATAAAACTCTAAATCTATATTTTTGACCACTCTTTGCATGTGTTGCCGCGGGAATCGAATTGTTTCTAATTTTTTTTTAACTCTTCGGCACCCTGAATTGTATCGGCAGATTGTACAGCACAAATTTGCCAGCCCCTGTTCTACACGATCCTCTGTTACAGTGCTCCTAGTCTGAAGAGGGTGTCTATGCAATATTTTTTATCTTAAATGCTTTCACAAAAGTGTGTTGACTTTAGATTCATGTTCAATTATTTGATTTTTCTATTTTCATCATTTCAGACAATGTTGAACAGACGTGCATTTAGCGATGTTCTTTCCGATGCATCCAAAACGTCTAGAAGAAAAGAAGAGGCCAGACAAGTGGAGTTTGTAAGAATTGGACAGGTACGAAATGTGGTTATACGTTTATTCTTATAAAACATCCACTATAAATCAGAACTTACTGATGTTTATTAAACTTCGACTATGAAGAATTTTATGTACCATTTGAGTTTCTAACCCTCATACTATATTTGGATAATTTTACTATTCTGAAGATTATTAGCAACTAAAACAGCATATTAATTTAATCGAAGTCAAATACAGTGGCAGTCCAGAATTTTTAGTTAAATGTGCATTAATTTATTTGAAGGCATCGTAATGCAATAAATATTCTGCAATTGTATTTAAAATTTGGTTAAAAACTCTTGGTGATTAAAATATTCTCTTTTAAAAATTTAATACTCAAGATTATTCATACAAGGCAGCGATGGCGAACCTCTTTGAGACGTGGGTCAAATTTTGTTCATATATTTTATAGTACTAGCTCGTGGTTCACTAATTCCCATTTGCATCAGAGTTAAGTTTAAAATTTTTAACTGGGTATTTTTAAAGCTAAACACCTTTAAATTCAATTACCTTAACGAGTAAAAATAAGCGAGGTTTGACGACTTAAAATTATTTAAGAGGGCTAAAAGCTCCTACATGTTTGGTGCAAATGACAATGAGTGTTTGAATGAACAAGGAGTAACAAAAATTATATATGCTATATATAATGTGAAGTATTATTTTTATTAGTATATATATATATATATATATATATCGTTATAATAATATTATTCGTGCTCCAGGTTCCACCTTCCCTTGCATATTTCCTGACAGATATTTTACATATATGCCTGCATTTTTTTGATAAAATGGCAAACTAACTCTGTTAAAGTGGTATGCAGTCACATTCCATATTCCATCAAATTATTTGGAAGAGTCAAAAAGGAAGAAGTTTTTACTGGGATTAATAACATTTTTGTTTTTAGAAAAACTTAAGATGTTTTTATAATTGAAGGGAAAATTTTACTTTTGCAATTTTATTCCAGACATTTCTTAACGATATTATTTAGGCGAGATATATATTTGTTATCAATAAGGAATTAATAATTGGGGTAAATTATTATTTGAAAGTGATTTAAAATTAAAAAATTAAAAAATGGATAATTAATTATAATACATTAAAGCTAAGATCTTTTCTATTAAACGTGGTTACTGCCGTGAATCTCAACAATTTCCTTACTGAAAGATAATATGAGCATATTTTTATTTATAAAATGAACAAAAAAATAATTCAGTAATTCATTTGCAAACCATTTCTGAAGACAAAGTAAAGTGATTTCGATGCAATAAAAACGTCAGCTTTCTAAGCGAAAATGGTGTGCGGAAGCTGAGTAATTCTTTGTAGACAAAATTAATACGTCAGGTTTCTAAATTAAGGCGGTGTCTGTAGACAAAATAAAGCTATGAGTCTGTATCCTAAGCAAGGATGGTTTCCTAAGACAGGGTAAAGCTGTGCGTCAGTACCTATAATGAATGATGGTGTCCAAAGGCAGGGCAAAGGTATAAGGATACAATATAAACGTGAGCTTCCCAAACGAGGACAGTTTCTAAGACAGGGTAATGCTATGAGTCAGCATCCTAAATGAGGACGGTCTCCAAAGACGGGGTAAAGGTAAATGGATACAATAAAAACGTGAGCTTCCTAAGCAACGACGGTTTCCTAAGACAAGGTAAAGTTATATTAATATAATAATAACGTTAGGTTTTTTACCGTTTTTACTCAGAAAGGCTTTAATGATATAGTCCATTCGCTATCATACTGTATTAGTGAGTTTGAACTTGTTTTTAGTTATTTTTAGACAGTTTTAAATGGAAAAAAAAGTTTTTGATGTATCTCAGTAGTGGTAAATTTTATTATTTCATCACACACACACAACATATTTTTATTTTAAAGTAATTGATCTATTGAAAGCTGTATATGCCGTTAACTTTATCTAATTAAATAGAAACAAAGTATTTAAATCCGCACAATCAGAAGTCATTCCAATTCTTCAAGCTTTTAAGGTTCCACGGCATGCTTGAAATAGTAATATTCTAAAATTCAGTCTTCGCTTTTTTGGTCAATTTCATTTTTTTAAGGTATTGAATTTCTTTTCTCGTACCTTAATTAAGATTTTACTGATTTCACCCAATGGGAAATGTGATAAATCTGGTAAAGACTCAAAAACTTTTTCTCAAAAAAGTAATAAATTGCGTGGTCGAATTTTGCTTGGTGAATTCCAACTCTGTCAGGCAGATTTTTTTTAATGGTACTAAATAGCTAATTTCTACAGTTTTATTTTTAATAAATGATTTCCTAATTTTTTTCACTTCCCATAATGAGTAGTATTTAATTTTTCTTTTGTCCTCAATTGATTTATTGATTTATTTTTTATTTTTTTACTGCTTTCGCTTATTTTAATTTCTTTTTCTACAATCATTTTGAAGTTCTTCACATTCAGTTTCCCTTTTCACTTTTCTGAGCCGTTTTACTTGGAAAATAAAAGGAATTTCGTCTTATTCCACTTTCTAAATCCTTTTAAATGGTTTTAATTCTGCAGTTCTTAGTTGCTTCATCAAGTTTCAGTAATATATTTTATTCTTCATATTTCGCGAGGTACGAGGCAGCCATCTTGAATGATATCTACATTCTTTCTGTAACCTGTTTGGCGTCATTTTAATCACGCCTAAGACTGTAGCAGAATACAAATAAACTAGCGTAGATTTAGAAGAATTAAATCTGCACTTAAGAAAAACGTGTACAGTTGAAATAAACGAAAGATCTATTAACTACTATATTTAGATGACCAGAACACAATAGTTATGTTCAAAATCTTGGCAAAAGAGTTTTACTTATGTAGACGCCACCCCATGAATACGAATAAGTAAGAATTTATATGTTGTCTTGGCATCTCCGTTACGTTTCTTATTTCGCTAAGCTCCATAGTCTTTCGGGTACTTAAATATTAGACCATATTTTTGGTAATATTTCACTGCGTTCTCTTTCGAAGCAAATATGTTCTCAAGTTTAATCATTTTTCACAACAGAAAAAGAGAAGAATAATACAAAAGAATTAACCAATTAAAATAATATTTTCTTCGATCAAGATTATTGTGCTTGAACATGTGCGAGAAAATTAAGAACTATGAAAGAAGAGTAATTTTCGAGCATGTGCTAGCAAAACTAGTGCGTTTGAAATAAGTGTAGGAATGGTATCCCTTTGTTGGTGGCAGATTGAGACAATTGGCGACGTTATTCGATTCGAGGGGTGATATGTAAAGAATTATATATACGCATAATACTTTATACGTATTGAACTATTCATATATGATATGTATCTCAATCATCACTATAGATATTTATTACTACATTTGTTGGTTTTTTGCATCAAAATTACAATTACTTTTGAGAAAAATATTTTTAAAAAGTATTCTTTAAAAAAAATTCAATTTTGGCGACACGGTTTGCGTTAGCTTTTTTTTCAGTACAGTACTGTGGGAATTAATTGGGTCAAACACAAAAATGTTTTCAAATGTCGTTTAATTAGTGTAGGTCAACTTACATGCATGGTATAGCAATCTAATACAAAATACATCCTCCTCTAGCTTGAATGAGATCCTGTACAAAGTTAGTTCATTGAAGAAAAAACAATTTTTCACACGAATATGTGGACTCAAACTTTGTTGAAAGAACACACACATTAACTAGTTTTTTCATTGACATAAAATTATTTGGTAAAAAAAAAACATATGTATAATACAATATTTTCAATTTTTACTAAGAGATTAATATTATCTGCAAAATTTTCACGCAATTTTTCTCCTACTTCAGAAATTAAATCTTCAAATTTTGTTTTCCCGACTACGCTGCTTCGAAGTTCAACTAATTCCATTTCTAAATTATCGATATCTAGCCACATAAACTCGATTAACTCCATTATTTTAAATTCTATTTTGTATGGATATAAAATAAAGTGAAATATATTTTCCAAACTGTTAAATTGATTGAATCTCTCTTCAAAATCTTGTTTTATTTTCAGAATAATCATTACATGTTTTTTAATTGCATTTTCTTAAATGTCAACGGAGTTTTCAAAAATCATTGTGTTTTGAAAATGTTTTTGCAATTGAGGAAAATATTTCATGGTTTTCATTTCCAAATCCTTAGTAAAGATGTCAAGTTTCGTCATAAATATTTTGATATTATCAAACATTGTTAAAACAATTAGTCCATTTTTTTTTTATTCAATTCCTTAAAATTCTGAGTGGTCTCATAAAACATTTAATCAGTTGGTTAATGTATATTGGATAATTCACATCGATACTTTTGTCTTTTTCATTTAAAAAGATCTTAACTTCTAATAACTTTACAAAACGATGAAGGGTTTGACCGAAACTAAGCCATCGCACGTTGTTGTATATCAAAATCCCTGAATATTGGCAGTCAATTTCCTCTACGAATTGTACAAATTGCCTTTTATAAAGAGCTCTTGCGTTTATAAAGTTGGTTATTAATTAAAAGCTTTTATTTAACTTACAATGTATGTATGTATGTATGTATGTATGTATGTATGTATGTATGTATGTATGTATGTATGTATGTATGTATGTAATTTGTTCGGGTGGAATCTTGCAACTCAATTTTGAAGCTCATATCTTCCTCCCATTGAGCTGAAATTTTGTATACACGTTTAGTTTGGATGACAATGCATGTTTTGACCATTTATATTCCGATATTGCAATTAATTAAAGAAATATTAATTAAAAACGTTTAACTAGTTTTGGGCGCCAACTTGGATATATCTGCATTGTTGTAATAATTTTATTGTTACAACAATGACAAAAGTTGGCGTCGAAAATCGGTTTTCAGCCAAACTGGAATTTCATAACGTTGCGCTATTGACAGTATTAATTAGCTTTGTCTAAAAAATAATTACATTTCTACAACGTAAAAACAATCTAATTTCTACAACGTATGCAATTTTTTTACAAATTTCTATCTATTTCCTTGGATTTAAATTCAAGACAAAAAAGTAGAGCTATTTTTCAAGTAGATTGGTACATTGTATAACTTTCTCAACGCTGCCAAGTTAAACTGAGATGGAGTATTGAAGAAATTCTTTAAATAATTTATCTAACTTTAATCTATGAAACTCAGACAAAAAATAATTACAGAATCGGAAAGATCATTTTTTTAATGTATCTTACCCATCAAAAAGGAATCCGCTAGGAAAACAATAAGAGAAAAATATTATCTAGAAATGCAATATATTTTCGATTAAAAAAATTTTTACAATAAAATGAAGTAATTTTTTAAAGAAATTTTCTAATTTTAAGCCTACGCGTAATTTAAATATACCTCATTTTATCACCAGTAATCTAAACACACACTTACGACATGTGTCCTTAAATTTAATTACAAATAGAATCTATTAATTTTATTTGAATTTAATTATTGATTTTTTCAAAATCAAGTTTCTAAAGATGATCTGAGCAATTAAAAAAAAATAGATTCTTACGTAAAAGATATTCAATGTCCAGCAAAAAATTATCATTATTTGATAAAACTTTCTTTTTTGATTACAAAATGCGTTTTTAGTCTTAAGCATTTTATTGATTAATACAAATATTTAAATGCCTTTTGAAGTTTTTAATAAACAATTAAAATTTTCTTCTAATATGTTAGAGAAATACATCCCTTATCTTCAAAATATTTCAAATAAATGATATATTCTTTAAGTTTTTCAAAAATAGTCAAAATTTTAATTAAACATTTAATAACTTTGACATTTATGAAGATAATCTCACTAAACCTTTTTTTTTCGTGTGTAGAACAATGTTAGCCAAAATTTGCATGAAGATTGAAAAAATTGCTTAAAAATTACGGATTTAAAAAAATTGTGTTTTTAGTCTAATACCATTTTGCGAGAATTCATTCAGCTAAACCAGGGGTGGCGAACCAGTGTTCAATGAGTTGAACAGGTTGAGAAACCTGTCCAGTGATAACTAAAAAGTAAAAAATAAATTAAATGTAAAAAAAACTTTTTTAAGAACAAGCTTTTATTTAAACGCGCTAAAAAGAATAAAATAAACTTTTCCTTTAAAACTTTTTTTACTATCAACTTATAACGTCATTACACAATTTATATGATATAAAAGCTTGTCGCGAGATTTACCTGTGTAGATAAACAAGTAAAATAAATAACTTGACCTGATTGATTTTGGTTTTTAAAAATTCAAACTAAGTAAATATGAGTACTTAAATATTGCGACAAGCTTTTATATCATATAAATTGTGTAATGACGTTATAAGTTGATAGTAAAAAAAGTTTTAAAGGAAAAGTTTATTTTATTCTTTTTAGCGCGTTTAAATAAAAGCTTGTTCTTAAAAAAGTTTTTTTTACATTTAATTTATTTTTATAACAATGGAAAATGTTTTAAAACAATGCTTCACACATAAAACTTGCTGGTGAATGAATACAATGAAATTCAATCAGTAAATGTGAAATATTTTGCTTAAGATGCTGAATAAATCCAATGTTTTCCCTTACCATATTAGGAGCACCGTCTGTTGTTACAGAAACTATTTTGTGAAAATCAGTATCCATTTCTTTACATGCAATATCAAACTCTGTAAAAATATCAAGACACTTTCCTTTCAATGTGATTAGTTTCATTACCCCCCCCCCACAGTCTTCTTTCATTATATTTCCTAACTTATACCAAGCAAAAACTGCAAATTGGTCATAACCATTTATATTATTAATCTCATCTAATGCAATTGAATACATTTCTGCAAAATTTAAGACATTATGTATTTGCGCGAAAAAATATTTGCAGGTCGAAAACACACATGTAGGTCGAAAAGTGATGGTTCCCATACGATACCGAGCAAGACATTATGTCCGATGCAGAAATTATTGTGCTGCTGTCATAGTTAAGAAAAATATGCCGGACAATGTGATGAAGACATTAACGTTGAGGGCACCTAACTAACTCCTAAAATATCACATAGTAAGAGACTAAAGCAGTGCTTCTCAAAGTTTCAATATTAGCGACCCAATATTCAATCATAATTTTCATCGCGCCCCCCTCATACAATGACAATGTATTGAATTCAATGATACTATACTTTGACGCTAAAACTGCGATACGACATTAACCTCTTAAGCGCCACAGGCGTATATAAATATCTCGCTCAGCCAAAGCGTTACTTTCCCCGGACGTATATATACGTCTTTCCGAAGTACAATCTTTTCTCTGCACTGCTATCTATAAAGTTATTCTGAAAGCTTTAGAATACAATAATAGGACTTTGAAAATGTTTGTGAAGAATTTACTTAAGTCAGA
Organism: Trichonephila clavata; assembly: GCA_019973975.1. NCBI lineage: Eukaryota > Metazoa > Arthropoda > Arachnida > Araneae > Nephilidae > Trichonephila > Trichonephila clavata. The sequence goes on along the minus strand of BMAO01019887.1, from coordinate 13,831 downwards.
TTTTTTTTATTCTTATTCCTTCTCCCCCGCCCAATACATTACATACCCGCACCTACGGTTGGCATTAGGAAGCAAACTTTTAAGCTTACTTAAGGGATTAATTATAAATCGTACAAATTATAAAGATAAATATTCATTTTTGGATATAATTTTATAAATGACAATCCCATGGGGACACTGATAATTATTAACTTGGATGATGATCTTAACTTAGTATTGTTAAATTAATTATAAAATACGTTGTGTAACACTGATAAATTTATAGGTGTAATATATCAGTGTAAATGTGTATCTTATTTTTTATTATGTCAGAATGTATTTTGTTTGCTTACTTTCAGTAAATAAAGCTTTTAAAATAGTCTCTTTTTTTACTTTACAATATGCTCGTACCCCCCTTATATAGTTGCCACGCCCTCCAAGAGCGGCGCGTCCCACACTTTGAGAAACGCTGGACTAAAGGCTGCCGAAGCCTCTATTCAGTATTTTGAACAAGGTGCTTCGGTAATGGACTTACTGTTTTTTCTTGATGAAGCAGCAAAACTCTTAGTGCAGTGCGAGAGACTACAGAGCATCACACAGAAAAAGCAGCCAGTTTTTGCACAAAGTCGGCTACTGAATTTTCTTTAAGTCTTCATAAAATATTTTTCTGAGATGTGTCTGATCAGTATTCGTTATGTCTGAGGTGTGAATTCATTAACTTTAATTTTCATGTACTATATATATATATATATATATATATATATATATATATATATAAATACTCTATCTCTTCAGAAAGTGCATACTTTTCCTTTGTTTAAGAGTATTTGGGCGGTTTATTTTCTGTTGTATTCTCAAGAAAACAATGCATGTATGCGTAGTTCTGAGAGGAAACATTCATTTTAATCCCACTCTCTACGGTGGTATTACTGGGCATATGGATAGTTTGCGGACCTCAATCCCATATCTGAAGATAGATGTTGAGTCGATATTGTTCATATTCTTGCTGGGAGAAGAACGCTTCTGATTGGCTGAGCCAATCGTTCGGAAAAGTTCCAGTTGATCTGAAGATTTTGGGTACATGGGAGAGAGCTGAGTGGTCACTCTCTGATTAGATCTAGGCGTGTGAGGAAATTGAATTTTATTGGCTGCTCAAAAGTCTAGAAAAGTAGAATAAGATAATGGGGGCGGGGCTTGTCCAGTAGGGAGAGTTGCAGATATAAAAAAAATTAAAAGATTAAAATTTAGCAAATTAAATGTGCAATAAACAATATTGCGCTGAAAAATTAAAAGTTACGGTGGGTTATATGAGTTGAGAAGTATTCTTTTTTCTCGGTCTTTTAGTGGTGGAATTTGGATTATAGTCGTCTAGATTCAACATATTTAAAATCCTATTCTCAGTAACCTGGCATTTTCACTCAGTGCAACTCGGTGACCCTTCAGTCAACATGAGACTGAATTTTCTGGACTCTATTGTATATTCATATCCAACGCTCCACTGTGTAGTTAATAATGTCGTTTACAGAAGAAAGCAATCAATAATTTTCTGTTCAATGCATTTATTTATACATGTTTTGGCCATGATTCGAAATTACGAGGTCTACTAATCGTAGTTCGAGGACTTCGTAGAGAACAGAAATAGACAGCAGGAAAAATTCAAAAAACAAACAGGTTATTTAGAAAAATATCTTCTAGAAGGATTTGCTTAGTACAATAAAAAACACAACCATGACTTAAATAAAATCTTATCTTAAAAATAGACAGTCAGGGGAAAGAAAGTCAGATAAAAATGTTAGAACTAAAAATATTTATTTTTTAAATATATGTGCACACTTTAGTTCTGACCTTTTCTTTTTAAATTATATCATAAGCCCGTAAAAAATACTATTAAATTTTGATGTAAATAAAAAATAGTAGAAATCTAGCTATTATTTTGCTTTTTACAGGGAAAAAAACATGTTTATTTAATAGGATACTAAATATATTTTGCTCATCTAAAATATCAATTTCAATTCATCACAAAGCACTTCTGTTGAAATAAAATCTCGGATATATATTGATGCCAGTGTTTTTTTAATATATGCAATGGTTTTATAATAGAAATTGTTTTTGTAAAAGAATATCAATGTTTATTTGTAATATCATGCCGTTTGATATTTTTGAAGTCTCTTTAAAATAAAATAAAAATATTTTTAAATTAATACTCCAAATAATGAATATTCTCTTTGTTGTGTGGGCACTTGTTTTGTTCTATCTATTTATTTTATTCTATAAAATTAATTCTAAGAATTATTTAAAAAATGTTTATTCTGAAAACGTAGTAAAATATCAATGAGATTTCATAAAAATTCCACTTTTATTATCTAATAATCCATTTTTATTTCTTCTTTCTTGTAATCTTGTCGGTATCGAAAATAAAAATTGGATCACAATATCCGACACAATACAACTAAGAGACAGAAGTTCAATTCAAGATGGTTTTAAGAGAAATAGAGAACATAGGAATGCTGATTTTTTTTAAAAAAGAAAAAAAAATATTTCTATCTTATTTTTCTTCCGAGTTCAAATTTCTTCCATTATCTTCTGCTCTTAGTTACATTACATGGGAAATATTTTTAAAACAAATTTTACCTTTCTTTAAACTAAATTGTGAAAGAATTGAAAAAAAAATGTTTTTTTTAGTTGGAGAGCTCTGCTCAAACTAATTAAGTTAAAATCCATAACAAAAGACATCCCTTTTTTTTTTCAGAAAAAGAGTAAATTTGAACCGCCTCCGGTATTTTGAAAAAATACAAAGAACTATTTACTTTACAATTTGGAGATCTCCAGAAAAAAAATTGTGCTATGTATTTTGAATTTATTTTTTTTTTGTTTCATTCTCAATAAACTGATGAATGTAGTAAATTTTGGGCTCTTTATTAAAAAGTTTTATTTGATGTTTATTTTTTTTCTCTAATTAAAATAGTTCCGGGAAATTTTTTTAATTATTCTTCAGAACAAAAGAATAGAGAGAACTCTTAACTTAAAGGGAAAAAAGGTTTTAAAAAATTTTATATTCTTTTATTTTAAAGAATTCAATATTCTCTAATAATATTATTTATCTCTGTGCGACATTTTACCTTCAAATAATTCAAATACAAGATTTATAAATTTAAAAAAATGCATTAAAATCAGCGATGAACTTAAAGGTAGCAAAATAGTGAGATGTGGATGAAATAACAAATTTTGCTAATGATTAGAGAATTAAAAAGAATCTTTTAAATATTGAACTACTTGATCTGGCTAGACAGTTATAGTAATATTAATACATTTTTAGTCAAGTGTAGTTTAGTGAGGTATTTTATATTGTGTTTGTTAAAATCAGTGCCTAGTAATATTAAGGTACCGACTACCCTAAAATTGTGAATTTTGCCAAAAATTGACAATTTTTTATGATATTGCCATCTTATTAGCTTTATAAAAATACCAAGTATATTACTTTCCATTCACTAGAACAAAAACTACAAGTGTTTTAGTAAAAGCAGATGCCTTTACTTTAAGCAAGATGTCATACTTTAAAACGCGTTCGACTAAAAATGTGATTTTTGGAAAATAATCAAACGGGGCCAGTGATTGCTAAAAAAAGTTTTGAAAATAATTAACTGAAATTTTTTGTGTAAGTTCTGTATAAGAGTAGAAATGTTTTAACCTTCAGAGAATCAATCACTGTGTAATTACAAAATTTACAGTCCCTTATGTGAATATAATCCCTGTTTTTTTAAACAGTTTCATATAATAACTAAGATAGAGGGGTCTAGTTTTTCTAAAAATTAAAATATCTCTTATCCTGAAGGTCATTTCGACAATGAATAACATAGCAATACATCAGAATTGAAAAATTGAAAATTTGTTCATAACCTTTTGGTACAGAATGGACGGCATTTATTGTTATTTTTGTCAATTTTTACCCATTTCTTCCCCATTTTAGTTATAATAATTTCTTTTTATCTTCTTAATTTTGGCATATTTTTCTAAAAATGTACTCAAAAAAACTAAAAACAACGAAAAAAATCACCATATCTTCTTTTTTTTTTGAAAAAAAAAAGTTGTCGCAACCAGTCGGATACCTTATAATCCTTTTCTGTCTTATAAATTAATCGGTCCTTGGAAAAAATGCATTTCTTGGTGAGGTCTTGAGTGCATTAAACATATTATTCTTGAGTAACAGAAGAGTATTCAAGAGGATACACAATTTCCTCTACCAAACAGTACTACCACATGGATGACATTTGCCTTAGTAGTTTGGATGTTTTCATACCGAAATATTTTCAATTTCCTGGTAATTGACCAAACACATTTCTTTTTGTTGCCTTGAATCAACTGAATAATATTTTGCAAGCTAATTAAGGTATACGACTACCCTAAATCTATGAATTTTGCCAAAAATTGACAATTTTTTGTAATTTTATTTTATGGGCCATCTTATTAGCTTTATAAAAATACCAAGTTTATCATTTTCCATTGACTAGAACAAAAACACTACAAGTGCTTTAGTAAAAGCAGATGCCATTACTTAAGCATACTTTAAAACGCATTTTAATCGAAATGTGATTTTTTTGAAAATAATAAAACGGGGTCAGCAATTGCTCAAAAAGTTTGGAAAATAATTAACTGAAATTTTTTGTGTAAGTTCTGTATAATAATAGAATTGTTTTAACCATCAGATGTATCAATCACTATTTTATTACAAACTTTACAGTCATTATGTGAATATAATCACTGTCTTTTTAAGCATTTTCATATAGTATACAAGACTCTAGTTTTTGTAAAAAAGAAAATATCTCTTATCCTGAAGGTCATTTCAAAATTGAATAATATAGCAACACATTAAATTGAAAAAATGGAAAATTTGTTCATAAACCTTTGGTGCAGAATGGGCCGCGTTTATGCTATTTTTTGTCAATTTTTACCTATTTTTTCCCATTTTAGTCATAATAATTTCTTTTTCTCTTCTTAACTTTAGCACATTTTTCTTAAAATGCCTTAAACAAATCTAAAAATAACAACAACAAAAATCCCCATATCTCCTTTTTTAAAAAAAATTGTCGCAACCAGTCGGATACCTTAATATAGACTAATGGATTTTGTATTACTTTTTCTATCGAATTCTTTAATGACAGTGATGGATTTTCTAAAGGTTAACAACTTTACTTCTACAACTGTCTACGATTGATTTGATATTCATAAAAACAATCGGTCTCCGAATTTCCGAACCCCTATTTAACGAATTTCATGATCTAAAGAATTTTTTCTTTTCCCCTGTTAAAAGGAAAGCAAAATAAAAATTATTTAACTAATATTTTTGCTAATAGTTTTCTAATGATTTACATTGTTTGGAAACTGTGAAAACATACATCATGCAGCAGGATGTAAACGACTCAGAATTTTCTTATCTGCATTAAGTCGAAAAAGCACTCTTTCGATTCAGGAATCATAAAGATTGTCAAATATCAATTATATAGTCAGTATTTTAAAAATTCCAATTAATTGATACGTAATAATTCGCTAATAGCATTTTTACCTGCTGAATAGATAGTGTAATTTCTAATTATGGATATTTTGGGTGTAGTTGCTTATAAAATTTCCTGAAAGTCAAATGCAAAAGAAATATGTATTTTTTGGACCTCGATGATACAAATGACCCGAATTCACGAATAAAACGCTCATTCCCATTAAATTAGAGTCCTACTGTACTTATTTTATATATAAGTCAAAGTATATTTATATACATCTAATACTACAATTGCATTAAACTTGTTTGATTATAAAAATTAGTTTATACTTCAGCATTTACTAATGGCATCAACATGTGAAAACTATTGGTATTATTCACTGGTTATTTTACTCTTTGCGAATGTGTAGTAAACTTTTTTAGTGTTATCAAGAATTAAAGTTTTCAGCATATACTTATCGATATCATTAGTAACATTAATGTTATTTTCAGTTTAATGTTTCAATGCAACAACAATTCCAATGTCTCAAAAATAAAAAGATAAGCGTTTTCTGATAGTGCTTTAAGAATACAGTATATCATACAAAACTTATTTGATTGCAGATTATAGTTATATGATGCAAAATAATAACTTACTCATAGATATATATGCTTACATTTTTTTTAAATATATAAATATTGATTTGGATTTACTCTTTGGTTAAATTATTTATATAAAATAGGTCACAACTTAAAATTTGGAAGGAGATTGCATTGAAAAATAGTTAAAAATCAACAATTTTGGGCAGATCGCCAAATGCCTTGTATGCTAGCAATTCGCTGAAATGTGCTTTAATAAATGGCAGAAACTTTTAACTGCAGAATATTTATTTTTTGGCTTGGTTAAATTAATATCATTCCATAGCTGGTGATGTCCCGTTGGCTTTAGTCCAAAATGAACTCTTAAGAACCAGACCAAAAGATAAATAACCATTTCCTTAGATTCTAAGAAGACTATCTAATGGTATATCTATTCTAAGATTATCTATTTCAGTTAATTTTTTTCAAAAGAGAAAAAAAAATAATTTTTCTAACTTTAACATTATCTAAAAGCAGAAATTCACTTTAAAAAGTTTAATGTTACAGCGGAGTAGTTGATGTCAAAGAAAAAATAAATCCGTTTAAAAAATTAAATTGATTAAAATATAACTCAGAAGTAAAAAATTTAGCGTATTTTTATCGTCGGAGCCGTTATACAGTAATACCTCGAACTACCAATTTACCAATTCCTTCTGTATAAAAAGTTATCGCCTGTGATTTAAACCAATGTGTCACAGTGTTTTTAAGTTTCTCATCGTCAGCGAAATGCTGTCCCCCAAGTCACTTCTTCATGGCTAGATGGTCATCGGATGAAATCAGCACTCACTCCAGACAGTGTTCGTGATTCCTCAAGGGAGTTAATTCTTCCGTCCTTGAAAAAGCGTATCCATTGACCTACTACACCTTCATTCAAAATGTTTGGCCCGTATACGGCACACAATTCACGATGGATATCCGCTACTGACAGTTTTTTTTTTTTTTTGGCCCGAAGAAATCTTATCACTTTACGCACCTCACATGGCAACATGGATTTTCTATGGCTGCACACATTTTGTCACTTAATAAGCAAACTCTTGAACCTACGACACTCTCATTCGCCGATTGGAAGCTTACTGAATCTGAGATTTCTCGTGCATTCGATGGAGGGCGCTCCGAACCGTACTTCCAGCGCCACTACCAAATGGTAATTAGCTCCCGAATTATTCTCGTATAAGTACATATAAATTTTTTTCAGTTGTGGCTAGAGACGGAAGAAAATGATAATTTATAGGGGGGGGGGATGTTTAATCGAATCTTACGGAACAAAAATACAAAATCGAAAACCGAACTTATTTTGATGTACAAGTTTTCACAAAATCTAGTCTGCCAGCTCAAAGATTCTTTTTATTTCACACATAATCCTCTCTTAGCATGATAATAATTTATTATTCCTTGTTTTGTTGCAAAAATACCCTCTTCTTTTGAGTCTATGTTGTCTAGAATTTGTAATCCTTTTTCAATTAAATGGAGGCCTTCTGTCAAATTCCCAAACATCATTCAATCTTCTGATTGAACTGGGTCTAAAATCTCATATTCTTCAATGTCTGTTGCTATGGTAATTTTTCATCAATTGTCAGCTCCTCTTGAACGTTATTATTGTTTACTTCTAAATTTATTTCCCTGGCAAGATCGACAACTTCTTCACTCACATTACCAATTTCCTCAAACTCTGGCAGGAAGCGAGGAATGAGTAATCGGATTGTATAGCTCTCAAACAAACGACAAATCTAAGAAGTTTAAAAATCACGTAACTCCGAGTTATCATAAGTCGATGCAGCGTAAGACGAGGTATTATTGGAAATACGAGGGCTGTTTTTTAAGTAAGGTCTGTTTGTTTTTTAAAAAATAACAATATTTTGTTTCAAAAACCTTTATTTTAAGATTTTACATACTTTTACCTATTTTTCTACATAGTTGTCGAGTTTATTAATGCACTTGTCATACCTTAGAACTAAGTTTTGAAAATCCTCTTCAAAGAAGTCTTCCCGCCTGGTTGGACAGCCATGAGTTCACGGCCGCTTTCCCTTCTTAACGGCGTGGAATACTGTCAAAAGGTGTTTTGCTCCTCCACGATAACGCAAGGCTTCACACTTCTCGAATGACCCGGGACGTAATCGAATCTTTTGGCTGGGAGACTTTGGACCATGAACCATACAGCCCCGACCCAGCTCCTTAAACGATTTCCGGTACCTCAAACACAGTCTTGGTGGGAAGCGCTTCAGTGACAACGAAGAAGTGAAGGTGGCCGTGAACTCTTGGCAATCTGACCAGGTGGCAGACTTCTTTGAAAAGGATTTTCAAAACAGTTCTAAGGTATGACAAGTGCATTAATATACTCGGCAACTATGTAGGAAAATAGGCAAAAGTACGTACAATCCTAAGATTGAAACAAAATGTTATTTTTTTTAAAAAACAAACGGACCTTACTTAAAAAACAGCTCTCTTATAACGTATTAGTTTCAGTTGTATTCAACAGAAATTCTAAGAACTTCAAGATATATGAAATCACACATATTTTTAAATAATTATAAGACCACAATTTTCTTCATATGGTTTTCAAACCATTTCTGCTTGATTTGCTTTTTCTCTTGACACTTAAAAGAAAAAAAGTGCACCACAAATATTCTAATATTAATCCGCTATACTTTAATCTTTTCTCTTTTAGTTTTATTACTATGCATAGACCTTGCAAAACGTTATATTTTTTTTAGAAAAATCTAAAACACATTTCGTATTAAACATTTCAATTAAATTTTTGGAAGTTAATTTTCTTTATTCTTTGTTTCCAAATGTGTCCTTCAATACTGATTTTAATTCCAATTACTCTTTTTTTCAGGCACTGAAACTTGACACTATTGTGAAAGGAGACGCACCGACTAGTTTAGCTACAACTAGTCTATTTAAAAGAGAAGTAAGTGTCGGAAATATTTTTAATTTCTTTTACATCTTATATAAAGGGTTTTTATTTTTAAAAAGAGAAGTGCGATGCTGTTTTTCTAGTGCAAGGATCTGTAAAATCTATACTTTTTTTTCTTTTGTTTAAATATAATCTCTATAATTCTTAAACTTTTAGTATTAATATAATGGAATTTATATTGATATAAGTTGAAAAAGAAACGAAAGGAAATACAAAATTTCAGTCATAATTTAAACGTGCAAGTAAATAAATAAAGAGAATCAATTTGAGGTATTGAATACTTTAAACAGTATAAGCTTTTTGATATTATATTATATGAAATAAGCGCACACGCCATTATTTTCAAAAAGAGATTCGTAGTTATAAAAAATTTTAACAACAAATATCAATCTAAGAATAACACGTTTATGTTGTTATGAGATACGTAAATTTCAGTATGAGAATTATACACTTGGATATATCAGATTAGTTTATTTTCTCTGTTAAGTTGAGGGATTTCTCAATTTTCGATTCAGAACCTCTAAAAAAATCTTGATCTGTTTAAAAAAACACTTTATTTATTCCTTTCCCATGAAATTCAATTCGGGAGCAAGAACATCAAAATAATTAATTTTATGCTTCAAATTAATAAAACATTTCACTCAGTTACATCAAACGACTTGAAAAAACCGCTTTATAGGTGGCTTACATCTTTATTTTTAAAGGATTAGCAATTAAGAAAAGACATTATGGAACTAATCTGATATCGGAGTACTTGGCTCGATTGAGAAATCACACTAGGTAGCGCTTGTTGTCGAGTGATATGAAATCCAAGATGGTGGCCTACAAATCATCAGGAAAATAATTTTAAAGAATTGCTTTGAAATATATTGAAATTCATTTCAAATAAAGAATTGAGAAATATATTGAAAATAGCCAATATCAATCTCTTATAGTTTAATATCAATATAATATATATATATATAATAATATATAATAATATAATATATAATAATATAATATAATAATATAATATATAATAATATAATATATAATAATATAATACATAATATATAATATATAATAATTACGTAATTACAATTCGCGCAATAGTTGAAAGCAGAGCCCTCATATTCTTTTTAAAAAATATCGTGGTACTCACCAATGAATTTAGAAATATCCATACTCGAAAATAGCACAAAACACAACAGAACACTGAAGCAATAGCTTGAAGAATGATTTCAATGAAAATGGTCGAATTACAATTGTCTAAAATTAACAGGGTTATCACGGGGAAAAAACTATTAAAATTAACTCATCTCATCCTCAGGACAACCACATTACTACACGATAAAAATATCATGGTAGCCATATTATAATGTTATCGCCCATAACTTGGTGAACATAAACAAAAACTGTGCGCATAGCACTCCGATATCAAATTAGCACCAACACAATTATATATTTAAAACATTTTGCTAACATTTTCGTCAAATGAATGATTTTCCCTTTAGAATCTACAAATCATAACTGCCTCATAAAAAATTCAAATTTGTGTCTTCAGTATTTTACAATATAGTATCCCCAACTTTTAGATTCTCAAAGAATTAAACCAGTGGAACTTATTGTGAATAGATATTTTGAATACATTAATTAGATTAATGATTAGTTAGATGAGCCGTATTTAAAATTTAGTTTTTAGAAATCAATAGCCCAAAACATGAAGTATGCAAGTCCAATCTTGATTTAAGAAAGGATTTTTTTTGTCGAGAACTTCTTTTAAATGCACTTAGGGGTCATTTTACCACCCATATATTATATCGCGAAACGCTTTTTATGCGTTTTGTTGTGAAACTGGACTTGCTTCACTTCAATTTATATTAGTTCGTGTTTATTGAGTTAAATTCTTACCCTGTAATTTTATATTGCTTCATTATAGCTGCCTAAGAGCAATCCGTGCATGGTAAGATATAAATGAAACATTTTTATTTTTATTTATTCACTTATCTATTCAGATTAGTAGATATTAGATTTGTTTATCTAACCTTTATGTATTTCACAAAAGCTATTTTGTACCCAAATACGGAAAATTATATTAGAGTAGGAATCATTAAAATACTTTAATTCGATTTTTGATTTCCTCTTTATTAACTCTGTAATTTATCTTTATTTCAGAATAAGAGAACCAGGACATCATATACTTTCAAAAAATCGATTTTCAATTTTAGTTCTAAAAAGTAGTGCACATTTTTCTGAACCTAAAAATGTATAATACTTATGTTTGTAGATAAAATAGCCCTAAAATATGAAAAATAAAAATGCAAACAAATGACCACGCCCCTTTTGACCCTTAGTTTTTTCACTTTTTCTCAAAAGCATACTGTTTTCATTTAGGTACATTTTTTTAAAAAAAAAAAACTATTTCACTATAAGATTCCAGATTTTTATACTTCTATACAAGATGCCTATGCATATAGTGAACCTAATTTTTTTATCTATTAAAGTAGTGCCTAAATTTTTAAAAATAGTTTTATGCATAAAAAAAGCAAAAAAATAGAAATTTTCCAAATTTCAAAGTTTTGTAATTTTTTTAAAGAAACTATACTAAAGTTTCACTAAAAAAATAGGTTCCCTGTCTTTTGTGTATTGTTTTAAATATGTGTAAAAAATATTTTGTATAAAAAAAGGATACTTTTTAAAAAATGGTACCTAAACATAAGTATATATTATGAGTTCTCAAAAATTATGTATTACTTAAATTAAGTAGGGAAAAAAAATTTTGAACTAAAAAGTTATTTTTGTAGTTCTACAGAATAATTAAATTATCTTTATTAAGAACGTAAAATATCTAAGCTCTACTGAAAATTTTAAAAGTTATTTGTCTCATAAGCAAAGGGTCTTAATTGTGGCATTTACACTTCCGAGCATGTCCTGGTTCCCTTAAATTAATTTTCGATTTATTTCATTCAATATATGTTTAAACTTAAAATACCGCTGTACTTATTTTTAGAATAGTGTCACAAAAAAATCTTAACTATAATAATTATGTTTCGTGTTTCATAACAAATTTTTATAAGTCATTATAAACAAGTAATTATTAATATATTAATCGTCTAAAAACGTGATAAATAAATATGAGAATCGTTAACATGGAAAGATCCCAGTTAGAACATATATGATTGAATGTAATATAGAACACAAAACTAGTAGCAATAGTATGTGATGAACAAAAGTTCCATAGGTAATTTGGAAAAAAATAAGTACGGATGATTTATTTTAAAATTATGTTTAGAGCTGTTAACAAAAATTTTATCAGTGTAAAATGCATACTAATTTCACAATAATTTGTAATATTCTTAAATTGTTTTAATCTTTGTTCCAGTATTTATCTAAATATATTTTGGGTAATACTATTTTTATTTTTTCACTGATCACAGTCACTTTATAATTTCTTCACAATTATTTTATAGATCTTGATGTTCCTCAGAGTACTGTGAGCATGGAAAACATATATAATTTATTTACTTATTATCGAAAAAACAATAATTATGCAGCACAAATTATTTATTGAAAAGAGGAGCAAGGCACAAATTTTAATGTATATTATACTAGATTATTAAAAAATTCGATTGAAAAATTTGTTACATTTCACTTATAAGTTCAAATAAATTATCATGTAACAATTCTATTGAATGTTGTCGGATTTTCCTCTGTTTAAATGGTAATTTTATACTTCCCTCGGCATAAATTTTTTCAAACAGTATATTAAATAATTGAAATTGCAAATGAAATCGTGTACAAGTTCAAATAAATTATCATGTAACAATTCTATTGAATGTTGTCGGATTTTCCTCTGTTTAAATGGTAATTTTATACTTCCCTCGGCATAAATTTTTTCAAACGTATATTAAATAATTGAAATTGCAAATGAAATCGTGCAATATTTTTTGTTAATACATCCTCAATGTCTTTTTTATAAAGTTGGAAGGTAGGAGAAAACTTCTTTGCTAGTAACGAACATGAATTACTTGGAAAAAATCCGATTTGCAGACAGAATTCTGTTTATAGCATGATTTGTTTGTACGATAGAATTTCGAAAATATTAAGTAATAATTATCAAATATTTTTAGATGAGTTTATCACTAAGCGTTTTGATACTAAAGAGTATAAAGACAAATTATTTTGATGAGAAAATTTATATTCGCCTACAGACTATTTTGTTGCAATTTATTTTAAACACTGGTACTTTGTGAAATTTTTGCTTAAAATTACGAGCTATTTTTAAACACTAATATACTTTTAATACCGTGGGCTTCAAATAATCTTAGTTATGACTTTTCTACGTGGTAAATGAAAAATTTTATTTATTTGTATTATTCTTTGAAAATACTTTTTTAGCGCGTTTTTTTCACGTAGTGGAACAAAAGCGCTATTAGGACGCAAATTTCGTCTTCGTTCATACTTTGTCGTACTTTTTCTCAGCCAATAAGCAACCCATTGACCTCGGGTTTTTCGGCACTGGGTCGCATTTGTGCCCTAGATGAGCCAAATCCTATTTAAATTTTCTCATCGTTTTCCTGAATTTTGCTAGTTTATAACAAAATTTTCACAAATTTTACCTAGTAAATTTATTGTTTGCAAAAAGTTTTTTTTAAAAAAAATCTACCTGCATTTTGGAGGTAATCTCCACAACAATGAGGAAATCTTCACAAAAAAGTTCAGAAAACAAGTATAAAAGGTCTCTGTAAAAAAAAAAAATTTTTTTTTTTTTTTTTTTTGCTTTTTTATAGTGCTGATACAGATTTGTGTCATTATTTCTTTTCAGCTCAATAGTAGTACATTTAGAG